>JACDJE010000060.1:3246169-3328069 GCA_016647715.1 Pavo muticus
TTTTTGATGGGGAGGAGAAAGGAAGGTACAAATACTGGTCTTGTCTACATCTAAAAAGATAGCTATTTGTTGCTTTTGTTATCAAGGCCTGCATTGATGAATGGTTATCCTCTCAACAGTACTGTTATTAAGCCTGCTTTTTAGATCTTGTTTAGCGATCCATTACTAGTTTGGGCTTTTGCTGATATTTATCACATCCAAATATTACTGTAGGATGAAAAAAACCCATGCTGTAGATAAATTTTAGACACTTGTCTTTTTTTTTCTCCTTCAAGTTTTGATATTTTCTAGCAAGCGAAATTTCTGAAGTGTCAAGTTTGTGCCATTTCCCTTCAATTTATTACGTGAGAAGTAGTCATACTTTGGATTAGCCGGAGCTGAGAAATGTTACCTGCCTTTTCTACCTCTGTGAAAGCCCAGTACCTTTTTGAAACAAGACCAATATATTAAGATAGCGTTACTCGTTGCTGAGAAATATGGACAAAAATCTCAGGCAATTAACGTTTTCTTATTGAAAGAAAACATTTCCTAGAAAGAAAAACATTATTCATGATGATATATGAGTTTCTGGCTAAAAAGGGAAATATTCAGAATGGTTCCAGCATTTCCAACACGCGCATATTTAAAATAAAGCTTACTATAGAGATGTTTTAGGCTATAACAAGCAACTTGTTATACTGAATGCCCACAGCCACCGAAGGAGAATTTGATGCAAAGTGCCGAAGACCAAAAACTTTCGATTTGGTGAACTACTTGTTATCTCTACCTGAGATTTAATTATTTCCCTTTCAAGTCCTCTTTTGAGAGTTTACGTGATTTTTTTTCCAGTCCTGTGCTGGACTTTCACAAAGGAGTGATTTTTTTTCACCCCTAAGCAGTTCTACAGAATAAACTCATTTGTAGTGATAGGATCGGGGTCTGAATTTTCTTGGGCATTTTCTAAGTGAGGCTGTCCAGTGCTACCAGTCTCAAAATGGTACAGGATGCACGTGTCATATGCATTCCTCACACATTGGCAGGAATGACTGTGCCACTTTTGCTATGTTTTACTATAAGTACCGGCACAGCAGAAATCTGTGTAGTCTTCTCAGAAATTTTATTGCATAGATTCCTTCTTGTATTCAAAAAATGTTGGTACTGTGCATGGAGTTCCCTGCTAACAAAAAATAAGGGGGGTAATGACTTGTCAGACATCTTAACAGAATGAAATATTCTTGGTTTCTCTGAGTAGCTAAGACTTGTTAATGAATGTCTCAAGGACAACCTTGGTTTCCATTGCAGATGGGAGAAAGGTGGCAAGAGTACCTCCTTGTTTTGAAGGAGGTACCGTAGATCCACTTGGGTTAAGAGGCAGGATGTTGTTGAGAAGCTACCAACTGGTACTTCGGCACTTTGTGCCGCTCTTGTATTGCATTTAAGGTGAAGCGAAGTGAAAAGGGTGCAGCGTAGCCAAAACCCATTTCTGCTTTCCTTATTTCTAGAAGGGGTCAGTTGCATCAGTGATGGCATAAAAACTTTGATGTGGATGACCTCTTCTTGTCATCCATATGTCACTGGGAAGAAATGAGAAGTCCTACTTGGGCTACCATGTACAGGGCTGTAATTTTCATTAAATGTAAATCACTGTGGCTCCATTTACTATGTGGAGCTCCAGTGATCCATAAAAGATTAGAATCTGAAGTGTCTACTCCATCTCTGTTAACACATGGTCTTCTCTTTGCGTTTCTTTAACTATTTTTCTTGAGGAGGTTGAAGAAAAGATTGCCAAGGTCCTGAGGTGCTTATTAAAAGTATTGTAACTGTATTAGATTCTCAGGCATGCCAAGTTTCATTTATGGTCTGTCATCATCCAGAGTGATCTTTGTGTTATCCTTCACTGAGAAGTGTAAGATTTCCAAGATCATCAGAACAGCAGGCACTGGGCAGAATTCTCGTGGAGACCTTCATTTAGTGTGTGTGGATTGCTAAAGAATCTTCCTCAAAAGTTTGGTCTGGTATTTTGAGAAATAACTTGAATGGCTGCCAAATGAATGATGATGTTTATAAACAAGTCTATAAAAAAGACTTTTTGCATTACGTGGGCCTCTTTATAATGAAAAAAAGCCTCTGATCTTTTGGAACTATTGAATAGGCTGAATTACTTCATCCATTTGTACCGAAATAGCAAGCTGACTCCATGGTTCATTTTTATTGACTTGAAAATGTGTGAAAAAATTTATACTGGATTTTTTTTTTTTGCTTAGTAGGGTCTTATAGATGTAGTGACATTTTGGTTAATATCATAATACTTAGCATTTATATAATGTTTATTTGCAAAGCACTGTATAAATGTTTATTATTTAATCCTCTCTGATTATGAAGTAGGTAAGAATTATTATCCCCATTGTTGTAGAAATTAAGGCATATAAGTCAAGATCCAGGTTCCATCCCCCAATAGACAGCACTGCGTATTTTTGTTTTTGTAGCGTAGCAGCATCTGGATCGTACTCTGACAAGAAACTTGTGGTGTTAGACACCTTTCAGATCAGTAACTTGCAGAGGCCCAGCTCCAAGAAATTTGAACTCCGTACCTGGCTTTGTCAGAAGTCTTAAAGGGAACATCAGACATGATTCAGAGTGGCAGCATGCACTTGTGTGCTGTCTCCACAGAACATGAAGTTGCTGCCCGATCTGCTGACCTTGTATGTCAATGGGATTTTTGTTTATGACTCAGTGGGGTCAAGTTGTGGCGGTGCTAAGGTGAGAACTGAAAATCTGAGTTCCCAACAGCATGCACAGATTACTAGAAAGCCCCACATTTCCAGCTTCTCCCACAATATATTTTTTCACACAGACCAAGTGTGCTGATGTCAATTCTTTGCATGCTTTATCTGCTATGTCTTTTAATCTGATGTTTGCTATAAAATAATGATAAGACAGATTTTGGATTGGCATAACACTGACATACTGAGACTGTTGACTCAAATAAAATAGACACGTAGTCCTACAGAAATCCAGATCCTCGATAGAAACACAGGTTCCAATTTTTTTTTTGTGCATGACAAAAAATATGCATGTTTTCTCTTCTTTTAAATGTGCTAGGCAAAACACATTATTCCTTTTCTTGTTTTTTTTTTCCTTTCTTATTCTTTTTTCTTTCTCCTCTCTTTCTCCTCTCTTTCTCCCCTCTTCCTCTTTTTTTCTTTTCAGGTAATTTTACTTTTTTGTACTCTTACTTTGGAGATGGCAGGCTTTTTTCCCCCTTTATTTTGAGGAAAAGTTTCAAAGTATGGAAAAAGAAGATTACATGTCTTTCTTAGAGATATGTTTATTTTTGTAATATCTAATATCTAACAATCCAGGTGCATCCTTCAACTTACTAATGGTACTCTATATAAAGTGCACACAGCTGATGTGGTTGGATTTTTTTTGTTGTTCTTGTTTAAGAAGGTTTATTGCAGTGTCCCTCTGCTCATCTGTAAACAGCCTACCAACCCCATTATGGCTTTTTTCTTCCTCCCCCCCCCATGTGCCGGAATTCCTATGGTTAGCAAGTTTCAAAACAACCATGGTTATCATGCCAAGTGCTTCTCTTTCAGTCACTTGAAAACCTCTACTGGTTGTGGTACGATGCTGTAGACCTGAAGAAGGCCTGGTACTGGAAATAATGAAAAGAAACGCAGTGTGCTACAAAGTGTGATCTCTTCTCCTTAGGAGAAGAATAGAGCCTTCCGCTTTACTAAGGTTACATCTCTAAGTCACATCTCTCTAAAAGGTGCACCATGGGTCCTATCAGTGTAACCCAGTGGCTATTACTACATTGGTTATTTTTATTCATTGGCCTTTCTAGTTAGATCAGTGAAAGGCCATAGGCTTGGGTGTTTGAGGCATTCTTCAAAAAGGGTATGTCACCATATATCCCTCAAATTTAATTTGCTGTTAGATTTGTTGCTAACAGTTGGTGCCTAATTTTAGTGAATTAGCCTAGAAACTTTCTGATTTCTGATAAACAATTGAAACTTGATGCAGTTCATACTCCTTATGTCAAAAATTGATATTTAACTAAAATCAGTTGAGGAATGTAGAAAATATCAGATTTTGAAGCTGAAGATATTTATTGAAAGGCAATACTTTCATGAATCTAGGCTTATGGTATGTATTAATTACATTAAAGACAGGCAAATATCTCTGTTTCTTTGTATTAATGTATGTGGATGTTTTATTTATTGTTTTGTTTAAAAATTTCTAAATGTGTATTATTTTAATTATGTTGAGTGTAAATTTGACAATGCTTTGCCTTTATTTTTATATTTTTAAAACTTGTTGCTTTTGCAAAACTATGAGCAGCCAGTACTATTTGCGGTACCATTGCATTGTTTTGGTTATGTACGCATAGTGTGTCTGAGTTTACAGACATTTCAGGGATTGCTAAAGTGAAAAAAAAACTCCGAAACTGACTTGTCTTACGGATTTGTACCCCTCTGCTATTGTGGAAGAGAAAAAAAAAAAATGAACAAACACACAACTTTTTTTTATTTTTACTTTTTTCTTAGGTTTCGGTTATGCCAGCATGCTCCTACATGAATTCACCAAACATGTTGAGTTCCAGTTTTAAAGTGTATTATGTTGAATCACATGATATGAATGTACATCTTGTAAAAGTGAGATATGAATAAACTTATAAATATTTGTAATCATGTGTTAAAGAATGCCCAAAACAACTACTACCAAAGGGACTATAAATAATAAGGAATTTTCCCCTGTTAAAACAAAGCTTTTCCTTCTGTATTTAACACTTTTTTTTTTTTTTTTAAATATCTCACTCATTTTTCTCATTGCAAGAATGAATGCAATGCATCTTACTCTGTAGTTGCTCTATTTACAGATCTCTCGCTGGCTTCTGTGTTAGTTTTAGAAAGCAAGAGGCAGCTTAGAGATGACTAATCAGAAGCTACTCTTGCACTCCATCTATGAGTACTTTTTTTTTTTTAAGATTGCTGATTTTTTCTTAGCGTCAAGATAAATAAAGGACTCTGCATACTGGACCATTTTATGGGTTGTATTTGATGGTTCTGGTCTGCTGACTGTTCGAATCAAGAGGCGAGGCAGTAGTTCAGGCACTTATATGTCAAGCAATTAAGGAATTTTTCCACGTTCCTGCTTGTTGTTTTGCGAGATGTAATTTCCTCCTATAGTTTTGCTCTTTCCAATAGCAAACCAGCATTTTGATGTTGAAGGGGATTCCTGAATCCTCTTGTTTCGATATACATATTGTTTCATTCACTCCAAAGGGTCAGTAGGAATCTTTCTGTTCAGTTGCAGCCTGTGAAGCAGGTTCTAAACTTCAAAACTAGTCACAAGACTTAGTGTCGACTTGCCTTGTTTGATATATGCTGCATTTAAAATTCATCAGTCTTGCATGATGGGCAGCTCCATGTCACAGCCCTTCCCCCAGATCCTTCTGGCATGTCTTGACTGGAGCTGACTGTATAAACTGAAGCTGGAACGTGTACCTAGCTTTTCTATCCTTGTATTTGCTGCAAGTATTTGCATCTATTGGAGAATCTGACCTGGAACATAGCTGGAAAGCAATTGGTACAGTACTCCCACATCATGATTATTGTTTTTCTCTAAGCCAACACCACAAACTGACATCCTGTTTTTCCTGTCATTAGCTATGTAACAGACAGGCTATTATAAGAAAATTAATCCTTCCTTTCTCTCTCTTAAGTATACATGGGCAGTAAGAACTTGTCTGTAGCATGTACTGTAAGAGGAATCAGAAAAAAATATAAAGTGGTAAGAGTGTGTGCTGAAAGATTAGCTTCACCAGAAGACTAACAGCAACCTACAAATAAATGTTTTAGCTTTCTTTTTTTTTTTTTTTTTGGTCTACTCATAGTCAGTTCAGATGTTGAAAAAGAGAGAGCTTCTTTTTGCAAAAGCGTGCTTTCCAGTGGCTGCCTGTTCAACTGCTTTCTGATTTCACTGACAGTTTTGAGTGAGGTTTCCCCTGTCTTTTCTTTGGACATAAGAATTTATTTTTAATTAAAAAACAACAACAAAAACTCACAACAAAACCAAACAAAACCAACATAAAAAAATCCCACATCTCTGACTCTCTTGCCATCAGCATTTTTGGCTATCATACCTTGCTCTCTCTGTAGGATCAGAATTGATTTGGATAAGAATAAAAAAAGTAAGAAAATAAAGGCCTTTGTCAGTAAAATTGTCAGTAAAATTTTCCTGTTTCTTGAGTAGCTTCTATTTTAGACTGTTGTTTTTTGAGCTGCAAACATCTGAAAAGAAAATTATGAGGAGCTGCACAGGAAACAGAACTGAGTATCTGCTGGCACAAATACCTGTGAACTGTGGAAATTTTACCAGTATCTGTGGTTCAGTCCTATACTGCTTGCATATCCAAAAGTCCAGTTTAAGAGAGACCTATATACTCAAGTCTGCAGAGGAAGCCACAGAAAGATAGATCAAAATTCACAGACTACATGTAAATGACTAATGACTGCACTACAAAACAGAAGGAAATTTATTTAATTTCATTTCCCCAAATACTCAGACTTTGTTAACAATGTGACTAAGAGCAGCAATCCTAGTCTTGCCTTTAATTGCTGGTTTATAATTGCTACCAAGAGGTTCAAAAAAGGGTCTTAATGCCTCACTGAAATTAGATTTCAGAGGAATTTAAATGCTTACTTCCAAAAACTTAACACAGGACTGTTGGCTACTTCTCAAACTGTTTTGAAGCCTGTGGGCTGCAGGTAGTCTAGTTTAACACTTTCATTTCTCCATGAGCCTGATGTTCTGCTTTTGTGTGTGCCTGGCGCCTGACAGATCTCTACAGCTGGGAGGCTTGCTCCTCATTTAGCCTGACTGAATTACAGAAACTAGGCATCTGTTCCATCTTGCTTAACTTCAGATGTTTACAGTGCAGACATCTAGAGCAGAACTTGTCAGTGAAAGCACATAGTCACTTTAAGGAAATAGGTGAGTGTATTAAGGATGTACCTTAAACTAGCTCGGTTGTAGCAATCTACTTACTCTGTGGCTACACATCTATTTGGACAGACCAACTCCATAGCAGGTATCTTCCACATGCTTCCTTCTTGTGTCCTCCACTACAGAAGTGACAGTGGTTCCACCACTTTGGTTTCTTTAGAGGACATTTCCTTATACATAATAACCCTGTGGCTACTAGATTCACATAGGATTCTACAATTTGGGTTTTCCTGGCTTTCACTGTCTGAATAGGTGGGGTAGCTGACAAGATAGAGCTCTTGGTTCTGGAGAAATACTTTACAGAACAAGCTAGACAGGGATTCGTTGGGAGTTGGCTGTAGCAGATGGTGTTCTGATTACATAGCAGGCAAATGCTCCTTCTGCTATGATTTCAGTTCTAACTGGTTTCCTTACTGTACTTTTTTCTGATATGACAGTCAACCAAAGCACAAAATGCTCTTCTACACATACTTGGGAAAAAAAGAACCATCTTATAGTTTTCTGTAGGTGTAGCTCAATATGGGAAGATTTGGAGATTTCCTAAATTTATTAGTCCTGTACAAAAAAGTTCCTAGATTTCACTAAGTTTTCAATTTTCCTCTTTTTCTGATTGTAAAAAGACCTCTTTAGGGGAGTGACATAGATGTACACATACATATAAACATTAAAAAACAAATTCATCAAAACTTGACTGAATTTATTACCACACATACAGTCTTAAGGTCTTTAGTGTAGCAATCTCACGTGGTTCCATCTGATGTTATCTATTTTTTTTTTCATTCTTACTGCAAGACATGTTTCTTAGTTGGTCCATGAGGTAAACTGTGTTTAGGACAGTGAAGAGAATGAAATAATTTCGTAGGGGTGCTCCTCACTTGCTTGAGGTATCAGTAGGTGTCTGAATGCAGACAAGGAGGTAAAACTGCAAAAAGAGCAAGTTTGTCATTAGCACAGTTACAGTCTTCCAAACTGGTACTAGGTATGTTGAAGGTAGTAAAGGATTTCCAGAATATCATGAATTATGTGCTTTTTGTATTTTGGGAATTAAAGTCACAAGATAAGGAGGTTCATGTACTGAAATACAGAGCTCTGACTGTCACAACTTTAATAAGCAGCAGCTATGTAGATTTGAGATTTTCAGGAAGTGAGCAACATTATGCACTGGTGTAGATTTGTGCAGTCAATATACCATTGACTTATTGCCTTACATTAGGCAGGTCATTGTGTCTTTCTGCTTCAGTCTATAAAATGGGTTTAATGACACTCTCCTAGTGTATACATAGGGATCACACTCTCCTAGTGTGTACACAGGGAGATTGTGGCCATAAATTCATTAATCTTTAGAGTGTACTGATATACTAGATTTGCGAGCATCAGCACAAAACCCATGAGGCAACAAGTAACTCTGTATTCAATGCAATGTTCAGAAGATATGCAGTAAATAAAGCATGAGGATAAAGAGAAATACTGAGCAGCTGGTGTATTCACTGAACACTGTGCACTGAATAAAGCTGGGGTCCCGTGGATTAAAAAAAAAGAAAAAAAAATGAAAAGACTTATCATATAATTAAAGTATGTATCATAATATGTATACACATGGGAGTAGAATTCAATTGCAGAGTAAATGCCAGTAATGGCACTGCCTGACTTTTGGGTGTTTAATGAATTAATGAACGCTTAGTTTTTCAGCCTTAAGAATCTTTTCCTTCAACATTTACGTATATAATTGGCTACTATTCTTTTACAAATTAAAAAAAGCCATATTGCATGCACTGTAGAACCATTAGGTCTGAGACACCGGACTCTGCTGAAGTCTAGAGATGTATGTTAATAGGAAAAGAACGATGGTTATGATGTCATAAACTTTCACAAGACTTGGGCAAATGAGAGCTATTGAATTTATTGGCAAAAATATGTACAGGAGATTCAATTTTATGATACGAAGGATGGTCAAGGAAAAAGAGTTTGGGGCCTCATGTAATGAGAGGTCAGAAAGAGTAAGGTTCTTATCTAACATAAGCTTTCAGTGCGGTGTGAGTCTTTGCTTAACGGTAAAGGATGTGAAAGACCCCCAGAAATTAACTGTGGTGAACAAATTGTGCATTCACTGCAGGACAAATGATATTTGAACTTGGGAAAAAGAGTTTCAGTTCACTTTTTTTTCTCATTCCATCCAGATGGATCCTGGTGCATCCTATGTGAAGCACTCTCCATTGTCACTTATGATGTGGTGCTGGTGCTGCTGGATACACAATTGCTCAGAATATAAAAGCTGTAGCATGTAAACTGAAGTTAAGCTAGCTAAAAGGAAGGGCAACAGCTGGGAAATGCAGTATCTGATCAAGTCTGAAGTGATTTCATTAGGAGATACACAGGCTTTAACCTGGCATAGGGGGTGAGATGAATGAATGTGTTATCACCGGTTGATAAATGAGGTCTTTCTTCAAAGGCTAATTTAATTTAGTGTATACCATGATTGCCAAGGACTATGAACACATATATGGATATTTGTGGTTGTACCAACTTTTCTGTGTATCTGAGACAAAATGTTTGCAAGACGTGCCAGCCATCCTTAATACAGAAGGTTTGCTACTGCTCCTCCTGTAGCTACTAACTTTGTTATGAAGGGAAAGCTGTAGTATGGGTAAAACGTTGAACCAATTTTTTTTGTGCAGTACAATTAGTATTTCTGGATCTCATGTAGTTTTTCTTTAGTGTTTGAGATTTGCACAGTTGCAGAGACAAATAGTTTTTTTTTTCAGTGATGGGAAGAGAGATTTTTGCTATAGATTGCAGTGGCTTTAGAAAGTCTAGCCTGGGATTGACATGGAGTGGGAGGCAGGGTTTGAACCAGGTTGATATGCTCAAGGGAACCTTTTAGCTTAACAGAGAGACACATAATTTGTTTCTCACTTCATCCTCATTGATAAATAATTGGGTAATTTAGTTTGGAAATGGAGCATACCTAGGCCACAAATAGCATCTAATATATTTTATTTGGGGAAGGTTCATTTTTTTATTCACAAAAAAGCATAAATAAGAGATTTTTTCACAATGAATATTTTCTGAGCCAATGATACACTAGATGATACCATTAGGTCTGAAGTCGCTTTGATGAACAAGAAGATAATAAGGAGTTATAAAGGAAGACAAAGAGATGGTAAGTTCAAATCACTTGTCACTTTTGGTCCTTATCTGCTAAATCCCATCAAAACTTCATGTATGTCAAAAACTGAGAAAATCATGTCCTCAGACCTATTACTGCAAATATTTCTATCTGGGCCTCATTCACTTTATGTTGCTCCCTATGACTGTTGCTGTTACAGGAAGGCATAGCCTTTATTGACGAGTGACAGTTTCTCTCATATTTTAAAAATTATTTTAATTTATCTGCTTTCTTAGTTACTCATTATTCCTTTATTCCTTTTTATCTGAATGTTTTCTCCATCCGGTCTTCCCCTTTAACTGAAGTCTATGGTGGTCTTCCTGTAAACAGGCAAAAATCAGATTGCGTAAGTTTTCAGAATTTTTGGAAAAATGGTGATAGAGGTCCCTTCTTGCCAGACCAATGCTGAATTTTGAAAGAGCAGCAGCAGGCACAGTGTTATCATGCAGCATACTACAGCCATGCCACCAGCTAGACTAGTCTCGACTGTTCACTGGGGTTGTAATCTGTGAAGTTTGTAGGGCCTAGAAAATTTTATCCTCTTGATTTAAGTGACTTTATGCAACAAGTAGAACTGCATCTTATGTTGACTCAAATGTTGGAGTATCTATTTGGGAGCTGCCCTTCTGAGGCAAGCAGTAGCTGATTGATTGTGTTCTGATGTTATTGAATATGTTGCTTCATGTATTTAAAGCTGTGAGTGTCTCAGTACTTACTGTCCTGAAAGACTATGTCTGGAGTGGTCCAAAATAGTTCTAATCCTTTGTCCCTTAGGATATGCTTTAGGGCATATCTGTTTGCTTGTGCTCTTGGGAGTTGATATGGCCTACTTTTCTCTGTGTTGATTATGCTTTGAGGAAGGGTTATTAAAAAAAAAAAGTATTTAGAATATTCACACATTTTATACAACATTATGAGGGCTGACAACTGCTTACACACTTTGGTGTGGTTCTGCTGAGGGTACAGGACAAATGCTGTTTTATATCTTACACACTACTGGCCCTTGCTTTGGGTCTGAGTTATAGGGATCTGTATCTTTGTATCTCTAATCTTAGTTGGCAGTGGGCCTAGATGAAACTTGTGTGATGCTTTCCCTGTCTTCTCATTTATACGTGCATTTGTGATTTCTTTTCTGGGATGTCATTTTATTGTAGTCTTTAGTTACATACTTTGCATGTATTAGAGGTAACAGAAAAACAATCTCTGAATATTTAGTTTACTTCCTACTGACAGAAGTTTGGTATGTTTTCCTTGCAATAGTGTGTATCCTTCATGAATGCTGGATGAGGCTATCTTGGCATGAACAGGACAAGATTAAGCCTCATGAACAGCCTCCCAAGTTCCTCCAACTGAGTGTTATTTTTGGAAACTGTAAATGAGACATCTGAAGAGTACACAAACTTTTTGTGCTGCAGGAGCACAAGGTTAAAAAGGATTGTCCGACTCATCAAATGAAATTACCTGACTCCACTCATCCATGCAATAGAGGTTTCTCTTCCAAGGCTCAGGAAAGCACAAGGCTAGAATCCAAGGGATACAACAAGCATGCACTGGGAAACTTGCTCTTTATTTAAAATCTTCCCCCTCCTCCCACATCTTGTTAAACTCCTCCTATTTATGTTTTAGATATTGACAAGAGTCTCAGAAAGGTTACTCTTTCTTTAAAGTCTGTACATGCCACCTTGTGTTTATAAACTTTGAGAATTACCATTTTTCATGCCACTTATATGTTTGTGTTTTGACATAATGCATTTTTTTCATCTTTAATAAAATTATTATTGAAATAGATTGCCTTACCTGCATTGCATATGGCTGAAAAAGATGACAGAGTTTAGCTTTTTGTATATGGACATAGGAATGAGAAAGAAGTAATGTTTATTTCAGAAACTGACTGTAGCTATAGCAACAGATACATGCTGTATTTCATCTGGGAAACACAAGCAGCCATATTAGAAAAGAAGAGGTTATTTCAATAATGGCTTTTCAATAATTCATTGCACGAATTTTACAAGCCAAGTTACGAAATACTCTCATGGTCCGACTAATGAATATTAAGTTAATTTTGATACTCAACAGTGATTATTGCTGCAAATAAACACTCTTCTCAGGTTATGGTTAAGAAACTGCCCAAGAAATATTTCCCAGAGAGCCACTAACAACAACAAAAAAAGTAAGTTTAACATTTCTCAAGTGTAAGTAGGATGCAAAATTTTTATAGCTATCCTTGTTACCATTTTATATCCACGGTATCTAAATCAGAAAAACAAAGATTTCTAACTATATGTCCACAGGCAGAACGGGTTATAACTGAATATTTATTTAACTAGTACTTAAATGCTTACCTTATTCGTAAACATTTGTGTTAGGGTATGTGGTTCCTAAAGGCACATTAGCAGACTTACTAATTTAGGTTGTTTCTTTTTAATAATTCAAACTAATGCCGCCTTTCCAAAGCCTTAGGTGTTGTCCCTGGCTGCTGCTTTGCTTGTACTTTATCCATCTGAAGCTGTGAGTCTTTTACCCTCTTGAATATTGCTGTCTCTGAAAATGCAATGAAGAAACATGAGAAAGCACTTTATGTCTTTGTTTATAGCAGTTACAGAGAGCCAAAGCTGTGTGCTAATGATCTCTATAGTGACTAATGAGTATAGAAGTTTTCAAGCAAGAAGATGTTGAAAGGGACGAAACAGCAGAAGCAAGAGGAAGAGTCTTTGAAGTCTAAATCAGAATGCCAGCATTAGAAACTGACAGCAGCAACCTCAAGTTTCCAGGTGAAGTTCACACACACCCAAATATCAGTATAGGACATACAAAGTGATCTACACTTTTATTTTAATAGCTGCTAATTTTCTAATAAACAATTGGAGGAAATTAATCAGGAATTAAAAGGAGGTATAAGTTCTGTACCATTTATCTATGAAAGGGTTAATTTTATCATTTAAAGAAGCATGCAAAGAAAAGCATGTGTAAAGTGAATGCAGATCTGTCTCACATACACACTTTGGCAGCAATTCTGAGACTAAATCCTTGACTGGCTACTTTCATTCCACGTGCACATTTTGTGACATTTGACCCAAAATTTACATGCAAAATTGCTCCGTACAGAAGGGAGGACTGCACTCCTGTTCCTGAGTGGCTACTTGAGATTAGGGATCCTTCCTCTTTTTTGTCCTCTCCAGAAAATAGAAATCCATGATATATGTTGGAGTTGCTTCATGAAGAGTTAGGTGAAATGAGGCTTTTCTTCTTTACATAAGTGCCCAAGCAGCCTGTAAAAACCTGAAGTGACTAAGAATGTAATTTCTTACCTTATGAAGGACTACACAAAACTGATCCTTCAAGCATCTTGTCCCCAGTGAGTGTGTTATAATAAAGAGTGTTTTCATTCTGAAGAGATTCACCATTGTAGGGGAAGGATTTAATGGATTCATTTTTTTTTTTTTTTCTGAAGACATATTTCTACCTCCTCTTTCCCGCCAAAAACCCAGAGTTAAATATTTGCTTACATTTGTGAGCATGGTATTTTTTTTTCTGTGATGCTTGTAAGCCAGATTTAAATTTTGTTTAAATGTTTTGTTATGAGAGAAAATTACATTTATGTTTTAAATTTACTATTTCAAAAATAAACACAACAGACAAAATTTTCCATTCTGACCTACACAGCAGCTCTCAACTCCAATAGTCTGTTCTTCATACACGAGGGGAACTCCCATTGATGTGCGGATCTGAGAGGAGAATTTTGCCCTAAGGGCTCAATTTTGCTCTGGGATTGACATATGCATATCATCAAAAATAGAATAATCTATGCATTTGAGGAGCTATCAGCAGTTCCTTTGCAATGCTGTTGCTGTTGGAGATTTCTGACATCCCACTAAGATGTGTGGTAGGCTGAAAAGTATCTTAGGTCTAATATTTGTGCTAATCCCTTCCCCCCCAAAAAAAATAGATGAGGTTTAAAAAAAAGGGTGATCTTTCTTTGTTAGTGTAATTGGTCGTATTATGCTATCTCAGGAAAATTTCATAGAATCATAGAATGGTTTAGGTTGGAAGGGACCTTAAAGATCATCAAGATCCAACCCCCTTGCCGTGGGCAGGGTTGTCACATACCAGATCAGGCTCTGGGTGAGTGACAACTTGACCTTGAACGCCTCCAGGAATGGGGCATCCACAGCTTCTCTGGACAACATGTGCCATCACTGTCCTCTGAGTAAAGAATTTCTTCCTAACATCTAACACAAATCTCCTCTCTTTTAGTTTAATGCCATTCTTCCTTGTCCTATCATTATCTACCCATATAAAAAGTCAGTTCCCCTCTTTCCTATAAACTCCCCTCAAATACTGGAAGGCCTCAATGAGGTCTCTTTGGACCCTTCTCTTCTCCAAGCTAAACAAGCCCAGCTTTGGCAACCTTTCTTCATAAGAGAGGTGCTCCAGCCCTTTGATCAACTTTGTGGCCCTCTTCCGGATCCGCTCCAACAGCTCTGCATCCTTCTTGTGCTGAGGCCCCAGAATTGAATGTAGTACTCCAGATGGGGCCTCATGAGGGCAGAGCAGAGGGGGGCAATCCCCTCTTTCCCCCTGCTGGACACCTCTCTTCTGATACAGGAGGCTGCAAGCACATGTCCAGCTTTTCATCCACCAGCATCCTTAACTCCTCCTTCTGTGGAGAAGGATTTTTTGTCTTACATCACTTCCTCGAGTAGCTTTCATTTTAGGACCTCCTCATACATGTGCTCAGTCAGGAACTGTGTTGCTGCATGCAGTTTTTCACATCCTTTGGCATTCTCTGAGAGCCATCTGCAAAATATGGGATTTGTGACCCTTAGAGGAAAGAATAGCCTATGCTGCTTGAAAGAACTATAGTTTCTTTGGGGGCAGAAGAGTACTCAGTGTCTTTTTGCTCCTTGGTGTTTGTAAATCCAGAAAAAAATAATATCTGAGGAGCAGAAATCATCTCTTTTTGCATAGCAAGCCTCTGCTCGCTTTTTTCCCTTTTGCTTTTCTCTAGGTTTTCTTTCAGGCCTGAAAAATATCACCACTTACTTCTACTGAGCATGTTTGGATAGAAATCATCAGGAATTCTGACCTATTTCTTCCACCCCTTTCTTTCCCATTCGTGCCAGTGGTGAAGCTTGTTTCTGCTACAACTTGTTTCTGGTGACTTCTAACATCTAACAACCAAATTCTCAGTCCAAACAGTGACAGAGGGTTAGCATGGCAATAACTCTTGAACTGATTGATAGCTGTTGGATGCACAAGACTCAAAGACTTACCATCCATTAGCTAAGACAGGTCTTTACTACAGGAAAAATTTTTAGAGATTGTACAAAAGAATGCAAAATTAAGTCTGTCTATTGTACTAATAAATATCTGTGTCAGCAGATAGGAGACAGTATCATATCAAAATAGGCTTTCATTCTGGTTTGTAACTCTTCTTATGCTATGATCTGCTCCCCTTTTGGAGGCTGCAGCAGGAAAGGGATTCCTCTTCTTGCCATGGAATAGGAAGAATGGCAGTGGTCCCCCTCTTTTTTTTCCTCCCCTTTTCTATCATACTGAAAAAAAAACACCACATGAAAATGGTAGAAATAGCAAAAGTGTTCCTCTGCAAACTTGTTCTTCTAGAGGGAGATGCTGAGGAGCAGTTCTCAACACTGCTCACTAGGCCCCCTGCACTCTTGCTACCTGACACAGTTCTTCTAAGGGTGTCAAAATGGTTCTTTGGAGCAATTGGTTAAAGCACCCTTAATAAAAAAGGGATGGTTTGTAACTATAAGGAACAGCGCTCATACAATTATTCTACTAGCTCTTAAACAAAGGTCAGACGACAAAACTTCGGGAAAATATAACTTAGGTGAACAATAACATGCTTCAGCCTCAGGAAACGGTTTGGAGTAGGATACAGCTTGACTTCCATACAGATGTTGACTATACTGGTTTCTGTTAGCTCAGTGCCCAAGACTCCCACTGAAGTGGATGGATGTCTAGTTAATTCAATCAGCGGAGTTTAGAGCAGATACTTAGGGGCTTACTCATTTCTGCATGTGAGATGTTCTTACTCTGCCTCCTGTGAGAGGCAGCTAGCACTTCACAGGATACACAAGAGCATCTGAAATGGCAGCTGACTAGACCATGGGTCTCCTAGTTGAGTAGATGGACACTTCATTCTTCTGTAGCCATCTACGTTATTAATGCCTAAGTTTAAGTACCTGAATCTTGAACAATTCCCCACTCCACAGTCACCATGCCATGACTAATTTCTAGAATTTGGTCATGATGGCTGTAATACATGATGTAGGATTAATTAAAAAAAAAAAAATTAAAAAATCAGCTGTATTCTTTCTGATTTTGTAATTAATGTTTATTAAAGGCATAGAAAGCTTAACAAATACAGCAAAAAATTACCTTGTAAATAGGGATAATAGTTTACACTTGTTTGGAATTTTATAATACTCCGTGTTTTAGGAAATTTTCTCTTTTAAAAAGTATAAATATTTGCATACAATGCACTAAAGTGATTCCAAATGTCATGAAAATATATTTCCAGCTGTGAGATGTATCTGTGCTCAGGGACCCGCTCTCTTACTATATCACCTCACCCTCCTTATAGCTACTTTAAGTGCTTCTTAGTTGTTGCTTGGAGCTGCAAGATACCTTCTACAGGCTCTCCCTGTAAACTTTAGCCAGGAACTACTGCTCCAAACCTTTCAACTTTAGAATGCTTCACAAACATTTAAAACTAATCACAACAACGCTCTTTAGTAGGAAATATAGCACATTTTACAGGTGGGGAAACCGAGACAAAGAGATAAAATGGCATCCCAGGAGAACATAAGAAATCCTTAATCTGCTTCAGGCCAGTAAGCTTGCTGCCAGGCAATATGGAAATGCAGAAGAGCAACAAAGAAATGTGTGGGTCTCTCATAATCTGTGACTATCAGAGTTACCTCTTATGGTATTCCTGTTGGAGATATGGTTGGTGACCTAGCTACAGAAACTTCTCATGTTGTATAGGTGGACAGGTGTGATTGTAGGGCACTGATAAACACCGGCTGATTGTCACGCTCTTCTCATCAGCTCGCTGCAATGAAAAGCGTGTGTCTGAAGGTCATACACAAACCGTTAATTCTTAGAAAAAAAATGTCTCAAGATAACAGATCAGCATATGTGTGGCTGAAATACGATTTGAGTCCTGGAAATGGCATAAAAGGCAGTCTGCACTTGTTTCTGCAGCAGAGGATGTCTTAAATCTTTCACACTAGTAGATGTAACCCTCTGAAGATGGAAATCCCACCTCCACAAGCTGGTGAGGCCAATAATGTAACATCAATCATACTCCTGATAGATACAAGAAAATATTGGTATTTAAAATAAAAGTCTATTAAAAAAAGACTTCTCTGCATTCATAGCAATTAACTTCATACACGAGAAAGAAAAAAACATTGAGACATAAGTTCAGAATCTCTCTGAAGCAGCAGAAACTTGCACTGAGAAAATCCAGCAGGCTGAGAAAAAGCCCTAAAGCAAAATAAAGCACAAAAATCCAGAGTCTTTCCTTACAATTTATGCGATGCAGCTGAGTGCATCTGTAGCGGCACTCCAGAAATCACTTTTCATTAAATCATACTTTTCCTGTGTTTAGTTTTTTCCATATGTCATAAAACAGTATTGCCTTACTGTGCCGGTCAGATGAGCCAAATAGCTTCTCCTAGTGGCAGAGGAGACTGCAGGTTGCATCCAATCCCCCATCATATAGGATCCACTGTACAGGAGCACTGGTGATGGCACGTGTTGGCACTACTGGATTTACCACATAGGAATAATAGGCCAATGCTTCCCAGAATTGTTGGATTGGCTGAGCCTGTGCTACACCCCATATAGGCCTCAAGGGAACATCTACATGCTTTAGAGGGACCCAGGAAAGAAGGTGAGTGAGGGCAGTCAACCACAGTCAGAAAAATGCCTGTTGCTTATAAGCCTCTTCGTGCTTGAGGACCATTCCCTGTTCACTTAGAAGGAGTTAAGGACAAACAAGGCTGAACATTTTGTCTATCAAAGTTATTGAACTGGGTGTTCCATAAACCCAGAGCTCAGCTGGGGCTTTCTGAAGTGCTTGGGGAGGAGAGAGACACAGTTACTGAAACATTTTTTTTTCAGATCAGGTTGCCAGCTGCTGACCATCAAGATGTTTACTAGAGAAAACCTGTTGTCTTGCATGCTGCTTTAGGGCTGGATTGTGTCTCTCTACTGACTGTGGTATGAATGTGACATGAAGAGACATTTTGGTCAATGGAAGTAAAATTCTGTCTATGGGCCTCAGGACTTCCACATGCTTCTCTCTCTTGCTAATGCATGCTGTGAAGGGGTGGTCTATAGCCCCAGCCTCATTAGGGCTAACTTGACTTCCCTTTCTGCTGATAACACATCTGATCATGATATTCAGAAAAAATACCTTGAGGGCAGAACAGAGACCTAAGACTAATTTTTCAGGCATTGTTTTGTACTGGAATGCTGATTATCTTTCCTTATTATGTCATATATTTTGAATTTTAGCATATCTTGATCTGAGGGCAAGAGAGATAGCTTTACACACCTGGTAGAAAATCTGCTTTCCAAACCTTAAAGATAATAAAACTTGCAATACTGATATCCATTTATCTTATTTGCCAACATTAGTGTAATTCTATTTCTTCTTTCAGAGCTCTTTTCAGTATGCTTTTTCCCACCCTTCTTTCTCTTTCTCTCAATTTCCCTCTCTCTTGGGGCTCAACCTTGTCAATGTTCTAGTTCATTCACATTTTACATGGCTGGTCAAAGTAATATGCTTAGGGTTATGAAATGTTGATGGATGGCCAAACTAAACTGTAATACCATAGACCTCCTAATCTATTGTATTTAATTAGAAATTTCCCAGGATCCCTCAATCCTTTAAATTCTTTGTTGAGTGAAAGCTATAGGGAAGCACAGTAGCCTATTTTCTGTAAAAATACTGGCAAGTATAGGGACAGTATTTGGTGTTGATCATAACCACCCCTTTAATTTGGGCTCTTCTGAAGAAGGAATTTTCAATGAGCTAAGGCTTGTGCTGCATGGGCAGTTACCTCTATATGTGAATGTGATCACAGTACTTTTGGCTAGTAAGTGTTTTCCATTTACTACAACTGCCAACTTTTACAATCAGTAATAATTTTTAGCTTGTATGTATTTTTAAAAGACGGGCCCCAGAACGGTATTGTTCAGGATACTTCACTGTGGAATGAGAAGGTTCAAGTGATACCGTATCATTATTTCCAAAATTGCTGAAGTGTTTTTCTCCTGGAAAGCTAGTAATAAGAATGGTGATAGTATGACTGATGAGATCCCCTCTTCCCTCTCTATAGCAGACTGTAACAAGGCTTTCCATACCATGTACTTCAATATCTAGTCTTTAAAAAAAAACCTCTCAAAGCCAAACTCTGAGAAATCTTTCAGAGAGAAAACAATTGACAAATCTGCGAACTTCCTTTTTGATGTCCCTAGCCTTTAGCTCCAAACTTGTCAGAAGCTTTCCTGGTAACCAAGATGTGAATACAAATTATTCGTAGATTAAAAAACCTCTGTAATAATCCAATTTTCACTCAGTCAGATTTTATTTCATTTGGTCAATTGGCAGTAAGAATGATCATATGTCATCTCAGTTTAATGACAAATCTGTTTCGACAAACTGATATTTGGAAATTATTTTCAGTCATTTTTACAATTGCACACGTGACCAGCCAATACAATTTTCAAATTAAAACAACAATAACTGTGGGCAAGTTTTTATTACTTCAAAAGGTACTAAGTATATGGTTATATCTTCAGCTGATGTAACCACAATGCACTTTCAGTGATGTCAGTAAAACCACTCTTGTTTTTTTTCAGGACACAATGACCTATGAAGGTCCAACTTGAAACAATCATCTTTCTCACTGCCTTGGGAGAATCTTGCCAAATTCAAAAGGGAAAAAACTATTAATATTTTAAGTCATGAGGGTTTAAAGTGATGGATTTGTTCAGGGTTAGGATGAAAAATTTAATCCGACTTCTTGTTTTGGATTAAGAAAAGTGCTTCCAGAGCCCTGAATCTGAGTAAAGATTGGCCTTTTGTTGCTCTGTAATAGTACTGCTCCTCTTGGAATCTGAACATCTGCAGGGATTATGATGAGAACATGGAATTTGGAGAGGGATAGTTTAACTACGTTGAGCAGTTTATTCCCCGGCAAAAGTTTAATATTCCATAAACAGATGATAGACCAGTCCTGATGTGAAAATCCTACTGAATTTACACAGTGGGAAGACCAAAGCTGTAGTAGGATTTATTTTAAAAACATACGAAGTATGAGTGAACACAGAAGATGAAAACTTTTCTATAAATTCTTACACCATTTTATAGTATTTTGCTGGATTGTAAGGATTTCAGTCAAAACCAGTTGTGTTGAGAATGTGGAAAAAATGATTAGATTATGATGTTATTAATTCATTGGGCCTTTCCATAAAAGTGATATTATCATGGTCTAATTTCAGATTCAGCTTTAGCTTGTTAAGTGCCTTATATTCCTACATGACTTAATAAAATCTGAGAGTACATCCTACCTCTTGGCAGTAGCTTGTGGGCTGGTGATACATCTTTCTCAGTTACCCTGATATTGTTAATATATACAGACAGATTTGTTTATGTAGGTGGGAGACAAATAGATTATAATTTGCATCATTACTTACTGGATCAGCTCTTGCAGCAGCCTCAGACCTTTTATGAATTTGCAGATATGCCTGTGTATGATGCTTATATGGAAGGTATTTCAATATCACCTGCCATATCACTGTGGTGTACAATACATTCAAACTCCCTATCTCATCAGAAAAAAATGTAATTTTAAATAATTTTCTCTCTCTATATTTTTTTTCTGCCTCTGCTATGTTGTGCTGAGTTTTTATCCAGATGATGCCCTTCTGTCTGGACCCATCTACATGACTACCTGTGCAACTGACTGTATGGAACCTGCTTTAGCAGGGGTTTGGACTCAGTGATTTCTAGAGGTCCCTTCCAACTCTCACAGTTCTGTGATTCTGTGTGATTCTGTGTCTTTTGGCAATTTTAATCACCTGGAATCTGGAAGACGGTCCTTATTTATAATGGATTTCCAGATAGGTGATGAAATGCTTGGGCCAAGTGGGTAGTTTGAGCCTTGCTCATCACAACCAGGCACCTATAATACTGAGAATGGGTAAGCTAGAGCATGCAGCAGCAAGCCTGGTGTTGCCATGAAGTTTCTGATGAAGATGTAGTCAAGGATGAACAGAGGGAAATTATGTTTTCTCACTTCAATTTATCCGTTGTGACATTTGCCTGCTTCTCTTATATACAAAAGGTGTGAGTTTATTTGCTTTTTAAAATTTATTACTGTACCACTGATCTTGGAACAGATGTGCTAAGTCCTGGGCATCTTGAGAGCAGAACATTTACTGGCTGTGTGCAGACCATCTGCACCCTGCATGTGTAACAAATCCAGTCTTTCCAAGAACTGCTGGATTTGCTGAACATGTGCTACATGACTTTCACACCTAGGAAATGATGAGAGGAATTGCTACGGTCCTGGAGCGATTGGCAAGATTGGTAAGAAGAGGAGAAGCATCTTCCATTGTAGGGAAACTAACTTTAGGGAAGAAAGAGTGCTTCCCCATTTGGGAAACTTACTCTGTGAGCTTTGGACAGAAGACAAATTCAGTGTCTGTGAGAAACCTTAGTATATGAGAGAGAAATCTGTTCAACATTTAATATGGCTTCAGGCTCTGTAATCCCCTGAGGCAGCAAAGCAACCTCAGTGCCTTAGAAACTCCTTCAAGATGTCATCCTTGTCAGTGTGGCACTTGTGAACCACTGTGCTGGCAAGCCACAGGGCAGGGATTATATCTCTGGTCTGTAAAGGTGAGGGATTCCAGATGGTTGATCTAGTTGAAGACTGTGGAGTTGGTATAGCTATGCACAGTGGTGGAAAATGGACAGGATACCGGTCAACTTCCTGTGCACAAATTAAGCACCAAGTGGTACCTGATGATACTAGGAATAAAAAGGAATGCAGAAAGTATGCCAAGTAGAAGAATGAAGCTATTGAAAATTTCACAGCAGAGAAAAATCTGGATGTGTAGAGGATCACAGTAGAAGACCTGAATGACCCCATACTCTTTATCTGCTTATAAAAGGGCAGATAGAAGATAATAGCTGTGTCTCATGATAGGTGTTACTTAAGTCCCAGTGAGTTTCTTTTGTTTCCAGTTACTTTGTCAGTCAGAAGTAATGGTAAAACTGTTCAGGAGTATTTTACTATGGAATATTGAAATAAATAAATATATATTTTATAAAGAGAAGAGATTAGAAAAGAAGGTGAAACCTGTAACAGTCATATTCTCTCTGACTGAAAGGAAAATTTTGTAATGTAATGGGACAAAGTCTTGGTCACAGAGGAACTGTGTCTGGGATCTGGAACAAATTGCTGTTGGGACATTGTTGTGGTGTAACCCAGCAAATGGATGAGCACCACTCAGTCATTCGCTCACTCCCCCTCTTCCCAGTGGGATGAGGGAGAGAATCAGGAAAAAAAAATAGAACTCGTGGGTTGAGATAGAACTATTTACTAAGATAGAGGAAAGTATAATAGTTATTTCTCTCTCTCTCTCTCTCTCTCTCTATATGAATGTATATAAAAAGCAATACACAGTCAATTGCTCACCACCTCCCATTTGATGCCCACCGAACAGCAGAAGAGAGAGAGACAAACTTCTTCACTCTTCAAAACTCCTTCCACATGATGTCATATGGTATGGAATATCCCTTTGGCGAGTTCAAGTCAGCTGTCCTAGTTCTTTTCCTCCCCAGTCCCTTAGGCCCTTTGCTGAGAGTGGCCTTTGCTGTATACAACGCTGCTTAGCAGCACCTACAAACAACAGCGTGTTATCAACATCGTTTTTCTCCTAGAATCAAAACCATAGCTAACAATCTAAAGAATACAATTCCATCCCAGCTGAAACTAAGACAAGTCTCAAGAATTAACAGTTGACAAAAGAGATAAATTTTGTCAAACCAGCAGGTTCCTTAGTTTAGAATAAAGGAGAGGACATACATAGTGAAGAATCTAAATTAGTGCAAATGAAGATGCTTGCGGAATATATGATTGGAGTTCTATGAGAACAGCCTGCAGATGGTATGGGAAAAACAGCAGAAACAGTAAACTGGAAAAAGATATGTGCTGGATTACATCACTGCAAAATAGTTTGTAAGAAGAAGCATAGAGGAGATCAATGACAGCACCATTTGCTCTGGGGGATTCCTCATAAGAGCAATTCATCAGAAGATGAATGGACTATCATCCTGAAAGCAAGTAAGACATTTATTCATTTTAAATTGGATACTGGTGCACATGATGGTGTGTTGATTGAAATAATGTTATCCTCCTGACAAGAAGCAGATAATAGAGAGTAAGGGAGGCTTATAGGGGTAAGCTAATAGCAACTAAAGTTAACACGATGGTTAATAAAATGGACAGATACAGTCTGTATTAACCTTCTGAAGAAGAGTACCCATTATGTAACAGAGAATGTATTAAGCTTTTTTTCTCATTGAGAGGATGTGTTCACTGGGGAGGACAGGACAACAGACCTGAGAAAGCGTTAAAGGGCATCAACCAGGGAAAAAGCGGAACACAAATCAGAATGGAGAGTCAACCTCCCACCTGTTCCTATTCCTATTAAAATTCCATTCCTCTTAAGGAAGAGCCTAAAAAAGGAGCAGGGTGAGTTTATTACCCCAAGAAAATGCATAGGAGAATGAACTGTGAGTACATTCTCTGTTCATCTATAGAGAAGAAAAGAGGGACAGTATGTTTTGCATCTGGATAGACCAGAAGAACTGAATAAACAAAAAATGATTATAATAAAAAAGATCACAGTAATTGTTAGGGGATCACTTTCAGGGAAGCTGTCTAATACCAGACATTTTTATGTGCTGGATGTATCAGCAGTTTCAAGGGAATGGCTTTAGAAAATCCCAACATATGTTTTGTGTATTTTCAATGTCCTACTGAGAAAATCTTGTCTCTTCATACTTCCATTTAGGTTGTGTTCAGCACTTCATTTATTTCATCAGGAAATACAACAAAGTTTTGATGGTGCAGAATGAATTGATGCTCCATAGATGATATCTTAATCTGAGAAAGATGGTAAAAGAAACTGGAATATTAGAAGAGAATGACTGGAATGGCTGATCATCCTAGAACAGAAACAGTTGTTGGGTTAGTGTGATCTCAACAAAATGGAAATTTTCTGAAACATAATGAACACACCTGAGAGAAAGGGTTGTTTGGCAAGGCATATAGGTAGCAGTGAAACCATTGCAGTTGACAAATAAATAGTAGATTTGGTAAAATGATGGATTACATTAGGACAACTGTACCTTAAGCTGCTGTCTGAGTAAGTAAATAGAGAATGCTCCTATACGGTGGCACTGCCTGACCTTAATAAAAAATATAAGGTGTAAAAGGAACTAATTTAAGAGGATGGAATGCACAAAACTATGTTGTCTATTTCTACCTCTATGAAAGATTTTGGTACAATCTTCTTGCAGTAGAGTGGTCACAGATAGAGAACATTGGTTTATGCATAGTAGATGCTAACAGGAAATGAGAGTTAATAAGCTCAGATAGAGAAGGAGGCTTTGGCATGGTTGTAAAAGACTTCATGTCTTAGTTGTGGGAGGCCTTAGCTATTACTATTTTATTAGCTGAAATTGACTGCAAACCACTTATTGCTGTTACTGAAAATGGCCTTGCAAACACTCCAGAGAATTCACAGTCCACTTTTTTTTTCAACTACAAATAGATGATTTGTAAATTGAATCTGAACCTGGAAGAAATTTGGTGATGTAGACACACTCTTTAAAGTGTTTGACAGAAGTGGTGAAGAAATTCAACATTAGCATGTTATGCTAATAAAAATAAACTTTTGTATTCTGCAGCAAACTAAGGATTGTGAGTTTCAGATTGATTACATAGGATGAAACACTACAAAGAGTAATTAAAATTAAAATAATATTGACAAGAACAGCACGTTCCTCGGCACAATTTAAGGGGAGCTACTATCATGATATCCTGTTTCAAGAATCATGACTCCTAAGTAGTTATTAAAAAGTATGTGGAAAGTAGTCATGGAAGTTGATATGAGTTCTTTGAGGAAAAAAATACTAAAGGAATAAAGAGATTTATTTTGACCTTAAACGAACAGTAGTATTGAAGAATTTCATAAGTTTTGCTACATATGCTAGAAATAAAGATCAAGGTGTAAGAAAGAGTTTTATTGATAATACAACCTGGTGCAAATTTCATGATGAGCTGATTGAGACACTCTTCATTTTGTAGTGTGGCATCTGTGCATGGCCATCTGGAATATGGCTTGTCTTTCATGTCACTGTTTCCCTTCTGAAATGCACCACCCACTGCCTCATTGTGCTCACATCCATTGTTTGGTCCCCATAAACGTTCAGCAAGCATTAATGAATGTCAATGGATGCCGTTTTTTCTGCATGGAAGATTTCAGTGACACCCCTTTGCTTCATACACACTTCTCAGTCAGATGCCATTTTGTCAGACTGCCCCTCTGCTGCCATCTGTCTCATGGCGACAAAATGTAATGGAGTATTGGTGGTAAGGTTCAGCCTCTACTGACATATCACCAACATCAGCCTCTGACATCATGGGCCAACATAATAAAACAGGAGATATTACTTTTGTTGCAGCCCTCATATGTATTGATTAGGAAGAAAAAGCCCGGGACAGAAGTCTAAGAGCTTTTTAACTATTATTCTGATTCTAGTGAGACAATTTTGTTGGGTGATGCAGCTAAACAACTGCTGATAGACATCAAAGATGTATTTTGCCTAACATGACAGCAGTGGGCCAGAAATAGATGTGTATGAATGTAAGTGGTTTGCAGCAAAATATTGGTTTAATCAGCTGTATACTAGTCCCAGTGAGCTTTGGTCCAGTAGACTGGTGAAAAACAGGGTGTGACATAGGAAACAAAGGCAGCACACTTAGGCTATAGGTCTCCAGCTTGCAAATGAGCCATAACGAGTAGCTGTCCCATCTTCTGACAGGAGCCAGAAGTCTGCTGTGCCAGAGGAAGCAAGGCATAACTTCAGACTCCATTGGACCGTTTAGTTATTATTGTGATTTCATGTATTTACATTAATAATGGCTTTAATTATAGCTGTCGTTACATTCTGAGTCGGTATGGAACGTGTGGTATTTGGGACTGCGCCTTCAAAGGCTGAGCAGCTTGGCAAGGCACTGTGAGACTCTTGTTGCAGTGCACAGACAGTTGGAAGCAGAGCAGGGATTATTCCCAGCACCTCTGCTGCTGAGTAGGACCGAAGACCACAGAGGGAAGAGCTACTGAGGGCCAGAAGACAGCCTGGAGGCAACTTGCCCATGACCTATGATTGATCAGTAAAGACCCTGTGGGAGATAGGCCATTTGCTCCTGGTGGAAGAGGAGATGCCAACCCACCCATAGGGAGGGATTCTGAGAAGTCTCTGAAACAGGAACCTCAAGGAATGTCCCTCCTCCCCGCAGCAGTCATTCCTGCGGGAAACACTGCCTGCCTCCTGAGGAAGTGGTGAGTCCAGCAACTTTGATATGGGGCAGGAAAGATCATTTTACCCATTTTCAGGTCTGGGTAAGGCCTTCAGGATTTGGTCCACAGATAGCAGAAATTGTAGCGCTTACGTTAATATGAAATAGGCTGACAGGTACTGCAGGTGAGACATTTTTCTGGTGTGTACAACTTAACTCTGGCAGGTTGAGATGGTGTGATTTGGTTCCAAGCCTAATAAACCAGTAGAACTTGTGTTTCTATGAATGGGCTCATTCATTTCAATGGGAATGTGTGTACGTATGTGTTTGTGTGTGCGTGTGCGTGTAGAGAGAAGAGAATCACTCTTCTCCCTTCTCCTCATGGCCTATATCATACAGCATGCCTATATATCCAGGATATCAGCTCTTTTATAAGGAATCTGAAATAAAGAGTCTGAGAAAAGTTTACCAGCATCATAGTTTATAATTCCCTTTTGGCCACATTTTGTTTGTCGGAGAGCACAAGAATGAGGCCACACATAATTTAACACCTTCCCCTATTTAGAGTTTGTTGGTTTAACTTTTTCTGAGATTGTTTTTTTAAAAAATGTTTGTCTGAATTTAGTGGTTGTGAAGGAAAGTGACAGCTCTAAAGACTGTAGTTTTCCTTGCAGAACGGGCACCAGAGGAACTCCAGCACAGCCAGTTTCCCCATATTGCCACCCTTATTTGACCTTGAATGACCTTTTGTAGGGCCCAGTAGATTCGGTCTCCAACCTTTTCAGTTCCTGGCCTTTTTACTAAGACTGACAGCTGGGTTGCGCCAAAAGTGGTGGTGCTTCTGGGAGGCTGATATACATCCAAATCGGAGCCTGACTTCTTTCACATAGGTTGAGCTTTGTAACAACTTTTTCATAATAAGGAGGCTGGTGAACAGCGCTAATGAGGCTGAGATCTCAGGGTGAGTATTTCAACACCTGCAGCTAAGAAAGTGATACCTTTCCCAAGGGCTCTATTATTACAGCAGTGCTTAGACTCCAGTACTTACTGGGCCTTGTACAAAACTGGAGCAAGGCGGAAAAGAGTTTGGGAGGAGAAATCCTGAAAGCAACAACCTGTTGTCCTTCTCTTTAATAAAGTGAGCAGAGACACAGGGAAATGAAATAGCATGGTTAAATGGACAAAAGTGTTGGCTATCCCAGCGTCCTGGCTAGCACAGCACATCGATTCTGCTGCATCCTGAAGGCAGATAATCATAGAATCATAGAGTCATAGAATGGCCTGGGTTGAAAAGGACCACAATGACCATCTAGTTTCAACCCCCCTGCTATGTGCAGGGTCGCCAACCACTAGACCTGGCTGCCCAGAGCCACATCCAGCCTGAGAACCTCCAGCAAGCAGGTATTGGCTCAGGCAGCAAATTATTACTCTGTTTTGTCCAAAGATTTTGCTATGCCTTTTGGGCACTGCTATAGAGCTGGCATACTTCATTCACCACACCTGCTCCTCTAGGTATATGTGCTATAATCCAGCAGTCAGGTGGTCTCACTGGGATAGTAATGTTCTCCAGTTCATATGGTAAGCCGTGCTAAATGTGTTGTGCCATGACAAAGCCACTAGGATCCCAGCTGAAGCCAGCTCATGCAGTATCAGCACGTTGGTTGCTTGCTGGGTATAGCACATGGCATTTCTTCCTGTATAAGTTGCAAAGGAAAATTAAACAGATCACTGTATGGTCCACAGAAGGGCCTCATTTTTTGATATATGGTGAACAAAATCTTGTGGGAAGGCATTCATTTCCTTTATTTCTGCACAACTCTGAATTATGAATATTAACAGTACTTAGAAGAACCATTGGCTTAATACGACATTAATTAAGATGCGATCAAATTTGAATCTAAATTTTGCTTTCGCTGCCTGGAATCATGTTAAAGACAGAGACATTTAGTGTTGATTTATGAACTCCCTGCAAAATTCTGGCTGTTTAGATCCATCAGGTTTGGTGGACCCATCTCCACAGAAAACTGTTCTCTCACATTTAATCTTTTTCATATGGTATAAAAATTAGAAATAGTGAAAAAATTATTATTATTATTAATTAATTTTGGTCTCTCAGAGGAACCATATCTGCAGAGCAGAGGGAAAAGAATCCTGTTGGTTTTTAATACTGAATCACTGCTGCTTATTGTTTCATCTTCCTTTTCTCTTTTCCCTTCCCTCCCCTTTTCCCTCCCCTTTTCCCTCCCCTTTTCCCTCCCCTCCTCTCCTCTCCTCTCCTCTCCTCTCCTCTCCTCTCCTCTCCTCTCCTCTCCTCTCCTCTCCTCTCCTCTCCTCTCCTCTCCTCTCCTCTCTCTTTCTTTTCCTTTTTCCTTTTCCTTTTCCTTTTCCTTTTCCTTTCTTTTCCCTTCCCTTCCTGTTCTTTTTCAGAAGAAGAAATTAAAAACAATTTATCCTTGAAACCTATATATCATGAAAGTTGAATTCCACTAGTTGCCTCACAGTCTTCAAAAATAAAAGTGTCAATCCACCAGGCCACTGTGATATCAGCCAGCACTTGTTTTAAAGGATATCTGTAAAAAATTCATGGTGAGATTCCTGCATCTCAGGTCACAGGAGAGTGTGACTGTTAATAAGCTCCAGCTGCTTTATGGACCATTTGTGGAACTTAATTTTTTAAAGAAAATTTTTAGCTGTTTTTTTTTCCCCCCTGGAAGTAGTATATTAAACATTTATTTTATTATTATTATTTTTTTAATTCACTTTAAATACTCCCTTTGTGTCCTGTCCGCACTGTGGAAGTCTTTAATTACATTAGCAAAAAAGGAGAGAAGGAAGGAATCATTCTGATTTTGCTCTTTAGTGCTCTATGATCGTACTGCCTCCTCTAGTCTTGCTTTCTGTATTTATGCTCTCAGCACGGTGCCCGTTTTAATGCTGCAGCTGATGACCTAGAAGCAAATGAGATGTGTGTTATTATAGACAAGTCCAACCATACGGCCAGCTGGCTTTACTGCACAGGGTCTGAGGAGCGCAGATCCAGTCAGTCATCTCTTTCTCCCATTGTGGGAGCTGCCTGGAATGCTGGCAGGACAGCACCTGAGCTGGAGGAGGCCCGGCTGTGCCACCCTGCCCAGCGTGCTCCTGGTGCCAGAGCCAGCCCATGGCCCGGTGCCATGTGGGGCTCACTGCCTCCTCGGCGCCATGCAGCTGCTGGCACTGGGGCTCAGTGCTGGCTGGTCCGTTCAGCCTCACTTCATGTTATTTCAGAGCAGGGAAGTGCTGAGTAAGGATAACAAACATAAAGACACTGTTTTTCCCCTCCAAATTTAGGGGTCTAAAATTTTGGCATAAAAATTTTTGTTTGGAAATTTGGGCCTAGATCATGAAGAGAGCAAACACAGTGACTTACTGTAATATCTGTTTTTGAATATAAATGAGGGTAGGTGAAGGGATTTCTTCATTTAAAGTTGCAGGATTCAGAAAATGAGCTCTGTTCAAAGACACATACCATGAAGAAACCTCAGGAACGTCTCTTTGCCAACTGATTATAAACAACAACAAGAATATAGATTTTTTTTCCTCACAGATGTGGTGTTTACCACACTTTTGTTTATCCTCCATGCGTATATATATATACCTCCTGAAAGTATGTATGTGTATCTGTAACACACACTGTTCAGATGGTACGTATACATGTATGTATAAGTACACTATTCCAGATTTTCTGTAGATGTAGGTCATCATTCTAGGAAGACAATAACAGAAGAAAATAAATTTTAGGTGGTATTTATTCAGGATTGTGTAGGAAATCTGGGTCATTGCCGTAACAGTTTCAAAAATGGGAAGTGAATACCTTTTGTATTGTTGTAAACACCTGCTCATCTACTATAGTAGCACTCAATACTTATTAAGACTTGCTCAGGCCACATATACACAGAAAACTTATAATGGTCCTCCTTCTGTATCCTTTTTCTTTCTCTTAATGTAAACATAAATTGATGCAAATAAGTAAGTTCTAATTACCATGAAACTCTATATGTGTACAAAGTTTGGCATGAATTAAGAGATGCACCTGGAACTTTGTAGCTCTTACGTAAAATTAATAATAAATGTTTTCTTGCCAACATCAATATGTTTATATTATGGTCATGGGACTCTCTCTAATGCCTAAATTATTTAACACATTAATTTTTTATCTCCACTCAAGCATGCTATATAAAGTTGCTGAGTTTGATATCAAAGGTGGTGGTTCAAATCCAGTTGATATCGCATTTTAATTAAAATAGTGTTAGGACACATCTCACAGTTTTTATTCAGGCAAAATATCCTGAAGTAGTCAAAACTTGCTCTTTTTTCTGCTTTCTGCCTTTCAGGTGCTGGCCAGGCAGCACATGCAAATATTGCCTCAATCCCAGCTTCATGATTTATTTGCAACTTTTAGGTTGTGCCACTTAAGGCTGTTGCACAGAAAAAGATCAGCATGTGTCAAAGGCCAGATTCCTTGTGCCACTCTCACTGTACTGTGAATGTAATCCAAGCAGGGCTGCCATGCTTGGATAAGTTTCTGGTTGGTGAAATTTTGATATGGACCATGGATACAAAGATTGGATTGAATGTGCTAATAAAATCCATTTGCTCCTCCCTGAAGCAAAACTCCTCAGCATATCGGATCTGTAGCTGTTTTTTATTTCCCAAGTTCTCTGACAGGGTTGCTTTTAGTTCTCTCCTCCAGCTACGTGCTACTCCTGTGTCTTGTCATCCATGTCTGGAAGAACACTGTAGGCAAAAAGATGACTGAGTTACTGATAGGTCTTCTGCTTCTCCTTGTATTAGCAAGTAGGCTGACGTTTCCTCATCTTTTAGAAGAGGATTTGTTCAAAAACTGAAAACAGCCAAGTGATCTGTCACTACAGATTACATTCCTCATGGTAAGACCAGCTGGTATCTGGCAAGTTCCCAGTTAAACAGTCATTTTGTGAAATAGTGAGACCAAAGCACTATTTTTCCCAGGATAGCCCCGGTCATGATAAATGATTTGCCCAGGATTCTTAAGAAAATGATCTTATTATACTTTTGAGCCACACAGACTTAAGGAACCTTCGTTAGACACCTGAGTTTGCATGATGCTGGCTCTCAATATAACACAATGGTTGTGCTTTTTCCACTCCGCTGGTGACTATGGCATGGGGGAAAGCTGTGTGACTGTAGGAGGACCAATTAACCTCATCAGCACCTCTCCATCATGGCTCTGAGGAAAGAAAGGTCTTGGATATGTGATTGCCTGAGATGCCACTGTTCTGGAATCAGGGTTAATCATCTGTAATTGACCACTGATAAATTAATAGCTCAAGGGTGTCCAGTATCATCATGTGTCCCTTTTGTTATCATCTCATGTTTGTGTTCCTCTACACTATGTCGTTATCCTGCGTTCATAGCTACAAGGAATTACTACTTGTTACTGTATCTACATTAAAATATCAAACTATGAAAATCTAAACAGAAGTTTAGCAAACAGAATAACACATTGGGCAATAGCCACTTGGTCATTAGTAAACCTCTGCTACAGTTGAACAAGCTAAAAAAGCTTCAGTAAGGTGGAGAAAAGTCCACATGAAACCTGAAGAGTCTTGAGACCTTACTGAGTTAGTGCGAAGCCTGTGTCCTGTCATAAACTATTTGCTGAGCTGGTGCATGCCTTTATAACTCAATCCACGTTCAGCTCTTCCCTGTAATGACTCTGTAGACATAAGACTCCTTCCTCGGGATGCTGAGCTGGTGTGTAGATAGAAAGTTTCCATGCCCTGTCTTATCAGAAACAACTCCCTCTCTGATGAAAATTTCTATGATCTCCTTGCTTCTTAAAAGAGGAGAAGGTCTTCTGTAAGGAGCAGCACTTCTCCTCTCCTCAGTGGCACACTGCCATAGATCATCCTTTTCTTAATGAGTTCCTGTACTAAGTAGGATGCTTCCAAATTAATTCACTTATCAATCTCCTTTGAGTAACTTTCTAGGGGCACAACCATAATCAGGCCTTATGTTTACCTTGAAATAATTCTGCTCTTGGTCCATTTCTTTGTACTTTGCTCTTTCTGTTGGGTCAGCTCTCCTTGATGTAAGAGCATTCAAATATTGCCTCTCGTATGGCATAAGATGGAATTGGCAGGTGATACTTATGCCAAAGTCTCACTTAAGGATGCTGTCAACGCGTTCCCTCAATTTTCTTTTTCCAAGTTTCTGAGTCGACAACTTTTTACCCTGCTTTATATTGTTTCTGAACTAGCCCCCTGATGAGACTTCAGGGCTGCAGGCAGCTGTCCTCCATGTTGGAGAAAGATGCATCTGCCATGACTAGTGACAAACCTAGATGAAAATGTTACGCTTCAAAAATGACCTTTGTACATTCCTCCACCTACTATTACAGCCTTCCTGACATTCTCTGATTTCTTCAGTGGCCTGCTTTCCTGTACCTGCAAGATCTTTCTTTTAGGAACACTCTTTTATAGACGTATTTCCAGATTGATGTAACTCCTTGCTGAACATTCTTGATTTTATCTGGGACTCGTAAAACCTATGGATTTAGTACACATTGGGGTCTGACTGCCATACAGCTGGTGGTATCTACTGTGTCTGTCAGGATTTGATCAGATGAATCTTACTCCATGAAAAACAAGAGGAACCTCAGATATAGCCCATGGCCTGCTCTCCTAAGTCTTTCCTCACAGTCGTACGTCTAACTCATTTTATAGAACTCCACTTAAAAAATCTCCATAACATCTTGCATTTTTGCCATTAGAGCAGATACTAATATGCAGCTTAAACTTCTCTTGCTGCAGTTAAAAACTACTGGGTTCAGCCCATTTGTCATGGACGTGGAGAGCAGCACCATCTACATCCTCCTTGCTCTACTCTTTTCCAAGGAAAGCCATTCCAGTTGGGCTATCTTTGTAGAGAGCATGCAGGAATTTAGGAGCTGAACTGGAAACTCTTCTAGCAACTCACATAGTTACTATTCCACGCTGTCCACCCTCTACAAGTCAATGTTCTCTGTGATTCCGTATATCTAAAGGCAGGTCTTTGCCCTGATGACAAGCTCTCTGCTTTTGTATGAAAAGTGTATCAGAAAAAGGGCTTTCTTTAGCTGCAGAGAGTTTTCCTCCCTTTCTATAGTAGCAGCAACACAGATCTTTTTTTTTTTTTTTTCCAAAATATCCAATGCATGATTTCTGGCGTGCTGGGTTTCTGCTCATAAGAAGGTATGAATAGTAAAGTATGATCTGGTCCTTCTTAAAATAGCTAGGTGTAAAATATTTTGTAATCCTCTGCAATTAGGGCACTGAGCTGAGCTTGAGTTGCTTCTCAGTGAAATCATAAGCACAAATATTTCTTACATTACATTGTTCAGTGTGAGGGCTCTTGCTAATTCCTTGTCTCTGTGGAATGGACATGTGTTTTGGCTCTATAATTTAGAAGTTCAAGACTAGCATTTTTCTGGTTCTTGTTGTTCTGCATCTTATAAGCTGAGTATTTAAGTTTTAAGAGCAGCATGTTTATTTATATATGTTGCTGCTAATCCAAACTGTCTGCTAAACTAATCCCTTGTTAAAATGAAATCAAGTCAGCTATTTTAGATTACAAAGCTAAAACAATAGCTCAGTCAGACACTTCACACATCTGTTTTACTTTTCCTGTATAGGTATGCAGTTTTTCTTACATTCTTTCTCTGCAAAAGTGCCACCAATTAGCTATACTTTCCTTTCCTTTCATTTTTCTCTTGTGACTTAAGTCTTTTGTTTTCTCGGTTCCATTGCTGATTACTTTTGAAATGCTAGCTTTTTTATGTGTTTGTTTTCTTTCTCAGTAATACATTTTAAAATGGATAAAAATTTCATGCTTATTACTTGTTAATATGTTATCATACTCTATTACCCAAATTTGGACCAGAGGTAATTCCAATGTGGGAAATGCCAAAATAATACATTCTTGGAGATGAGATCTTAGACAGATATGGAAACCCAAAGTAGGCTTTGATTTACTTACAGTCTGCAGGAAATGAAGCATTACCGTCAATGTGGTACATAGAGATTTTAACTGAAGATAACTTTATTTCCAGCTTTACCTGCTGCTTTGATTTAAAGTGTTTTTCACATCATCTAATTTTTCATAAGCTTTCACATGTTTAAAGTTTGGCTTTTTTTTAAGAGTTTGTATAAGTTTTCATTTTGTGCAGAAACCCCACTCTTATTTAGTGTATTTGCAGAGCACTTTAAAATGACATCAGGTGAGGGTTCCTCCAGCCTTCTGGTGCCAAAAATGTGGAACGACTCCCCTTGCTTCTACATATGGGGTTTACTCACCACTTTTTAATAAACTGTTTTTGGCCTGGTACTCTGAGAGGATGGCTGTGTTTCAACCAAGCTAACCTTCAGGCACAGACTCTGATTTTCTTGATCCACTTGCTTCATCAGCCCTCTTTGAAAGATAAGATAGGTTTCTGAGGCAGCCTGACTCCACTTTGGTCCTATATTTAACTCCATGTCTGCCGCTTGCATGTTATTGGCAGAAAGAAAGTTGAAAAATCATTAATTCTTCTCTACCAAAGAGGAGATAAGGCATAGAGAAATCAGCTGAGGAAAATTCAGATTGCTCCATAACACAGGGAAGCTGTAACATGGTCAGGAAATGAAGCTGGTTGAGCTTGCCTTCCTGAGCTTGTGGGAGCCAGGTCTGCATGCAATTGTCCTCACAGAATCCCTCCTGAGGGTAAATGCCTCCTGTTGTGCATGGCTCTGATCTCTGTTTTTCTGTGAGTACTCATGAGTGCACTGCCTTGTTGCCTTCCTAGCTGGTCTTTTTAGTACTTATACCCCATGCTGCCTTGAATGGTGACATGTAGCCTTTCCCACCCTGTAACACGTACCTACAGGATTTAAATTCTGAAGAGTTACAGTGCTGGTCCTCACAAGAACATGCAGTTGCAGTCTTGGGCCAGGCCTTAAGTCTGAGTGCTTCACACAGGCTCGCTCATACAGAAGGTGTGACAACATGGGTTACCTCCCCAAATGTGGGCCAGAAGAGCAGGCCCAGCTCTCAGCCCGGGAGGCTGCTGTTTCTCAGGGTCTAGCAGGAGTGGAGAAAGGAATTGGACTCGATGATCCTTGTGAATCCCTTTCAATTTGGGATATTCGATGATTCAACGAGTGATTGCCTACTGACAATTGCAGACATGTGGTAAGATTTTTCTGCCTCCTGGATTTCAGATCTCCTGGCTGAAGGAGCGACTTCAGCAAGTCAGTGGTAGCACAGAGATCTCCAAATACTATCCCTCCCCTGCACACATGCAGGCACACCACTGGTTGCCGTTCCTGGAGGCAGAAGGGCTAATTAGTGCCACCTGGGGATGCCACCAAGGTCATGAAGCAAATACTATTATAGGGGCAAATGAGGTCAGAGCATTTTGTATCTTAAAGTTGAGCTTGGCATTGAGAAAACATGGAAGTTAGTGGGAGATGGTCTGTGTAGTTTTTATAAATTTAGTGGTACGCAGGGAACGTGGATCAAACTCCTCTGTCACAACTCAACCAACATGCTCCAGCCTCTTTCAGGCCATGTGCCTCCCAGCACCATGCATTCTTCCCTCACTGAATCTCAAAACTCTGCTTTGCGATGGGAATCACTGCCTCAGCCTTTTCTCTTGTGGACAGTTACATCTGAGCTAGTCACTCCATGCTTGCTCTGTAGGTGATGGAAACAAATACGTACTTTTGGGATGTGATTCATATAGCTTCTGCTATTGGAGGAAGTTAGTTGGGTCTTGGAAGTGCCCATTTTCTTTTCATCAGCCTTAACAGGAATTCAGAGTAACTAACTCTGACACAGATATCTTACTACAGAAGAAAACCAATGCTATTAAAATGCCTTGAATGCTTGAAAAACATCATACAGCTACCATGTAATTATATTTTTATGAAGAATCATAAAAGCATGTGGCAAGGTAAAGTATGTAGTTTTCTGTTTATCTAGCACGCTTTCTGGATGGAATTTTAGGTACTTTTCTCTTATCCCTGTAGTGTCTAGACATGTTTGGTCCTTGGTCAGATGTGCACGAGTGGATCCTAGTATTAATCGTTTGTCAAGTGTCTCACAACATGTGGAGGGATATTTCAGCAACTCTACCATGCCCTGTTCTATCAGCATTCTTTTATCGCCAACAAACACAGCAAATAAGAAATAGCAGGGATTTATTTCCTAAATTCATGCTCACTCTGTTGCAGGAGAGAAACATACTTACATAGTTTAATAAACAAGTCTATAACGTTAGTGATAAGAAGGAATTGTTTTTGAAAAGGACTGTAACATTTGGAGGAAGTTACCCTCCATCCTCTGTTCTCACTAGTTCCTTCTGTGCTTAATACAGCTAGGAGTCCAGATACCACTGGAAATGACAGCAGAGGGTTGCTGCCAGTATCCCCTGACTCCACAGATACACTTGCTCATTATGTACTTCCTGCATACAATCATCACACAACCAGTAAATGGCTAGTGGGTGTCCAACATTTTGGCTTGCTTGGGCTGCATTGAGTGAAGAGGAATTGTCTTGGATCACATATATGTAGGGCACTCCAAAAGTAATGCTTCCTATTTACTTCCATGGAAATGGCAACAACAAATACAGTGGGCACAGAAACTATGTTTGGTAGAGCCAATTCTCACCCACAAAACACTATTTTTCAACACAGTCACCACCATTAGCTATACGTTTTCACCACCAATGAATAAGAACTGGCATGCTGTGCTCGTAAACATCTGCATCAGCGGAGGTGACCCACTGTTACTGTCACCACTGCTGAAATCCACCACCCACCACCTCACTGTGCTCAAATCCACTGTTTGGTCTCCATAAACATTCTGCAAGTGTCAGTTAATGTCAGTGGATGCCATTTTTTTCTGTGGGGATGAATTCAGTGACACACCTTTGCTTCATCGGCACTTCCATGTCAGATGTCACTCTGTCAGACTGCCCCTCTGCTGCCATCTGTCACACAGCAACAAAATGTAATGGAATATTGGTGGGAAGGTTCAAGTTCTACTGCCACACCACCAACATCTGCCTCTGATGTCATGGGCCAACATCACAAAATAAGAGGCATTACTTTTGCAGCCCTCGTGAAATATATTTTTAACTTATAAGCAATGAAATATTTTTATTTTTTATTAAAACATAAAATGTATAGCAACAAAAACATAAAATTATTGGGGTATGTGACCTTGTTTTTGTGAAACTAACTCATCAGTCTTGTTTGATGACAATGGTTGCAATTCTTAGTGAGCTCTCAAGGCATTCATCAGAGATTTTTGATGATTTTTTTTTCCCTATGCTTCATCCTTGAGAACAGTTCACAAATGTCAAAAAGTGATAACATGAACAAGGTGTGATTGTGAATCAAGAGATATTTCTCTCTTGTAAGAGAGAGCTTTTAAAATCTAGTACAGAGACATGATCAAATTTTTGAGTTGAATATCTGATTGCAACTGTATAAATTCCATTTGAAGATTTGCAGAACATGTTGACTGAAAATGGAGTCACAAATATCCAAATAATTGATTTTTTTTTTTGCAATCTTGAAACCTACTCAACCTATAACTCCTTTATCAAAACGGAAAACGTGGCTTCATACTTTTTGCTGTTCACAAGACTGTGTTTAGCCAGTGTATTAAAATGTATAAAATTATTTGCCATAACTTGAGTTAGCACTGCACTGTGCCCTCTCTGTGCTCTAGTTTCAGTTCAGAGACGGTTAATAACGCATTGATGTTTGGTTGGTCCTGAGTGATGTCTGTGCACCCAGGGCTGTGCTGGGCAGGAAGAGCTGCTGCCATGATGGCCTGGCAGCAGGGGGAGGGCCTCAGTGTGAGCTGTGCTTAGCCCCGTGCAGCCCGTGGGCCACGAATTGGACATGCCTGTGATGTCCCAACTGTGCTTTGGTTTGACATCTAAGAAAAGATACAAGTGACTCAGTCCTAGATGATATATCCAAGGAAATGTTGGCTTATGTTAAAACAAGATGATGGAGTTCTAGCATTGATGAAAACAGGCTCTAGCGTGCCATTTTTGATAAAAATGACCCTGATTATTAACATGTTATATTTTTAACATTTCATATTCCCTTTTTAGCCATTTCCATGATTCTTTTAATATCATTTTCCATTATCACAGAATCACAGAATTATTATAGCCGTTGAGTTGAAAGAGAGTGGACAAGAGAAATTCAGTGATTTCTATATTCTGTTTTTCAAATTTGTGATCTCTTTCACTTTCCATTGCATCTCTTTTTCAAGTCTCTTGGTACTTTGATAATTCACTAGTACTGCAATGTCTGCTGTTTCTTTAACGTTTTCCCCCAGGTACTGCCATATGATAGGAAGGTGTGATTATGGCTGCAGTGTTAAAAAATAATCACAAAGTTATTTTAGAGTCCAATTTCCTTTAAAAAGTCTGAGATAAGACAGCTTACCCAAGTGTCACAAAAAGGTCTGTGACCAAGTAAGCAACTGAACAGGCAGAATAGGCAAACCTCCAAATACTAAATCAGAGGATTTCCCACTGACCGCTTGTTTCTCCAGGAAATACTGAAGCTATAACTGAGAAAAAATGAGAAGGGAAAACCAACATTATCCCAGACTTCTCAAAGCTGTACTAAACAAATTGAGCTTCATGAGGGCTGCCATCATTGAATAAGCTACAATAAACAACTGGGATCAAGTCAATTACTGTACTCTGGCAATGCTTTGCATCACTGACATGGAGAGATGGAGATGATTCTGCCTGCAAATTTTTATTTCACGTTTTTAACACAATGAAGTGTGAATAGGTCTCTGAGGAACCTATGACATACTCCAGTGTCTTCACTGAACCGAGAAGTACTGTGTGCATTGATGGTTCTCAGAAGCTGTACAGGATACATATTACAGTGAAAAGCTTGGTGAAAGGCAGTATCTTTTATGTTGTGCAGAACTATAAGGTTAAATCCTCATATATTCATTCTTCATGTTTACTGATTTATTAGTCCTTTTTTTTTTTTTTTTTTTTTTTTAATCAGGGAATGATTTTCCCAGAAGTTTTACTGATTGAAATGTTGAAATTAAGCCGATGTTTTTGCTTGGTCCCCATCCTCTAAACAAATAACAAGCAAGAGTCATTCTTTGTGAGGAGAAGAGGACACTAGATGGGATGGGGGGAGGGGAAAGGAGGGAGAAGGAGAAGGAGAAGGAGGAGGAGAGAGTTGTGCAGATTTCCTGCCCATACTTCAAAAGAGGCTCTCTTCTCCTGTATTATTTCCTTTCCCATTAGCTTCACTTTGTTGGCTTATGGTTCCAAAATGCACCAGGAGTCAACTCCAGTGCAAACCTGATATTAAAAACTAACAGGCTAATGCCAGGGAAAACACACTCTCCTCCTGGTTTCAAAGACAGATTTTTTTTTCATAACTGCAGCCATGCTTTTCTAATAAAAATTCATTAAACAATGGTTATGAAGGATGAAGGGTGGGGGAGGGGGAAGGGATACAATCAAGTGAGTCCTTTGAACTCACTTGAAAAAATACAAAAGCAAACAACTGAGCTGTTAGTGTCACACGTTTCCCTTATGAACAGGGGAGCCTATCAAGGTTTGCTCACAGCTGAGAGAGTAAAGATGAGTTAGGCACCTTCTCTAAACTTCTCCCTCCAAAAATTGTAGGATTTCTATTCTGTAAACATGGATGTAGAAGCTCTTTTATGTTGCTTCAGTTTACATTATTGTGGGTCTAAACGAGTCTAGTAGAAGCTGCTTAATTCGTTTATGTAAAGTAAAAACAAATGTAGAAGCCCTCGCTATTTTTTATTGTTAACATCCCATTGGGAGGCAGGAGAGTAAATATTTTAGAAGTTTAAAGCAATCTACTTAAGCTTAATAATAATGCTGGGTTTCAAGTAACAGAGAAGAGTACAAGTCACTGGAAGATCAAAGATTACACTGAGTTTTATAGCAAATCTGGGCAAAGATCTCCTGGGAGGGTTAAATCTTCAGAACTCTCCTTTCCCAGTCTTTCATGGTGATCATTTGACATCTATGGAACAAGAAAGTGAGGAAGCAAAAATTCCAGCAGTTTTCCTGTGCCCACAGAAACAAAAGGCCAGAAAACTGAATGAATGCTGACTTTTTGGCTAGCCTATAGTTAAAAAAAGATACATTAAAAAAAAAAGAGAAAAGAAAGAAAAATAACACCAGATATACTCTTTTTTTTTTTTTCTAGATTAGTTTGTAATCTTGTGCTAATTGAATTTTGAGCAAGTTATCTCTAAACGGGGTTTCTGACAGTTTCCTTGGGTATATATTAAGTGTTTGTGCTTGTCAACAGATTTTCTGAATCGTTTACCTATTGAGAGATGCTAGACCCTTTTTACATTCTTCCCAGCAACACTGTCCCTTTCATCTGAAAGAAGAAGAGGAGAATGCTCTATTTTGGGCCATGGGCATGATTGCATATTTACTAAAAAAAAGGAAGGAAAAAAAAGGAACGTCCAAGAGAAGAGCTGATAATGAGTGATGCCACACAATGATACTGTAATATCAGGTATGTGTGAGTGGATGTGTTCAGGGGATTAATATTAGAGAGCATAATCAAGAATCTCTAACATAGGAACAGAAACTGGGCCACATTGTTTTCCCATGGCTGAGAAAGTTTCCACTGGCCTGGCTTCCAATTATAAAAACACTGGAGTCCTCAGCCATTACACCAAAGCTTGTAAATTTCATCATGAATATTTAAAATAACCCTATGGAGTTTTTTAATGTTAATGTATTTCAGCCTTTGACTAACACGAGTCTCCTACAGGGCTACCATCGTGTTTAGCTACATGGTTAATTCCATTCTTTTCCTTTAATGCTAAAATATAATGCCAGAGAAAAAAAAATGTAAATCTTTGCTTCTGCTATTCTGGTGTGCATTTTATGTGCTTTTTTTTTTTTTTTGCCACAGTGAAGTTCCAGATGCAGATCATACCCACACTGCCAGTTTCTTTGTAGGCTCTTGTACAACACAAAAGCAATGCACGCACTTCCCTCCTCACCACCCCCACCCCACAAAAAAAAGCAATTATTGAAAATCAATACCATAATAAAGGTGAGCAGAGCTGTGTTTTTTCCTCGATAGCCAATTATGAGCAATTTACTAAAGTTGTCAACTCATGGCAAAACAAATAGTGTTAATAGTGTAGATTTCATAAAGGCCTATCTGTCTTGTTACTGCTGCAGCCTGAGCGGAGTTCCAGTTTCAGGCCGGTAATGGAGCAATAACTCACATGGCAATGGAGAGCACCAGCACCAGCACCTGTTGTGCTTTGAGCAGGAGGACTGAGCACTGCCACCATGCAGTATGCCCAAATGCAATTCCCTCCCCATAAATAATCAGTGTATTTTTACAGGAAAGGTGGGTATCTGTAATGCTGAGCAATTTTCTTGCATGCTTTTCGGGTGTTTCTGGACAGTGCAATAACATACTTCAGTATTTTGGGAGTAATTTTGAAACTGGAAAGTTAGTGCTGTATTTTTGATTGCTGACTTTAGGCCTGAAGGCAGGCGGTGAATATTTGCCATGTGTTTGCATAGCATCTAGCACAACAGGAATTTCATGGCTTCTCAGTGCTACTGGTGTGCCAAATTAAAAGACAGAGGAGCATAAAAGTGATGTTAGTATAGTAGATGAAAGGTTTGGTATCTAATCAAACAGATTTCTTTGAGTCGATGACAGTGTTACTAGGCAGAGTCTTGCCAAATCACTTTAACTGTGGGAAGCTATATCTTACACATTGCAGCAAATATGAAAGTCTCCGCCTTTGTGAGTGAAATGCAGTGCTTATCTTGGCATTGTACACTTGCAAATTAGTTTTCATAAAGCAGGATTATGTCCCACTTTCTTGCAACAAGAGATGGCAGTGGGGAGAAGGTAAGGAACAAGCTCCACAGATTGGAGGTGTTTCCGCTAGGGCAGAGGGACAGAGGGGGCAGATTGCTTTCCGCAGGCCTTGGGAACTTCTCAGAGGTGCAGGATGCTCATCTGGGGTCAGACATGTTCTGTGTGTCTGCACTGTGGAGCTCAACCATGAGTGGAGTACTTTTTTAGAACCTCAAAATTGTACAAAAATATATTTTTGGTGTGATCTTGCAGTGTGATGAGTGGAAAAGGCACCTCATGTTGGGCCTGTCCACATGGCCTATGCTCCTGCTGAAAGCTTGGGAGGGGTGGGTAGGGACAGGCCAAGCACGCACGTCTTCATTCAACTCTTTCTCTAAGTCCAGACTTGGACTTTGAGTCTGAGATGTGGCCAGGCTCCAGCTCTCTGAGAAGCCACTGCTTTTCAGTGATAGGTAGTCCTGGGCTCTGCCTTGTCATAGCTGCAAAGGAGAGGTGTGGGAACACAGATCAGGGGCACAAGTGGTCATCTCTGGATTTACGAAGGACTGCTGTGGTGCAAAAAGACTTGTTCATCCTCTGGCCTTTCAGAAACACATAAACTCACAACAGCAAGATATTACTCCAAGTAACAGAGGGAGAAGAGACACAAGGCTTCTTGAAAGCTTCTGTCTTTCCTCTCCTCCAAAAGATGTGTGTCTGTGAGTTTGTATTTGGCATTTAAATGGAGTTTCCTCTTTTTATCCCTTCCCAGCTAAGTACTGGAGCAGCAACATTGGCCTTCCACTTGCAAGGAGCTGCCAACAGCTGTGTCTGGTGCGATGTCTGCCACACACATGTGGTGCTCCCTAATGACAGTCTGGCGAGGGTCTGAAGACAGTAAAAGTGCTTGTTGGCAATTTGGGGAATCTGTTCTGCTTCCCTTTTGTGCATCCGAGGCTTTGGAGCAAGTGCATGTTCCACTCTCCCTCCATAGACACAGCTGTCAGTGGAGAAGGGGTATCTATACTGGGAACTCACTCCAAATGCTTCCTTAAGCTGCCATGTCTGCTTTAATCTGCAGGTCTCTTTCCCACATACTGCAACAGCTGCCTCAGCTGCAAACTCCAGCTGGTGCTCACAGGGTGCCTTAAACGCCTTAAAGTGTTTCTCTGCTGGAGACTACAAGTATCTTCTCTGCCATGATCCCAGCTGTGTATGGCAGGGGTGGGAGCTGGCATCCCATCTTTCCTGGGCAGCTTTAGTAAAAAAATCATTCTGGAAAATAAAGGGTTGATTTTTCTCCTTTGTGCCTAATCTGTTTCTAGCTAAGCTGAGCCTGGTGAGCAAATTTTAGGTGCCTCTTTAAGCGTTTGCAGATTCAGCTAGCAAAGAAGAGGAAACTGGTTTGAGGAAAATAAAAACCAGGCTGCACATGAAGGAGAAATTTGAAGCAATTTCCATGTCAGGTTTAAGGTCTGTTTTAAAGTCCGGTTTTGAAGTTGAGGTCCAGAATCATGTTTGGTAGTTCTGAAACAGCAAAAATCTTTTGTGAGATTTCTTGACCAAAAGACATAAATTCAAAAAACAATTGCCTTAAGGATGTTCTACCATCTTGGGTTGTGTAGGAAAGAGACGGAATTCTTGGAGCCTTATCATATTGCATTTGTCTTGAAACTGAAATAGAGTATCTTACTACTTAAGAGTAAATGGGTAGATGTAGAGATTTATTTAGCAGTTTGGAGAAACCTCTAACGCCATTTCAAGATGGAAAGCAGGGAAGAACAACACTTTCTAGCAATTCTGCAAGGAGTGCTTAGTGAGACAACATCAATGAAATTTGGCCAAGATGCTGTCATGACAGCTCTTCTTGGGCAAGGAAACATACGACTTTTAATTGACCACAAGTTGTCAGGGGCAAAAAAAATAGTTTTGCTGACAATATGCACATAAACTGGAGGAGTAAGTACCACCACTGAACTCTGCATAATTACTCACTCAGTATTGCTAGTCATAGTCAGAACAGCAAAGCAAGTCTGAGTGATGAGGAACAGAGGGTGAGAACTAGTTCACTAAGTCTTTCTTTCCACAGAAGTCACATCATGGCAAGCCTGTGTTGGCAGTGTAGAGCAAGCATCAGATGGAAAATGGAAGGCCAAGGGGTATGGGCTAGGAAGGAAATGCCTCCATCTCAATCGTATAAACATCTGACAGTTTGGAGAATGGGGCAGTTCCCAGTCACTAGATCTCTAGCTATGAGTTGATGAGGGATTTTGCTTCTGTTTTTGTGCATCAGTGTGCTTCTGCTACTTGGTTGTACCTTGACAGTAACTTTCCAGAACCACTCATTCTGTGAAGTGATCCTCCTTAGAAGAGGGCTCAGAGGTTTTCTGTTGAGATTACTTGCCTGAAAGCCAGATAGATAGTGCTATGCTGGTCCTTGCAGACTGGTTCTCTGTGCTCCCATGCGTGTATGGGAGTTGTCCATCTTGGCCACTATCCAGGGTTGTCTGCAAGATGCTATAATAATTATTCACAGTATATTACTTTATACTCCCAGTGTGTCTAAATGAGGAGCTTAGACTCATGTTTCTCTATAGAGAAAACAGATTGCAATCCAGAACATGAGTCCAAACTAGACGTTGTGAGTAGTTCTCTACAGCGGTGTCTCTCTGTTGTCGACAAATAGGTTCTAGGAGAAGCCACTCCCTAATTTAGGTGTTGAATTTTGGTACCTCATTTTTACAGATCAATATGAGTGAGTGTTTTCTGTATGCCATCAGTGCTGAACATTGCGTCAATGACCTGGTCTGTGGAAAAGGTGCTGGCAGTAAAGCATTGTTTGGAGTAGAACTGAGTACTAAAATTCTTTGTCTTGAATAATTCATTTCATACACTGCCTTTCTTACAGCGTGCAAATTGTCTGTTAATAGCTTGCAGTTTTCTCACATTTGTTGGTTATTTGAAACTATTGTCTGAATAATTTCTATGAATAATTCTTGATCTTTAGGTCTTTCGTACTCATTTCACTGGGATTATTTGAAAACTTAAATTCATCTTTCAAGCTGAGTTACTTTTTATTGGTCTCATAGATCATAAAGTGTATTTCTTTTCATGGAATTGACTGCTGAAAAATAGTATGTATTGTCCTACGAACAAATACATTTGGGTTCCTGATGAGCAAATCTCATCTGTTTGTAGGTTATATTTGGTTTGTTTGAACAATCTTTTATAGAAACAACAACAGTATTAAACAAACTCACAAGGTCATCTAGCTCAATCCCCTGCAATTCCAGGTAGTCATACAGTAATTCAAAGATTTGAGAATTGATTCATATACTTAAAAATTTGTAGCCTAGAAATTATCTAGGGAGTGGCTTTATTTATGCTTTCAATCATGTAGCAAACCCTGCAAACATTAACCCTTTTCTTCTGGACATTTTATTTCTCTTACATCTGGTTAATGTCACACATGAAAAAGTTAGAGAGAAAAGGAAACACAGAAACATGGAATATAAGAAAGGTAAGATATAAGACTGGAAGGAATCTCAGGTCTCTGCCATCACCAAGGCTAGACAATATTTTAAAGAGGAAAAGTTAAAAATGTATAAGCTTTAGAGAACAGTTTATTTTTGACTAGTTTTGCATATGAAAGTTTGGGTTGGTTTCTTTTTATCTCAGAAGGTTCTGTTGTGCCTGCTAGTCACTTCTCTGCTGGAGTACCTCAAGAAACTTCCTATTGTGTGAGTAAACTGCAAACATTTGCATCAGCTGGCTGCTTCTTGTCCAAAAGTGAGACCATGTGTGGAAGTCCATTTTAATATTTAAATGACTTGTTTTCTTAGCAGTGCTACCATTATATAAAGTGTACTCTCCTCATTCATACTGGGAAAATTGTTTTGTTTTTCTGCGCATCCCACAGTGTAAAAACAGACGGAGAAAAACTAGGGAATTTGTTCTTGAGACACCCTGTTGTTAAATTATCTTCTCAGTATCAGCCAAAAATAGTAGTAACAAGTGAGCAGAAGGAATGATAATGCTAGTGAATAAAAGCATGACAGAAGTTCATTTTTACCACATGTAACAGAGCAGAACAACAGGGAGGCTTTAGGATGTAAATTCTGGTTGCCTTTGCCTTTCCATACCTCCAACAGAGGGCTGGCCAACCAGCACGCTCTGAAAGAGGGGATAATGGCTGCACCATTTCAGGAATGTATTTGGGCAGAAGCACGGCATGCACCAGCTCACAGGGTTACTGAGTAATATCACCTAATGTGAGATGCTAGGAGGTCACAGAGCTGGAAGGGATCTTGAGAAGCTGTCTGCTCCAGCCTTGGGTGGGTCCCTGGGATCTGTCTCATTCCGGCAGATGTTCATGTATGCTTTAGTGATGAAAACACCATGGCCTTGCCAGGCAATCTGTGATCCTCATGATCCTCACTGTTAGAAAGCCTCTGGATCTAGCCTGAACTATCCTGCCTGTTATTTTAACCAACAATTTCTTGATTTATTAAACATGGTTGTAAGGAAGAGACTATTCTCTTTGTACAGGAGAACATTTACATACTTGAAGACTACCACTGAGCTTCTTCTCAATTTTATTTCTTGAACAACTTCAGTTCTTTCAGTCTTTCCTTTTTTCCAGGTTGTGTGCTGTGGACCTTTACTCATTTTTGTTCACCTCTAAATGACACCTAACCTGAATACAGGACTCCCATGGTGACCAGCCTACCTATGGGAAAAGAGCCAGCTAACTTCACACATCTTGCAAGTAGTGTTTCTTTTTATAAGCAGCTCAGCACTCTGCTTGTTTTTTTTTCACAATAGCGTGACACTGGTTCCTTTGATCTTTGTTCAAAGCTCATGATTCCTGATAATACTGATACACTCCTGAATTAAAGCATCTGCTAGTTTATATATGAGTGTACGTGTGCAGTTTAGCTGATCCACTGACGTTTCACTCTATCAGTCTATACCTATCTTCTGTAATGTGTTGCTGTATGACTTTGCAATTTCTTTCACTGCATGTGAGCACAGCTAGGCAGAATCTCCAGTGTAATGCTTGAACACTACTTAAGCAAGAGAAACATACATTTATTACATGATGAGAGCCTAAAATAAATAGCTTTCCTCTGTCTCACAGTGAGGAAAAAATGTTTTTCAGTTCCTCAATTGCGAACTTCCTTTCAGCATTACTTTCTGGGAAGCTCTGCCCTGCTCATGGTTATATACACATGAGTAGATCCCACCTGTGCATAACAGAGTTACAGTATTTCAGGATAAGTGAGCCCAAGTTCATCGAAAAATTTCTATACACATTGTAATAAGCCCTTTGTAAACCTGGCCAGATGCTGCCTATCAGGCTGGAACCATCTGGGAAACTGAACTAACTTGGGTTCCTGGTCCTCAGGGCTCCTGAAAAAGAGGAGCTGCTAAGGGAGTCTTCAGTAGCAGAGTTTATTGACCAGGTGAAGTGCTAGTTCCATCTTCATACTTCAGCCTCATCCTGCTCTACATTCACTCATTCTGTCCTCTTATTCAAAGTAGGGTGATCAGGTAGCCATGGGCTTGGGGTTTGTCAGCAAGCATCTACTATAAGTGAGACTCTCATATTTCTCAAGAAATTTGAGAAGACTTTCACCACCACCTCTATTGATGAATAGTTAGACGCATCAACTCATGACTACTACTTTTAATATTACACCAGCCATCTTCATGGCAGAGTCAGCAGTCAGATGATATAAACCCGCCATTCAGCTACCTTGAACAGTCATTGGGCTTGCCTTTGTGATAGATTAAGTAAAAGACAGTGGTGGAAAAAAATTACACAACTGTCAGAATTAGAGAGGAGAGCTATTTGCTGCAGTTTTCTAACTTGCCAATTAGTGACTAACAGGTATGTCATAGTTTCCAGGGGTGTTTCTTGCTTTCTAATAAAGCATGTGTGTGCTCACAGACTCAAGCGTGCACGTGAGCACCAAGATTTTCATATCTTACAAGGTAGAAAACCACAAAAGTAGACTTATGTCTCTGGAAGGCAGTTGCATTTAGCTGCAGGTTATTACACAAACCAGATAGGGGAACAGTTTCCACGCTCAGGTAATAAACATCACACGGGACCTCCCAACAGTGGTTTTTCCAACTTTGTTCTAGCTTGAGAAATGTGAAAATGACTAACCCTTACTTTGACAAAACCCACTCAAAGTTAAATACAGCTGCCTCCAGTGAGATGATCAGCACAAAGTGGGAGACAGAGTGGTCACATACACGCAGTGCTGGCAAGTGGAGACTGTGAGCTGGAGGACCATGCATTGTTGCTTTGCTATTTGTGGCCACACTCTGTTGACACTGGATTCAGACACTGTGGTGGGGTGTGCAACTCATCTCTCTATGCTGCTGCAAATGTTTGAACACCTGCAGGGAGAAGAGGGAGTTTCCCCTTGTCAAAACTCTCTGTGCACTTCCCATTTAAAGCTTTTCTAGGAATTACATTTACCACAGACTAATAAAATGCAAGCAGGACAAGAAGTTTCAGCAAGAAGAAGACTCAGTGGCATGGATAAGCTTTGGGAGTGAGTAGATATCAAGAGTCCTTGGGCCTTTCCTTGCCTCTGCTACTGTCCAGTCTCATAACCTGGGGCTACTCACTGTGCCTCTCCAAGCTTTTGGCGTGTGAGCTGTAAGAGCTGGGACTCTCTTTTGCTCTGTGTTTGAACAGTGCTTAATGAAAGCTTGTACAGTAATCAAAGGACACTAATAAACCTCCCCCAGACACCTATTGGAGTGCCGTTCTGCAAACAAATAGGAAATGAGATGATATAAGGTGCGATATACAGTAACCCCAATAGTAATTCTGAAAGGAAGATGTAGTGACCATGGACAGGTGACCAAACAATGTTATACATCAGCAAAAGAAAGTGAAGCCAGAGAAATGGAGAAAACTGTTGTTAGGAAATCTCCTTGAATGTAAACCAGTTTTTAACTATACGCCCCAGAAGTGACCTGGCAAACAAGTGGGTACTTTTGAAGTCATGCCTTTCAACAAGAATGAGATACAGCTGCTCATGTCATGTTGCTGCTGGAACTGCTTTTGCTCTATTAATTGCCTCTTGGTTAATTTTGTGTAACTGTGGGCTCAGCTAGTCACTAAAACCAGGGAATGATTTTAATTTCTGTTTTCAGAAGAGAGGTGCTTACCAGCTCCTTCTAGATACCAGATTTTGTTAATCAGTGCCCACCTGCTTTGTCACAGTACGTATGTTTCAACTTTTGGTGGTTTCAGTAGGTCTGAAGTGTTTGATCATCTGTGCAGGTGTACAAACAACTATGGAAGAATGAAGAAATGGAAATTTCTCCAGGCAATGGACAAGAAAGATATTTTTGTCATTTTACTTTAATGTGACCCAAAGTGCGGTAGAGCTTAGGTGGTCAATTGTGGGCACAGGAAGGATATTTCTGAGGTTACAGGAAACTCTCTGAGACGACTGTTTACTTGAAATGAGATCAGATACAAAGCTCTGACTCATGCCCGAGTTCTCCTGAGGTCTGTGGAGCTTGAGGCTTGCATTTCCTTGCAGTACCTCAACAGCATATAGTCCCATTTCTGCCTCTACAGATGCACATCAGTCCACAGAGCTGTCTGCATCTCCTACAGACAGGTCCATGCTGGTGTTTATCTGTTCAGCTCACACACCAATATCTGCAGAGCCAGAGTAGTTGGTACTTTAGGGCTGCCTGTAACACCAGTCACAACAAGTAATGATACATCAGTGTTCCTCATACCCTGCTACTTGCTGCAGGAGACATGGGGTTGGGCTGTTGCTGTGGCACAGAAGGTTTTACTGCTTATTTTGTGCTGCTGAGGGCAAGCAGGTTAAATATTGCTTTCTGTGACAGTGGATTTCTTTGACTCCCCATCCCTTTCTCTGTCCTTCTTCAGGCAGACGGACCTGAAGCACTGGTTATCTCCTAGGTGGGAGGCAGATGCTAAGGGAAGAGCATGAATCCTACAGACATTGAGAAAGCAAAAACAAAGCACTCGATAAAACAGATACTAGGAAAAAAATAAATACAAATCAGTAATTCTGCCACCAGGCGCCTGCTGGCATTGTCAGCAAAATTTAGTAAGAGAGGTATCATGAGCTATAGGGTTTGCAAATGCTTTTTTTTCGAAGCCTGCTACAGCTCTCTCTGCATGTTTATTTATTACTGTCTTCACAGCACTTCATTCAAGTTTTCTAAATGATTCTGAAAGAGGTTTAACATCCATGGGTTTGATGTCACACTTTAATCTCCATGAATGGGACCAGCAAGGGCAGCAGCAGGTGACATTTCCCACACTGCCCCCAGCAGCACATCTCTGACCCTCCTGTAAAACAGGCTGCTTGAGGTGAGAGGAGGATATCAACCACATAGCCACACCATCAGCCCTTAGCCTTTCTGTTGACAATATCCTCAAGGTGTCCTTTCTGACAGCAACAGAGCAGCTCTGTGATAGGGACACATGGCAAGGGAGATCAAGGTTGAATTCGCCAAGTTAGTTCATTTCAGCTACTGAGCAGCTCTCTGAAAGTTAGCACCTTTCGGCTGCTTGAATAACTGCTCTGGTTTTGAACTAGTGGCCTTTTGGCTACAAGCTCTGGTATCCTATTACCAGTTCACAAGCCATTCTGCTCATCTGAACACATGCGCACTCACAAAACAACTAGATAAAAATGTAAATGACTGTGAATCACCAAGTGACAGAGACAATGACCTTCACCTGTGCCGTGCATATTGAGGGTTACAGCAAGGAGCTGAAGGTAAGCTGATACCCACAGCCTCATCATCCTGTTGGTTTCAGAAACAGAGCGTAGCCCCAGACCCTTGCTGCCCTTTGCTTCCCTTCACCTGCACCCTTCTCCAGGAGAATAAAGGCGAGGCACAATACATCACTTCTGTGATGGCTCTATTTTCAGTCGAAATGGGAGATCAGCATCTTGCAATGACTCGTGAGATTTACATTCATCTGCCATACAGGGTTGTTAGGAGGCTGTAGTTTGGGTCACTTCAAAGTACTTTTATTTTGAAAAATTGTCTGGGACTTCAGCTGGTGTACATCAACATGGATCTGTTGCTTTGGCAGAGCTGATTTACTCCAGCTGAGGATATGGCCTGGTATCATATGGCTGGTTTTTAACTTAAAAGTATATAATGTTGCCAAGTACAAGACGGGCAGACTGAGAGTTCAGCATGGGAGTGAAAGAGAACTCCTTGTGAGAAGGTCCTCTATAAAGACATTTATTAAGAATTTCTTAATTAACAATTAAGAAATTATGTGTGCCTACATTTTCTAAGCGTGCCATGTTTGGATATAATTGTGTTGCTCTGAATATTATTACTTGCATTTACAAAGTGAAATTCCAGCTCTGCTCTTTGAAAATTTGTCCCTTCGTACTTAGTAAATCATAATTATACTGTCACAGCGGTTTCCAGTGGACCCCGAGGGTCAGTGGACTACTTCTAAGGGAATCAGAAAAGGTAACTAAGAAAATCAAACCTACTGTTAATAGTCTTGAATTCATTATGCAAGGATGTGCAGCACCACTGAAAAAAATGTTTTGGGGATTGTAATTTGTAAAAGGCTGGAAAGCACTTTCAAAGAGGTTATTTTTCTTTCCATTTTTTCTCATTATTCTTCCCCATGTTCTGTTCTCATTTCATTTTCAGTCTCTTCTTGATGATGTGTATATGTTTTCCTTCCTGTCACAAGCCAGGATCTTGTCAGTGATGAGAGTATGGACTTCAAAACAAATCTAACCTGCACCAAGGCATCAGTGAATATTAAAATGTGGGCCCCATCCTCAGTGCTTTAGAAGCAGCCTTCAGTGGCGGTGGCTGAAGACGGGCTTTAGGACAAAGCCATCTCCTGACTGACCCACAGCATTTATGATATTTCTGATGAATCAAGTGCTTTGTGAGTAAAACGTGTTGTGCTTCGGCTTCCTAGAGCTTTGGCTTTCTTTGGTTCCTGACATAAAAGAGTGTATTTCTGAGTCTTTCAGTGGAATATGTGCCGTATGTAAGAGTGGTGATCCAGGTGAAATTCCTGTTAGGAATCCACAGCAAAGTGCAGAACAGATATTTATAGCAAAAAGAGAATTTCTTCCTCAAAGAACGTACAGTCTAGACAAAGTGCCTTTAACAGCTCCCTGACACACTGTGGACCTGCGTAAATGGAAACTCACTGTCCCTGTGCCCCTTCTTTGTGTTGTGTCCAAATCCTAATGTCAGCTGTGTATGCAGCTCTTTGGAGTAGCCTTCTCGCTTGCTTTTTTGGCCTCTACTTCTCTCTGGATGCTGATAGCTTAGCTGGGACAGAGGGAATGCATTTCCTTCAATCACCTCATCAAACACGAACTTCAAAAAAAGTTCACTTGTCACTGGCTATTTTGAAATTGAAGTCGATTTAGAATTTCCAGGATAGATTCTCACATCGGCTGACATATACACTGTTGAATCCAAAATCCATGTAATGAACACCAGGATGGGTAGGAATGAGGATTGAATGCACATATCGTTAACAGAACTGTAGCCTATCCTTACATGGACTGTAAGGGAGAGACTTAGCTGTGAGGAACTCTTCAGTCTGGAACAAGAATTTGTGTGAGGCTCCCGTAGAAGTCAAAGACAAGAAAATACATCTAAGATTTTGTCTGCAGCTTTTGTGACTGAAATGCATTTATTAGTGGGGGAATCACTCTCAGGGGTAGAAGAGTATCCCACAAATAAGGTGTTAGGAACAGCTGATCAAAAGGCATGTTTGCTTGTTTCCTGAGACATAATAGCTGAAAAATGCCCACTTTCTAAAGAAAAATGGCAACATATTCATGATAAGAAACATCCTACACGGACTCCTTTTTTTTTCACAGAAAATAATGCTTTGCCTTTTCCATTCTGTCTCCCTCACTGACAAAACAAAGCAAAGGACCTAAGGGAAGAAAAGGTAAAGAACGCAAAAATGAAAGAAAACACATGGAAAAGCAAAAACATCGATATCTAAAAATAATTGTCCCTGTTTTCACTGAAGGACTAAAAAAGTTTGAAAGAAATAAAATTTGAAAATTTGAAATAAATAAAAATATTCTTAATTTTCTATCCAGAAGTGTTTTTGACAGAAAACTATACTCCTTAGTAGTCCTGTTTGTGTCATTTATTGATAAAGGGTTGAACAACATCGCATAATTAAGAATCCTTTTGGGAAAGGTGTAGACTTACCGTTTAGCTGAGAAATAAATAGCGATGGGAACAGCGCCTATGAACACACTAAACTATCACTTAGAATGCTATTTAATGTTGCAAGAGATTCTTACAAGCCCGTTGAAGCCCATCACCTTTCAAACAAGTGCTCTTGTCTTCATTTGGGACTGGCCAGAGCAGTCATGCAGTTGCATAGTTAACTAGATCAAGGAACTTCTCTGACTGAAAATTAAACAAGAAATGTAAAAAGAGGTTTTCTGTTTACCAACAAGCTATGGCTGTCAGTGGGAGTCCAGGCACAAAGGGCAGCCAGATATTCCAACTGGGAACATCTTGACTTTGTGGGTAGACCTTGTCTTGTATTTCATTCAAGGCTTTGGGGACACTCATATGTCCTGGGGATATGTTTTTTTTTTCTATACTGTATGTTATGTGACCTTACACAGAGATGATAGAGGACCATTTCATATGAAACCGGTATGGCCGATTGTTAAACCTGAGCTCTGCTTCTGCCTTGGCTGTTTGAATGAACATCGTAGCAGGCATGAAGGTATTCAGGTTGGAGCTTCGTAGCATTTTAACAAAAGGAAACTGGAAGAAAAGTACACCAATCTTCAAATTCCCTTACTTCTGGATATTTGCTTGCAGGCATGTAAACACATCACAAGAACTTCTATATTAACAGCACAACACCTTACTTTTGGGCACTTATCATCACTTTCCTCTGTGTAGGCGAGAAACTGAAGCACAGAAAAATTAAACCTCAAACCACACAGTAGATTTGTGTCACAGCTTGCACTAGATCTCAGACGTCCTTCAGGAATACATAACAATATAAGCTATGCAAATATATGTGTCTTACAGCTGGCGCAGCAGCATCCACATGAAGACTGGTTAGACAGTAATGTTCAAAATATATCCCTTTTAAACTGTCAATGGAAAAGCAAGACAGATGTTGCAAAGTACGTGACCCTGGGTCTGATTTTTACCCACAGTAATGTACTCCTCTCACACCGCTCCATGCTATTTGCCCAGGCTGAGGTGAACTCCCAGCCTGAACCACTTGCACCCAGTGCATACAGAAGAGTTTTCTGAGTGCCTGAATTTGCTTTCAGATAATTTTTCACCGTGTCCTCCTGGACCTTTTCTTTTTAATGTATTCCTTCAGCAACATTAGTGAAGCAGTGCAATGCCATTTTTCTAAGGTCTTGAATGTTTACTTCTCCAGGTAGGGTGATTATTGGCATGATGGAATGATGTCTTCAGTCAAGTGTAGATCTTATCTTCCCATGTAACAAGATAGCCTAATGAAATGAGTTTTATTCAAAGACCTTGTCTCATAACGCTTCAGGAAAACATGATAAATTGAATGATTTTTTTAGCAAATGCATCACACAAAGCACAGGCATATTGCTTATGAAGTTTAATTTTGTAATAGTTCATGGGGTATAATATACCTGTAGCTATTTCTGTGGAATGAATCTTACAGGCTCATTACAAAAGCAGAACTGTTGTCCCAAAATATTGCTTTTCTTGTTGAACTGTAGCTTGGATTCAGTGCAATTTGCATGTATAATCTCCAAGGAATCTCTGTATCTCATGCTAAAATTATTTCTTTTATTATGCTATTATTATGAACTATGGTGAAACACTTTTATTTAAGTAGTGAGAACTAACTGTTATCATCAGTGTTTCTCTTGACCAAATGTGGCAGAAAAAAGTCTAAATCCCAAAATAAATTAGATTTTGTTTTTAAATGAAGAAAAGTTTGGTTGTTTACCAGCTGCAAGAATGCAAAACTATTTCAAAAGTAGAAGTATTATAATTTAGACATTCTTTTGTTCTCTTGGAACTCAAATGTGGTGTTTTTAATATCATTACTGTAGCATGGTGCATAATGTGGTGATCTCTGAGGTAAACCTGTGCATTTATTGTCTATTTGGGCTCTCCTCCTGGTCTTGCCTCTAGCTATGGTGAGCCAAGAGAAGAGCACTTGTCACCTCCTTGTCTGCAAGCTTTTCAATCCAACCAGGATATCCAAGTGCATTCCCAGAAGCAGTGGAGTGAGCAAGGACTTGTACACTTTGTATGTCCTCCTTGCTAGATGTATGCTCAGAACTGCCACATTGGAGATATTTGGCTGCTGGGGAAAACGTAAAGCTTGAAAGTATAGTTTGTTTTAGTAGGAATGGGTGTGGGGGTGACTGCATAAGTATAACTAAGTGACTTACTTTTTGGCAAAGTGTGTGCTCAGTGTCTCCTGGTCCCTAAAGACTGGTACCATAACCATTTCATCACGTATCTTTTCTTAAATAGGGTAACATGGTTTTAAGTAAATTGAGTTGCTATGTATACAATGGCAATTGCTAAACTGACCTTTCAGTGTGTTCTGTGCTTATTTCCAACCAGAAACCAGTGTGAGAGCAAGAGTTGATACAGATCCAGGTCTCGCGTCTGTACTGGGCTTAGATGCAAGAGATATACGGTTCTAGACCAGGGATCTGGTCCAGAATAAATTTATATATATAGATATATATTTAAAGTAGAATACCACAGGCTTTTTTTCATGCTCTGATTCTATGTTATTTGTGTTACAGTAATCTGTACCAATGAAACCCAATGAAACTGGAACCTCATTTTATTAGCCATTACATATGCAGCATTGGCTAGATCTATGGATTCATTGGATTCATTGTAGTCACACAAATGGATAGTGGAGAGCTTCTGCACCTGTCTCTTCTGCAAACATCTAGCATAGCAGAAATACTCGTTATAGCTAACATGATTGCCACGGCAGGGGAGCTGAATGATTTGCCCTAAGTCATGCAGCAGGCTGTGACAGGGTTGGATCTTCTGAGACCCAGACTCAGACTCTTAGTTCTTTTCTGTCTGTCTGTCTGAGGAAATACTCAGTCTGAACAGCGTGCCACTCAGATATCCCGTTCATACAGCAGTTCCCGTGTTTCAAGAGTGGGTAGTCCACTTTGAGAAGAAGTCCATTGGTATGTAACCTAGAAAGAAGAGGTGTATAATTTTGTTAGTCTGAACCCCTGCTTAAAATGCTCCTGGTACTGAGGGACAGAATGTTGGAAAGCAGTGCGCTGTAATAATACTTAAGATTCTACTATATGGTCTACCCATATACACTGTTTATTGATTACTGTAAATTTCTTTTTGACTGTTGAGTGAATAAAAAAACTTGATACGAATAACAAAACTTCAACAGTCTGAATTTGAATAATGCAGATTGTCAAACATAATCTATTTAAATTATTGCATTTATTTAAGTCTACGAACTAAAGCCATTTTGAAAACTTAGACTCTCAAGATTGCTGAATCTCTTTGTCCATTTTTAAACTCTTTTCAAATCACTGAAAAATTCTTCAGGAGCTGCCTTCTGTACAGTTTGGAGTCTATTTTTCCAAACCTTTCCAAAGATTATTGGTTAGGATATCCTTGTCATTTAGCTTGAAACTCTGTTAATGAAACTTTTAGTAGCACTGTGCATGGTGGAATTCATCATGGGATAAAGGAGCTGAAAATCTCTATGGAATTGAGTTTGAAATTTGTATAATGCATGCGCTGTATTGCACATATATAACGCAGTCAGTATCTTTAATCACATTTGGTGTTTCTGTCTGTCTGCATATACTTCACAATTTTTTCTTCTGTAGCTTCAATTAGTGTTTAATGAACTTAGAGAGAGTTAATTATTAAAAAGTGACTTCAGGGGTCAAGCCTGTTTTACTTAGATCCACAAAGACACAGCACAAATGTGGTTTTGCCACTATGAAAATTGTAGTGAAAAGCTCATTATTATTTTTTTAATCAAGGAATAAAAAGCTGACCAGTCTAAGTATGCTTTCCACTACACATTCTCCAGAATTATTACTATACATATTTATAAAGCAGCAATATGCCCTGTATTCAGGTATACCACTTTTACAAATCGAACAGCAAGCATCCATTTAAGCCTGACAGCATCATTCAGTTCTTTTTATGTTCCTCCTCCTTGCTGATTTAAAAATGTTCTGAAATTGAAGTAGACTGCAATAAGTACAGTGACAATATGTTATTTTCCCATTAAGCACGATGGGATGCGATCTTATGTGCCCTGCTTCAATGTTTGTGATAATTAAACATTAGAGGGGGGTGCTGAATTTTTTTAATGACATCAGAGTCACAATGTTAGTGCAGAGTCAACATGCCTACAACATTTTGAATACAAATCCATTATATTTTACAGTCAACATTTTTGCTTTGATGAATGTCTTGTATTGTCCTTTTAATGCTGAGCTAAAGCTCAGGCTGGTATGGGATGCACCTACATGACAGAAATAGAAAACTGGTGGGAAGACAAGACTGGAGGCCTCCAAGCCCAGTCTAACCCCAGGAAGTTGCTCTCCCCATTCATCTCCAAGGAAAAGCTTTCTGGAAGTGTGCATAGATGCAATTTTGTCAGACAACTGGTAGCCCCCCGTCTACTTGCTGTGAGATTTAACCCTTCTAGGGCTTTGGGATTGATCCAACCATCCATTTGAGGAGGCTCAGGGGAAACCTTGTCACTTCTACAACAGTCTGAAAGGAGGTTGCATTGAGGTGAGGGTTGGCCTCTTCTCCCCGGTAACAGTGATAGGATGAGAGGGAATGGCCTCTAGTTGCTCCATGGGAGGTTGAGGGAGTATACTAGGAGCAAGACAGGAAGAGTGATGAGGGAGTGGATGGATACAGCTCAGGTATGTCAGCAGTGTGCCTCGTGTCATACTCCAGCTTTCACTAACTAATATTGTTGAGCTGATTAGTATTGCATGGTTAGTAATAATGATGAAGATATTCAGATTTAGACTTCTGATGACTAATGCTCTTCTCTAAATAATGACGACTGCGCGCTGTATGTTTATATTGACTAGTGAGCCCCATAGCAATGAACTCCTTGTCCCTGACATAGAGAGGTTGAGCTCTCATTAATCTTGCACTGTCTTCAAAGATCGCTGCTGATCTCTGTTTGAAAGACTGAGGACTGTCACTACAGTGAATGATGAGGACGGAAGCTGACACCCTTTTCACATAGGCATTTGGTGGTGTTCACAACTAAGACTTAAGCACCTGACTTTTCTTTTTTCTACCTACCCTGCCATGATAGCCATGCACGATGTGTTTCACCTGAAGTGCCATAGTATTTTGGACAAAAATAATGTTGTACATAGTGTGTTTATTGCTGTGTTGTTTGTCTGAGCCTGCACAGCTGATCTACAGAGGGATGGTGCATATTTTGTAACGATGGAGCCTTGGTAATTTGAGATGAATTATTAAGTGCTGACAATAAATGAGCATCAATATGCAAACAAATAAGCAATGACAAGGAAAGGCAGGAGAGAGGGGAAAGAAAAACGGCAAGGTTTTCCTGAGGATCGGACAAAGATGTTTCTCTGGGATTATTTTGACTGGTGTCAACTCTTCCTTTTATTTAGGAGCAGTTTCTTTCAAAGCAATAAATATTTGAAAACTTCATATTTATTAACTGTTAATTTTACCCCTAGGCCTTTTGAGCTAAAAGTTCAAAACACAACACTGGAAGTACACACAGGCTCCATCTGTTCATCTCCCTCTGAATGCTTTGAAAAATGTCACCCAGAGCCTCTGTTTATTTATTTATTTATTTTGAGGTGTTATTTTTTTCCTGGTTTTGGATCTGTTCTTTAACCTTCATGAGTATCTGTGTCTAAATCACTCTCTGTAAGTGACCTCTTCAGCAACCTGCACAGCTATGCCCGGTCACTCACTGCAGCTCAGGGAATCAGGCCTATTTCCATTTTTAACGATGGCCTGTGGGCAAGGATCTATATTCAGGACTTTGGCCTGCTTCAACCCATGGAGGATTTCCCTCTGGTATCACTGGCAAATTGTACACAGATGATAGTGCACAGTTGATACCAAACAGCTGTTTTACAGAACCAAATAAATAGACATTGGAATGATTTAGGTGCCCTGTTTTGTCATTTAGTGTGCACTAACAATTTAAGTTCATGGAGCACTGTTTCTACTCTGTGTTTCCCTTCTGTCCCCATCCTCTTTGCTTGCTTCATTCCCTTCTGACCCCTTTGGTCTACCTCCAACACTTTTCCTTAGCATTTCCCTTTCTTCAGCAGCTCCCAAAATTTTCCCTGTTCTATAGGCTGAAATGATTAGAATTTGAATAATTGGTGTTGACGCTTTTTGAGTGCCATCATTAGGGGGTTAGGCTTAATCCCTTGGGAGGAACAGAGAGCCCTGGGAGCTCTCAACTTGCAGAATATTGTCTTTAGTTGTCTGTTTGCTCAGCACCATAGGGCTTACAATTTGCTTGGTTTTTGAAGGTTTTTTATTATTATTATAATTTTGTGGCTAATTTAAAAAGAACGACAGTTCAGGTTCTGCAGAACATTTATCATGAAAACACCAAGCCAGTCAAATCCCATGAATAGGATAAGTAGGATCTGCTTTGAAACAGTTTTCATTTTTCCTTTTTCCCCCTGGGAATTAGGTTCCTGATTGTAGTAAATGGAAGCACTGTACGTTTGGTATTTTCATGCTTGTGTAAACTAGGCTATTTATTTATGTGAAATACGGGTTTAGATGCAACACTTAAAGCTCCAAGACTCACGTATCTTTTTTTTTTTTTTACTCCTGCTAGGAGTCAGCAAGAATTCCTCCTAATCTGAAGTACTAAAACATGCAAATTCTTGGGTTTGTTTTTTTGAGTGATAGCTCTTTCCTTGCTTTAAAGAAGGCATCACTGACATTTAATTTCTCTGTTATCTTGAACATCCTAAACCTTATCAAAATGACTCAGGGAACCCTACTCCACTGAGAGATCCAACCTGCTAGCATTGTACTCTGTGACAGATAAAGGAGGTGATTGTCTTAGTGAACAAAGAGGCATATTAGCACTCAGTGCAAAGTCAGGATATGAATTAAATGATGTAAAAAGGTAAAACATCAGGGAAAATATAATTGCCTTTTTTAGGTAGACATAAAAGGAGGCTGCTTTTGAGAAAAGTGTTGAAGAATCAAAGTTTTGTCTTAGGAGATGAGACTGGTTCCATTAGCAAGCAGGGAAAAAAAGGTACTTATCTTTTGGAAGAAAGTTGATAATTTCTCATTTTCGAGCTACACTGCACAATGTTAGTAAATGCTGCTCTGTGTATTTATTATCATGAAGAGTTATAATTTGGTAATACTGGTCTTTACCTGTAAAGTTCTTGTGAGCTCCAGTCCTAAGACTCTTGAGTATTGATCTCTGCAGCCAGACCACTTTGAACTGGTTATTTCACCCAGTGCAGATTTGTCTACTCTGCAGTCCCAGATCTCCTTGGGAGAGTTGCACTGAATCAGGAAGACCACTTCTATAGCACAGAGGTCTTTAGGCTTTCTTACTGGGAGTGCACTGCCTTGGAATGCTTGCCCTGGCTCAGCAGTTTCCTTGCTCACCTCGCTGGGACAGTGTTCATTCAGGTCATCTACAGGGTGCCTGTCTGTCTCCTAGAAACTCAGATGTTCACTGAAGAACAGAGTGAAGCCAGTGATCCTTCTCTTGTGATGTCTTCCATGGGATGACAGAAAGGTGTAACATGGGGCAAAGTGGGAGAGAGTCTTGCCAGAATCTCTGTCATAAGGCTACCAAAGATCATAGGTTCTCCAAGAGACTGCCTTTTTTTTTACTTTTTTTTTTCTTTTTTTTCCCCAAAGTAGTATCCATTCCTGATGGCTACAGCCTCTGTCCCAACATCTGCCGTGCTTTTGCCCTAGGTGTTCTGCTCCTGGGCTACAAGAGCCTGAGGAGGTTACTTCTGTAATCCCTGAAGAGTGAGTTGCCTCTCAGAGACACCCTTCTCCTCCCTTTTATAAGGGAATGGGTATATTATAACAGTTGCTGCTGACTATTTATAATGGATTTGCACTTGGAATCTAAGTTTCTTTAACAGCTTTTTAAAATTCCAGACTTAGGGGTCTGGGTGGAAAAGGTTGGGAGAAGAACAAGAAGTCTTTTAATTAAGTGTGTACATTCCCCTCTACACCCTGAATTGGTCATAAACCTGGCAACAGGACCCAAATGTTCAGATTCTAAGTCCAATTATTCAACTGTACAGAGTGTTCTTTTTACCATTATAAATATTAATAATAATAATTTATCATAATTTCACCTTCAAAGGGAACAGTGAGAAAAGACAGGTGAAAACAGGTTAATACCAGGGAAAAGGACTGACTCTCAATTTTACTTAAAGGTTAGTGCAAGCAAATTTTTTTTTGTTCTTTTGTGTAAGAAAATGTATTATTTCAACAACATAATTTTAATGGTGTGTATTTTTTATACGCGTTAGCCTTTCTTTTTTCTCATCTGCTCTTAGTACGTGACCAGCTTATTCTCAGCACACAGCACCCAATGCTGGGCATCTTGCATCCAAGAGCAAGTCCTGTTTCTTTACTTTCAACTTATCCTACTGTGGGATGTAGTAACGTATTGGGCTATCAGTCAAGCTATTAGGCTGGCTGTAACTATTTTTAATAAAATACCACAAAATGATAGGAAATAATATTTGAAAAATGAGGATTTGACCACTTTACATGTGTTATAGATTCTGGACATGATGTTCAAATGGTAAATTCTGAAAAGTTATCTTCCATATAATGTCATTTTTTGCAGAACTCTCTTGCCTCAGGGTTGTGAATTATTGTGCTGTGAACATTATAGGAGAGATTATTTACAATAAATCGTGTAAAACCCCAAATGTTCTGTAATCAGAATATGTCAAACACTGAGGAATGAAGAACCCACTTTGGTTTATAACTTCCTTCAAGCATGAGCCAAAAACTGTACGGTACTGTACCTAATGGAAAATCATCCAGACCAATCTCTATAAATACTTACCACAGTCCCATAAACTAACCTATTAGAAACACTTGACATTTTCATTTATATCTGTAAAGCTGGTAAAAAAAGTTACATAGGTTGAACTCCTAAGCTCTTTAATGCTCTCTCAACATTTATCTCATGCAAAATAGCTTGTAATATACTCTTAAGAATTATTCTTTTTCTTTTCTGGCTTTTTTTTTTTTTTTGTCTGACTGTCTGTTATCTAAAATATGCTTGATCTGAATAACATGAGTTATGTTTCCACCAGTTCCCAGTTTATAGTGTTGGAAGCATTAATGTTTATTTCTCCAGTGCAGTAGGTGTGCTGTAAAATCTACTGGAATATTCCTAGGTTATAATGTAATGCTAGTCTTCATGATAGTTTAAAATTAATATAGGTTCTCACATTTGTGGAATGTTATTTATTTATTTATTTATTTTTAACAAAGCATCAGGAAATTAATTCTGCAATGTTGCCCATCTGCAAGATTTTATATGCATTTAAGACCACTGTTTATGCTGTGTATCAGCATATGAATCTTAAAAGAGAAGCAGAATACACTCTGGAAAAGATGTGGGCAAGTAGGTCAACCCACAGATTCTCTTGGACTCCTGGGTTCAAGTGTTTTTGTTGCAGATACAGAAATATTAAGAAATTTTGTAGGATAGTCTTGAAGAAGTGTTAAGAGCTCTCCCAAATCTGCTGAACAGAAAAACATAATGGCATGACAGAATATGAACATTATCCACAGGCATTAGAGGACACGTTTTGGAACTGCACAGCTATGAATGCAAATAAAATGTAAGATTTATGAGATGTGGGTCAGATCACAAGACAGATGACTTCACCTCTAAAATCATCTAGACAAACGTTGGATCTGAACCCAGTCAGTGAGTAAGAAGCACAAATGATGTACAGAATCTCACACTAAGTCTACACGATAGTTTCACATGTTGCTGGTACCACATCCATCAGTTGTACTGACTGGTGTCTCTTCTAATTACAAATGATTTACAAACTGTTTCACTGCATGTGAGTTTGTAGATGCCTAAGGCATAACCAAAAGAGTAATAAGTGAGACGATTGCTGCACCTAACATCTTTTTGCCCACCGCTTCAAAAGTAATATTTTTGGAAGGAAAGAAAGAATGCAAGATACAGAGGAAGTCTATTTTATCAATTGCCTGTGTCTGTCAGTCATGGAGACGTGGCATTTCATTAGAAAGAACAAAATCTTGCAAACTAATATTGATTAGAATGCTATATGCCCACATTACCACTTCATGCCCGGGCAGTTTACAGCCTGGCAGTCACAGGCTGCCTCACTGCAAGTGCTTGCAGGAAAGCCCAAGAAGATGCACATTTGATGAACACTCTCACCTGCTGTTCCCACTGCATACATATGGGAATACAAGAAAAACTGTTCAGAGCAGCAGCTGTAGAGCAAGATAAACAGCATGAGAACCAAGGACACCTCTAGAAGAAGAAAGAATGTCTCACGGCTCTGATTGGATAAGCGCCTGCATGAATGGTTGAAGACTGTTTTGTAGAATGCTGTTGACATGTAAAGGTGGATAGGAAAATTGTAGGGGCAGATGGGAAAGCTAGAAAAAGAAAACTTGTGAAGGTATATAAGTAATGTGAGAACTTGTAATAAATGATTTGGATCATTCACATCTGAGTCAGTGCATCAGATGCTGCACATGCTAAAGACACTAATATACACAGTATATACTACAGCATCCAAACGTCATTTTGTTTTCAAAATGGACAGTGAACTTATGGATAGGCTTTTAGGATTAAGAAGCCATACCTTTCTATGTAGTCCAGAAGCTCAAACTTTCTGCAAGTTTGCTTACATTCTACCAAGGCAACTGAGGAAATGCCTTGGAAGCACACTGTACATTTTGTTACGGCACACTGAAGAGTGAGTATTTTTAGATAAATGGAAAAGAATTTTCAAGTGTTATTAGAATGCCACATGCCCAATCTCACTGTTGGTGGTTGAGACTAGCTGTTCGATATCCCAACTTCCAAGTTATCAGGTGAAATATCAATATGTAGAGGCAAGGCCTGTGATATCCATGTTGGGAGATGAATGTTAAGGTTTCATTTTTATTAGTTTTGCAGGAGTTTTGATGAAATGTAACAAGTAATATCTGCAGTAATATCGCAATTTGTCTGAATAGAGCAAAAGTACATTTCTGGTCAGCCCATAAAATATGTTGATGCTAATAGCATCTTACTATTGACTCATTTTTGTGCTATTTGGTAACTTTTATGCTAAAGTTTTTGGCAAAGCTGTTGGAATGCATTGGTCAGAGGATAAGTAGTTTTTACTTCACCAAAAAATAGTAATCAATGGCAAGACAATCAGAAGTTATGTATAATTCTCTATAGTATTTCAAGCAGAAAACCTGTCTAGAAAAAATGTTATCTAAACATCTAAGTATCCAAACATCTAAGTATTTAAAAGAGGATTATAAAAAGGAGGGGAATCAACTTTTTACTCGGGTAGATAGTGATAGGACAAGAGGGAATGGTTTTAATCTCAAGGAGGGAAGGTTTAGATTAGATATCAGGGGAAGGTTCTTCACAGAGAGAGTGGTGAGGTGCTGGAACAGGCTGCCCAGAGAGGTTGCGGATGCCCTGTCCCTGGAGTTGTTCAAGGCCAGGTTGGATGGGGCCCTGGGCAGCCTGGTCTAGTGCCAGATCTGGAGGTTGGTGGCCCTGCCTGTGGCAGGGGGGGTGGGACTGTTGACCCTTAGAGTCCCCTCCAACCCAAGCCATTCTGTGATTCTATGAAGTGCACAGGAAACTAGCATGAAGTGTTACAGGATGCCAGGAACACAACAGTGCTCCATAAAGTGCATAGCACTTTATGTTCAGACAGCTGAGTAGAGGACATATCCTGTCTTCTGTAGCTGTCATCCAGTTACATAGGTAAGTCTAGGTCCTTTTTTCACTCCCAGTATTACTCTGTAAAGTGTTTTTGGCCCTTAAAATCTTTTCTGCTCAGTTAAGAAAAGGCAGAGTTGTGGTGTCAGACACCCTCCCCCCATATTCTGTTCTCTTATTAAAGGGAACAAAATGGTTGGGAAATTTATTCCAGACACAAGATTTTTTCCTTAATGTATATTTCTGATGCAGCCACATGCTGGGTTCTTTACATTAAACACATTTGGTGATTCAAGTTTACTTTTAGGAACAGCTTGCTTTGTTTACTGTTCTTAGTTGTTTTCTTTTTTAAAACCATGAGTTTACTTTTTGTACATCTTGTCCTTTTAAGGAATGCAGGCCTCTTCTTCCATCTCCAGTTGTTTATTTAGTGCTTCATGGAAATGCACTGATCTTTACTGTCAGCCTCTTTGGGTTGCCTCTGGCATCACAACTTTCAAAATTATGCTTTCCATCCATTCAGAGGTAACTTAACTGTTGTTTAGATTCATCTCGTTCAGCTTTAACTGAAGTATGTATGCCGAGTTAGCAGTATGGGCTCTTTCTGAACTTAATGGAGAAAAAGGGATCTCCAGGATGTTACTTTCCTCAGCAATGTCACCTCTCATGACTCTCTATCAACAGCATCTGGACAATGATCTTAGGCTCTGAGTGGACTTTCCCTCTTAATATGTATTTCAAATTTGCAGGATGACCCTCACAAAGATTGAGCAGTGTGTTTGATAATAGTGCCCTTAACACAGACATACTGCACTGTACAGAGGAATGCTTTGGCCTAAGGTCTGTTTTAGTTTAAATTATCTCTTCCTAGCTGCCATTCCCTAAACTTAGATTTTAGTGCACCTTTGCACCTGGTTAATTAACAGAATAATAGAAAATGTACTGAGTTAAACTCCTTCAGCTCCAAATACAAACAGCTCTGATCACTCCTCTGATTCTTCTTTATGCATCTGATTTTTCTGTAAAAGGCTGTTCATGGTCATAGGTTTTGTATTGGCCAAAGGCTAAACACTTCTAATGCAGTTTTTCCTTTTCAAGACCACAAATATCATATATTTCTTTTACAGTTTCCCTTTTACACATTCCCTTTCTATTATTATAGATTCCCTCTCGGGATCAGCAAAATAATATGTGAAGAATGTTAGTGATATGGAAGCTTGCTTCAGGGTTATCTTTAGATATCTGAGTTGAACTCTGCAAGCGAGTTACTAAATCTGCCTTGAGATTATCAATACAAGAACAAGTGAAAATGTAGGCTTTAAAAATAGCTTGTACTCCTTTTCTTCTAGGACAGCAGAAGAAACTGAACCAAGCTCTGCAGCACAGCTGGCTTCATTGAATGTGCATTGTCGTAACTGAGAGGTACGCGTATCTTATTTAAAACAGTCAGCCATCACAAGGTGAAGTGAAAATACAGCGTGGGTAAGACAGAACAGGAGGTGCAAATGACTGTCCGTTTTGCACACAATCATCCTGGGTGATGATGATAATATTCATACTGTAAGATTCTTTGAGAGGGGCGTATGTAATAAAGATCTTACATCAGCTTAAAGAAATGAAAATACTGTAACACTGTATATGCAAGACTTAAAAGAATCAAAGCTCTGATATTTGTTATGAATTTTATATCTTCTGTGTGGCTGAGTTTTCATCAGTGGGCTAATAAAACTTCAGTTTTATAATTACCCATTACTGCTGAAGTCCACAATGAGCCCAGTTACTTTCAGGGAGTGAAGCCAGCTCTCTCTGTTGCCTGACTGCAAGAAATCAGGTATTGCCTGACTCTTAAGGCTGAGTGAATGAGACTAAAAATTTTACAAGAACGGGCTGAAATTTATACCAATAAAAATCTGTTTTCCTTTCTCTCATTTTTAACAGTAAAAATCCGTAAGTAAAACAAAGTTTAACCTTTAAAGGTGTAAAGCTTATGTTAGTGGGCCATCTGTATTTTTTTTTTTCCAAGGTTTAGGTATTACATGCTTTTCAAGTAAATTTTATCCTTCATGTTAAGAGAATTTGAAGATGTATAATCCTCCAATAATTCTTTTTGTCTTCTAAACAGTTCTACCACAGAAGTGTCTAAAATTTCATTCTCTGTTTTCAAAATAAAAATGCAAATAACTCTTTGGTATAGTTTGTATATAAAGGAATGTCCTGTTTTTTTCATATTTTTCTTTCAATTAGCTAGTTTTGCCCAATAAATTTTAGTGTTTTGTTACTAATAACTAATGAAGAACAGGTAACAAAAGCCACAACAGCATCTTGTGCTCATTAAGAATTGGATCAAGCCAGCTTGCACATCGCCGTCACATATAGAAAGCAAGAAGTGTCTGGGGCAGCATGCATTATTAATTAGAGCTGAAGCCGGACTTCTGTTGTGGCAGTCATGGCTTTCATGTTCTATTACTTTCATGTTCTAAAAATACTATTCCTGATGATGCTTTATGATTTCTGTGTGTGAGCGGGTGGACATTAAGCACATTTCAAGAGGGGCTGCAGAAATCTCGGCCTCAGAAAAGAAGTTCAGCAAGCACATGGCAGTGATGCAAAGATCTTCTGCTTGAGAGTGAGCACCCATGGAAGGCAGCGCTTGGTTCCTGGCACCATGAACTCAGTAGGATGAAGCTGGAACTTCTTTTATCTTTCACAATGTCTGACAACCTCAGGGCATTTTGTACTCATTTCTTTGTTTTGTGTTCCTAAAACCTCTAAGCTTCTGGCAAGGAGGCACAATACTCCTTTTCCTCATATATGCACTTGGGCTTGTATGGCAACCTCCACCCCTTTTAAGATTTCCTGCCAGTTCCTGGAGTTCACTACAGGAATACTCTTCAGCCATTTCCTGCTTGCACTGTTTGAACACTCTGAGTGCAGAAATGAAAATTGACCTGGTTTTTGGAGCTAATTAACTCTGTCTTGTAAATGTAATGAATTTGAGTATGATCAAGCTGATCTTGTTTTTCTGGGTATTGATAGATAGCTAGGCTATGAAGCTGTCAGCATGACACTTTCCAATGATTGTATCCTCCTTTCTGAAAGTGATTAATAAAAGGCAAATGTATGAGTTTGCTATTTCCTCTGTTAGCACGAACAGATGCATAAGCCTGGGAGTGCACAGTAGGAAGAAAGGGTTAGAGGGTGGCTTTCTGACAAGAGCTCCATCAGAGATCAATAGATTACTAGGGCACAGTCAAATGTCTTCTCTGAGCCACACTTGAACAGCTAAAATATTGATGTGGGTCCTTCATCTGAATACTTGTATTTCGTGCTGAAGCAGAAGGTGGGGGGGAGCCTAGCTAAATATTATGTTATAGATGGGGGCCAGTTAACTGTAGCTGAAGGGCAATAACTTCCTAAACCATCTGACATGATCCTCATAGTTCTGATTCTGTCTCGAGGCAGCCTCAGGTAACTAGTCACAAGAAAAACTCACTGGGCAGACTGCTTGCTTCACTTTTAGTGTCACAGAACTGACACTGTAGAATTAATCTCTCATTTTGGTATTAAGTCACACCACTGGCCTAAAGAAATGGAAGATCTTTATTCCTATAATTGTAACAATAGATTTGAGGAGTTAGATCCTCTTGATCAGACATTTCACCATGTAGCTTGTTCTCTACTTAAGTGGGTGTGGGCTCTTCTGTCCTGATGCAGAGAGGTCATCTACAAATCAGTTGCTCTGCAAATTCATCAAGAGAGACATGATTCAATGGTGTCATCTCCATTTCATTAGAGGATGCTTTAATATCTCACAGAAAGGTACTGCTAATATTAAGCTTGACTTTTTTTTTTTTTGTATTTGCAAAATCACGCAATTTGAAGATCAGACCAATTAACTATGACTTCTAAGATCTTCCCCCCTCAAATTAAAACTGTATGTGTTATGAATGTGCCTCCTGCCACCACACGACTTTAATGAAAATGCTTTGTGTTTAGGAACACAAAAATGCGTTTATAGGCTTATAATGTCTGTATTTCCATAAAGTCTTTTAAAATATTTTTTCTTGGTTGCTTCAAGGGATCTATTTTCATTCCTGAAAGATGTTTGTTCAGCCACTTTCTGAAGTTACCAACATTTTCCTGAGCCTTAACCTACTTTGACTAAAGAAAGTCTGACGATGGCTGATGTTCCAAGGAACATGTGTTTTGAATTGAAGAACAATGATACAGTTTTTTTGCACTCATAAATAATGAATCTTCTGACCACAAGTAGAGATTGTCTAAATTAGTCGCCTGATTCAGTGATTGATCTGAAGCATATACTGTGTCAGAGCTATCAATATACTGATGACTGCATCTAAGAGAATGACAACAATGTTTATGAAGGACATTATAAAAAATATAAAGGGGGTTAGAAATGAGCTTTGTGGATTATCTTCAGTTAATGGCACGGCAAATGTCATTTTAAGGACCTAATTTACTGAACATTAATAATGCTACAGTTGAGGTAAATCATTCTAATACCAAGATTTATATGAATAACACCAGCACTAATTTACCAAAGGAATTTACAAAATCCATTTAGCTCTTCTAAAGAGGCGCTAAGTGGATGTTATGGGTTGGTTTTACACCAACAATGTCATGGGAGAACGGCAGTCCTGCTCTTTCTTTCCCCCTTTTGCTTGTTTTTACAAGTGAAAGCCAGAAGAGGAGTTCAGCAATAGCATAAGTCAGCATAGCGTAGTGCTGACTTTTTCTATGCCTTCAGCCAACAGCAGCCGACTAAAGTCATGCCAAAGCAATACTGGGAAAGGAATCCTGGGAAGAGGCGTGTGGGGACTGCACCACCTGCACTATGTCCTCCTTGCATTAGATACATTTACCTTCAGATAGATAAGCTGACATGAAGGCTTTGGATCCCTTATGGTTGCTGAATGCTATCAGGGGAGTGAGATGCTAGAGGTGAAGGAATCTTAATGCCCATGTTCTGTCAGATTATTATTGCCTACATTAGATGCAGAGTAAGCTATGGTACTGATATAGGTTGGTTTGCTTAGCAATAGGGATTAGTACATTAATTGTATTAGTACATTAGTATATTAGTTTAAGCAAAAGAAATCTGTAAGTGATAGTTCTGAAACTTTCCATTTCAGCCTTAGTGGGTGAACAGTCTTGTTTTTCCTCAATAATTTTGCACTGGGGACATGATGGAATACTTTTATCTTTTGCCTCAGTGATTCTGCCTCACGATACGTACTGGAGTCACAATAGAATACTTTTATCTTTTGCCTTAAAACGCGCAAGGACATTTTCCTTGGGTTCCACATACACTGTTTTTAAAAGGTGGCTTACTACAGCCTAATAAGCAATGGAAACCTTCCAAACTGGGGAAAAGTGAATGAAAGTGAGTCAAAGGGTTTAGTGATGAAGCTGATGGTGAAAAAAGGCGAAGAAGTAGGTGGGCATTTGACCACCCTGAATATCACTGAGCATGCCCAAAGGGATATTAGCACATATCTATGAGACCTTGGAAAAAAGTGAATATGTAATGCCAAAGTACTGCGTATGTATGTCTTAACTGTATAAATGTAGAACCTGAACTCTGAGAGTGTGTACTTGCTTGTCAAGTCGCCCGATGAGCATCATGAGGAATAAAGGAATGCCACTTTCTAACACGACATTGGAGTTAGAGAGTTTTCTTCCCAGATTTCGGATGACAATTTTGGCGACCCAGATGGGACTCTGCGACTCAATACAGTGAAAATGTCCAGGATGACTGGAGGGCATTTCTCTTCCCAATCACTGACTAAATCTCCTTAGGCAGGAATTTTCATGGAAGATATGGTCTACTGTGCTGGCAAAATTTAGTTAACAGTGGAAACTCGCAGGCAGAGATGGCCTTCTGAAGAATTGGAGCAGAAGCACTGCAAGACCCTCTGATCTCATTGAAAGGGTAGTGGTGATTACTGTCTTTTCAGGAAAAAAATGTAGAATTGAAGCTATTTCAGCCTTAGCTTTCAAATTCGATAGGAACTTGCTATAACGAAACTGTTAATTCACAAGGCAGTATGAGTATGATATAAATAATTGACCAACCTATAAATTAACAAAAGGTGGAAAAGAAGGAAGAAAGGAAGGAAGAAAAAAAAAGGAAGTGGAAAAGAAGGAAAGAAAAAGAGAAAAAAGAAACTAAAAGTAAGAATGAAGGAAAGAAAACAAAATGGAAAGGAAAGGAAAGGAAAGGAAAGGAAAGGAAAGGAAAAGAAAGGAAAGGAAAGGAAAGGAAAGGAAAGGAAAGGAAAGGAAAGGAAAGGGAAGGGAAGGGAAGGGAAGGGAAGGGAAGGGAAGGGAAAGGAAGGGAAGGGAAGGGAAGGGAAAGGGAACGGAAAGGGAACGGAAAGGGAAGGGAAAGGGAAGGGAAAGGAAGGGAAAGGGAAGGGAAAGGGAAGGGAAGATAATGATATTTCTGTTTCCTAAATATATATAAAAAATACTCAGACACAGTAATAATAGGGAATTGTATAAGCAGAAGATTGATAGATGGCCCCAGAAGAAAAAATAGGTAAACACTGTAGTGTTTGTTAATCAGGAGTCCATTATGAGCATACAAGCTGATCAAATAAATAGTGCATAATTATCAGTTTAAAAATTATTACATGAAGCATTTGATTATTCAAGGAAAGCTATAGGCTCAGCTGAGTGTGAGATTTTATGCATGTCTGTTGGAGCCGGTTTTTTATGAGGTGACATTCTTTAATGGTAAAATGAAAAACAGCACAGTTCTGTGTCAGGATACAAGAGGGTCATAGGGGGAATGCATATTTATGAAGCAAAATAAATATGAAGATGGAACTTCCCTCTCCCTTTACCACCTCCCCCCTCTTCTGTTCTTTTTACTATACAAAGTCCATGACATGTAATTTACACAGGTTCATATACACTAAGGAACAGCTCATGTCTTTGCGTTTAACTCTGATTATGGTATGGTGTTGCAGGTACCTGCTTTGAAAAGTGGGTGCTCTTGGAGACTTAATATGCCCTTTATTGCTTTTAGAAGATTAATGTGCTCCTGAAATGATGCAATAAGCCAGTTTTGCAGAGCTATGGCTCTATATTATCCGTCTACTTAAGGAAATATAGATGCATCTTCAATTCAGACCTTTTACTGTAGGATTTCTGTGTATTCCATATTGTGATCAGTAATGTCCTTATGCTCAGCGAAGGGTTTTAGTTCGTGCTTTACTATAGTGAGGACCCAAGAAAGAGAAGACCAAAGGTTTCAGAACCAGGCCGTGGTGGGTTAAGGAGTCCAAGAGAAATGGCTTACATCATTCATCTGCACATTTTGTACCAAAATGATTGTTCTCTGATAATCAATTTTTGGTGATTCTCATCCTCTTGCCAACATAGGCATTACTAGGCACACACCATCTGCTCTTTCTTTGGTTTGTCAGGCTGTGATTTGGGAAGATTCTGTGCCCCAGGTTCTTCATCTTTAACTTCAGGTACATAGCTGAAGTGCTTAAAGTAGCTTGGCCCCCTGAGATCCACTGTACAGAAAACAGGGAAAAGGGTGTCTCTGGAAAATGATTCAGCCCTCCTAAGTTCTGATTTACCTGTAGAAATTACTCTATCTCTTTTGATAGACAGAAGTCCAAGGTCTCAGTGTTGGGGCTTTGATTAGGTGACTGAAGTTGGATGGGATGCATGTAAGCTTATTGTCTTGATAGCGAGACAAAATCTTGATATCCTGCAAAGTCTGATGGGATCACGATGCGTTCTAGCAGAAATTAACAAAGAGAAATGCTTAAGAAGTGTGGGTAAATTGAATGCAGGGAGGCTGCTAGCACTTATCTTTACTCATTCCTTGAACAATTTTGCCAGAAACACCTATTTCTCCCCAAAAGTCTGTTTTTCCTGGGCACAGGCAGTTGCCAACTGTATCAAATAATGAGGTGTTTTTAGTAGTGTGCACAAATGAAGATGAGAAAAGTGCATTCCTTGTAAATGTGTTCTCACAGGGAAAAGGAAACTAGAGTTCTGGATGAGACATGACACATGAAAGCATTCAGTCTGACTCATATTACCACTAACTCATCATCACCTTTCCCAATAAAACCAAGCTGCTTAAAAATTGTGTTGAATATTTTTTTTCCCAGGGAGGAACAATATTTCAGGTGACAGAGAGAGAACACAGTAGACAGCAAAGAATTCAATATGGATAAAATACTATGGTTTTGCTCTAGTTTTTTTCTTCACTTCAATTTGGTTTTGTCTGAATTCCTTATGGGCCATGTTCTAGAGGGGAAAAATACCGAAAACAAGACAAGCCCTGAGAAGCAAAGTGATTTTCAAAGACAACCTGAAATGAAGAGTGAACATTCAAAAACCAGGAGGAAGCATGTCCCTCCTTTGAACTCAGAGTTCAGAATGAACTGGCAATACTTTCTTTCAGACTGTTCCTCACAATTAAGTACAGCCCTAGTGAAAACTCAAAGAGGAGATCAACAATTTGTCCTGGAAAGAGCTTGAACCCATAATGGATCAATCAAGAGCAAATGCTTGAAGATTTGTCAGGGATCAAAAGAATTGCTTCAGTGGCTGTTTATTCACCAGTGAAGGCACTTGTATTTATTATGCTACTGAGAACAAAGAACTAAGGCTTGTGCCTGATTGTTTAATTTCCATAATTCCACTATCACCAACAGTAGCTGAGATGAGTTCCTCAGCAGAAACAAAAACGGGCCAGACTGAAATATGCCTACACCCAACTCAGTTGAGGCAATAGCATTACAGTGATCTTTTCTCTCCTTGTCTGCAGTTCTCTCCAGTGGAATGGAGAAACCCACCTGCCTGCTGTGGAGCTTTCCTGCACTGCTCATTACAGGGATGTCAACTTGCAGGCAACAGCTTCTGCTCTACCTTCCTCAGAATGGGTTCCATTAATCCTGCTCTGAGACGTCTCTGGACAGAACCTCAGTTCATGTGATCTCAGTAGGGTAAATTATATCTGAGAGCAGTTGAAAGGCAAGGAAGTTCAGTTGGATCACATAGTGAGTTTCATTGACAGGAGATAGGATGCTAATAGAAAGTCTTGTTTACATTTCGTATATTCTGCATTATGTCACTTCTTGGGATAAGCAGTTTCTTTGTGCAGTTTGCAGAATATTGTTAATTTCCTGACCTAAAACTGAGAGGACCCAAATGACCATCTAATTCTGTGCTTGGAAGCTTGTGACTATTGGGCTCAAGAAGCAAGGACACTGGGACATGCTTGTTGTAGAGGTTATGTTTTATTTATTGGTCCGTAGTTTCTTTGGGTTTCCTCTCTAAGCACCTCTTGTCTCAGAGGATTCTGATAATTCTTGGACATCCCTGTGGTTGTGAGTTTCCACCAGGGCAATTAGCTCTGTTGTTTTAGAGGCTTGTGATGTTCCCTCTGACATTGCTGAGCAGCTTTGTTAGCCAGTCCATGATAGCAGGTTCTTGGGGACCTCCATGACAATCTGCCCTTGCTTGAGAAATGACCACAAGTGTATTTATTTGCTCTTTAAGAGGGCACAGTGAGACCAAATACCCAGATCTCTAGTGATACTGTTGTGACCAAAGGTAGAAAAACCCTGCCAAGTCAATTGGTGCAGGCTGCAGAGCTATGCCACCAGCCGGGGTAGGCTGAGATCAGTCAGGTAAAAGACCTCTTTCTCAAAATGTTGTAGTTTTGCCATTTAAAGTAAATGCTTTCAAAAGGTTATACAGATCAATATCCCCTTTTTCCCATGTGTGCTCACTCATCTGGGCTCAGATCCCTGCCTATGGGCTTCAGTGTCCCCACAGCCCTGCCTGGGCAACCAGGTTTTCTGGGCTGGCCTTAGTCATCAGTCACCATTCCCATCCCATTCCAGTCCCTCTTCGGGTGCTAAGAGACAGGCCCTTGTTATGGAGGTCTCTCTCCTTCCCAGGTAGCAGCCATCCCTTTCAGCACCCAAGCAGTGACTGTTACAGGTTTTGCTGCCCTAGTTGGTTTATTTACAGTTTGAATTCTGTCATGGGCAGGCAATTAACTAAAAAACATTGGAGATCTGTGGGTTCTTCCTTCCTTCCTTCCTTCCTTCCTTCCTTCCTTCCTTCCTTCCTTCCTTCCTTCCTTCCTTCCTTCCTTCCTTCCTTCCTTCCTTCCTTCCTTCCTTCTTTCCTTCTTTCCTTCTTTCCTTCTTTCCTTCTTTCTTCTGCTTATTAGATATTATTCTGTTCAGGGTAAGTGGTCTTGGATGTTATGTGCTACATAGGCCTCGCAAAGCCAGAGCATGCTAAAGGCCAGCTGGGTTGGCCCAAAGGTGGCTTGACCCAGTAGAGCTAAATTCAGGATTATATTTGTCTTCTTATTTTTCATCTCTGTGTGCTGGAAATGCTGTGTTTCCATCCAGGGAAGGGAATGACTGTCATGCTACTTCTGCATGTTAAACAGCAGTTTTTCCTCCAGAACAAGCTGGGCTGTCCTGGTTCCTTCTTAGATCAAGAGTCACCATATGGTAAAGCCCATTGTTACAGAGGAGATAGGAAATCCAGAGCCACAGTGTCTCTCATTTCAAAACATTTATGCCTTTCTTGGGGACTGCTCTTAACCTCTTTTCATCTGTTCTAAAAAGCATTTGCAATGCATTTATCTCCCCAGATAAAATTTTCCTTCTCCCAGAGTCTTTCAGGTACATCTGAGTTCATGGTTCACAGGGTGTGTGTGAGGAGGAGCAGGATTCTGCATCATTGCTTTGGTCTATAAAAGCTCATAACAGTCCTGAAACATTTCTTTGTGTATGTATGTGAGAATGAATGACTGAGGTTTAGCTCTGAAACTGTACACGAATGGATCCTGTGGCCAATCCTCTTCTTCCAGTAGAGTAAATTTCACTTAATTTTTAGTATGTGCTTAGACACCACATAATCATTCTTTTAGCAAATGTGTCAAGTAGTAGTGGACGCAAACAGTAACACTTCTTCCTAGAACAAGTGGGAGGGACTTACTGAATCAAATAAGTTGTGTATAGGTGAAGGTGATCAGTAATTCTGTCCATAAAAACATAGTGGTTTTTTTTATTTAGACCTTTTCTATTTATTCAGATGTTTTCTGTTATACTGCCCATAATCTTCAGGAGTCCATGTGAGGAGAAGAATCATCTAGCAAGGAAATTGCAGAGCAAATGGGAAAGGATTCTTTCCTAAGTGCTTCTAATATCCAAGAACATCTCTAATAAATAATGTGGAAGTTATTATTTTGGATATTTTCAGAGAGAGAGCATTTGTAGTGTATCATACACACCTTTGCTCTCCGAGAAAACTAATAATGTGAAGGATAAGAACACATGACATAATCACAGCTCCAGCCCTGCTCTGTTTCCATATTTTTTTGTGTCTCCCTGGGATACTTATGTTGCAGTCTTGAATACATTAAGTGTTACGCATGAAGCCACATGATTTGAACTCAGAGAGGCGAAGATTAATTGATTTCTAATGGAAAAATGCATGCTTCATACTATTTTCATTGCAACGTTTCCTTTCCTGGGTAGTGTGTAGTAATCTTTATCTATCTGAAAGTTAAATCTAGAGCATTTTTTTTACCCTCATTGATACATGCAGCACAAATACAAAGCTGTCTTTTCACCTCAATTGTAGAGTAATATTTCCATTTCCCTTGACTTCACTTGTGAAGACCCCTTCTGAGCACAACTTCTTTGAATGAATCAGTGTGACGAATTAGAATAGTGTGTGCTTTTGTTTCAGGGGTTGGCAGTGAGTGTGCAATGTAGTCAGCCCTCAGCTTACCCCACTGAAGCTGTGCATCTCCTTCATCCCTTGCTGCCACTCAGGGGCTGAGTCCACTTCTGGGCTTTCCTCAAGCCTTCCCCAGTACATTTAAGGTATGTATGCCTGATCTATTTCTATTCCTACTGCTAATGTAGAACTGACCAGACTGACTGCAGTGAGATAATTTCGTGCAACATGACAGTGTTTCACTGAAAAACCTTTGTCATGTAGGTTTGGCAAATGAATGTCCTGAGTTTGACCTGCTAGCTCACTTCTCACAACTGTAACAAGCTGTATAACAGAAAGTTCTATCTATCTTCCCTTTGCTCTTCTGTTTCATTTTGGTCTTTTACTTCTTGTCTGTTTGACAATCAGCTCTTGAGGGTAGGAGCCTGGTGTTTTTACACATTGTTAGAGTACAGTTCCTGGCAATGCTATATGTAAGGACTACTCCCAGAGTGATGCCTCCTATTTTATTATGTTTGCTCACAATATCAGAGGCAGATGTTGGTGGTATCACAGCAGGGGTTGAACCTTCCCACCAACATTCAGTTACATGTTGTTGCTGTTTAACACACGGAAGCAGAGGGGCAGTCTGACAAAGTGGCATCAGACATGGAAGTGTGGATAGGGCAAAGGGGTGTCACTGAATTCCTCCATGTGGAAAAAAGGGCACCCATTGACAGACATCAATGCTTGCTTAACATTGATGGAGACCAAAGAGTGGATGTGAGCACAATTAGGTGGTGGGTGGTGCTTTTCAGCAGTGGTAACAGCGACAGAGGTTCACCTCCACTGATGCAGATTTTTTACAAGCATGACATGCAGGCTCGTTCATTGCTGGTGAAAAAGCTTAGCTAATGATGGTGACTATGTTGAAAAATACTGTTTTGTAGCTGAGAATTTGCTCTATCAAATAGAGTGCTATTGTGATCTTTGTATCTCTTGCATTTTCCATGGAAATAAATAGGAAGCATTATTTTCAGAGAAATCAAAGTACGTCGCAGTACGTCAAAATAGCACTTTTCAGTGCATTACTTCTGATTGTACTCATAGATCCTGCCTTCTTCTAGGGATAGATACGGTGTATCTGAGTCACTTGCAGTGACACTCCATGAAGGTTAGGTCAAGTCATTCTGATGTGCACTTGGACAAAATATTGCTTCCTTTTTGGTCAGTACAGTAAGCAGCGACAGAAAGAATTAGTGGTTTTGGCCCTTCTATTTCTGATATCATGATTCAGACCTCCCGCCTGTTGGCAAATAATCATCTCCATCTTTGTGAGTAAAAAAACCTCCCTTTTCAAAGCACTCTTGTGATTCTAGATAAACTGAGACTACACCTTATGTCCATGAAAATAGTGACTCTATTTCCTCAAAAGATGTGGCCATGATATGTAGCTGTAGAGTGAGAGGTTTATTTTGAGGAAGAAATTTGTTTTCCAAAAATGCCTGCCACACAAAATGGAAAGAAAGTATCATTCCTGAAAGTACATTCCCTCCAACCTTGATCAGTTTTGTCTGTTCCAATGTCTAAGAATGCAAACCCTAAAATATTGTATGCTTCCTCTCCAGCTTTCTTTTATACTGGTACCATCTCAATCATGAACCTCCCCTTTGTCTTGTGAAAGATGATCCAACTTTTTTTAATAGCTAGACTTCAAAAGATGCCTATGCCCCTCTGACTTACCAGTAATTGCCCTACCACATTTGCAGAGATGTCAAGCACAGTCCTGAGGCAGATTCTAAAGAAGTATTCTGCCATCATCATTCCCAGTAAATTCATAGATGTGATTTAAGCTATCTTTAGAGCACACATTTTGTTTCCCAATAAAGTATTCTTTTTGTGACCTCCTAATTAATAAGATTAAGGGAATTTAGCCTGGGAATCTGACAAAAGGCAGCATTCTAGGACCCTCACTGAATATTAATATCCATCTTGTAGCAAAAGCAGAACACTTGTTTGTGTATATTGGAGCCCCACTGGTTTAGGTCTTTACTAGGAAAACAACAAAGAAGAGAAAAAAAATAACAAATTACAGCTGAAACAAATCATCAGCATCGCTGTTTTCAAATTACTATATTTCTGGGGAATTTCAGTCAGTTACATGAAAAAGAAGACACCAGTTTCAATGGAGCTTTGATAGTCAGGTTATGTTAATAATGGGGACTCATGTAAAATGCATAAGGTATACCTTACAGATGAAGAAGATTGCTAATAATTATTCTGTATGCTAAGAGTGTAGCTCTTTCTGAACTGATACATAAAGACTCCTTTACATCCCATTCTAATTACTTATAGACAGTTGAGCACAAAATTACTTTCATCTGTTTGAGCATGTGGAAGGAAAGAGATTAGAGATGTACCTTTCAAAACAGCTGGTTGGCATGTTAAAGAAGAAAACCTACTGGTTCTTCGGTTCTGATTGAAAAGTGCATTTCTTTATAATTAGACCTATTAAAGTTAATGTCGTGCAGGGGGATTCTCAGAGGGGGTGACAGGGGTGCACAGCACGAAAGTCAGTTGCTCTCTTATGGCTGCTCTGAAAACTGGAAGAGTTTTCGAAGCTGAGGAAAGGTAGAACTAGGTGTTTTGACACCTTATCTTTTTCCCTAGCTAATCTGGGGTTTCTTTTGGTGTGCTGGCTTCCAGTGAATAGGAGTGGAAGCTCCTGGGGTTAGCAAATGGCTGCGAGTGACCCTTCTTGACATCTCTGTCTTGCTGTCCTTCAGGAAGAAGTCAATGCAAGTTGTGTGGGAGGCACTGACTTAACACGGGAAGAATGAAATAGACTATTCAAAAGAGGTGGCTGGAAGATGAGTGATCAACATCTTAAACTTCTATTTGTCTGCTTCAGCTGATTTCAGGGGAAATGTTGTAGAAAAGGAATGCATATACGAGGGTTCTAATCCTATACTGACTTTACAGTATTAAAATGAGAAAATGTGCATTTGTAGTAACACCTGCAAGGAAAATCTTTCTCCTCTTCCTGTTTTCTAATTCTGTCCAAAGTCTTTTATTGTGTCCTGAGATAATAGCATTAGTTGCATATTCTTAGGAGTGTCCTTAGACTTCTCTCAGCATTTTATGAAGGAGAGATGTATTACTGTTCTCATTATGGCATGAGAGGAGTATAAGTTGATATATATATATATATAAGTTGAAGATGCTGCCTCAGAGTTGCACACAACAACTGCAGGCTGACTATGAACAAGCTAGGCACCTCTTCAAGTTTTTAATAATACAGCAAAATAAATAGCCTCTGAGGCTCCATGGGGGACATGATGAGAAACAACTACACAGTGTTCTCCAGATCACCAGAAAGAGAACTGTGCGTCTGGGGCAACTTTTTGGTGTCTGAGTCATGAGATATCTTGCTGTGTCTCTGGCATCCACTCTTGCAAACTAGCTGGAATTGTGTCAAGATGCACAGGTTGACTTGAAAACTAAGAATCCCAGCTTTGAAACACACTGGATATTGTTCCTCTTCACTCAGCACTCATTAGACCACATCCACACAGTGGGACAGAGCAATGCTGAACACAGGCACAGAGTAGGAGACAAGTTGCTGGAGAGCAGCTGAGCAGGAAGGGACCTGGAGATGCTGGTGACAGCAGCTCAGCACGAGCCAGCAGCATGCTCTGGCAGCCAAGAGGGCAAACCACACTGTTTGCACCATGCATTAACACTGCATGGCCAGCTGGTTGAAAGAGGTGGTTCTCCCACTATATTTAGCACTGATGCAATCTCTTCTTGAATATTGTGTGCAGTTCTGTGCTCCACAATATAAAAAGGACATTAAAATACTTGAAAGCACCCAGACCAAATCATCAAGCCTGGAAGCAGGGCTGAAGGCATGTCCTGTGAGGAGAGGCTGAGGGAACTGAGCTGTCCAGTACGGAGAGGAGGAGAAGAGGCGACCTCATTGCTCCCTGCAGAGCCCTTAGAAGGGGAACTAGAGGGAGGTGCCAATCTCTTCCTCCTGAGAACCAAGAGTAGAGTGCTTGGGAAAGGCACAAACCTTCCAGGGGAGAATCAGGCTGGACATTAGGAAATATTTCTTTACCATGAGGGTGGTCAAACACTGTAACAGGCTTTGTAGAGAGGGGATTGATGCCTCATGCCTGTCAGTGTTCAAGAAACATTTGGATAATGCCCTCAATAACATGCTTTGACTTTTGGTTAGCCTTGAAGTAATCAGACAGTTGGACTTGATGGTCTTTGAAGATCCCTTCCAACCATTCTCCTCTTCTCTTCTCTTCTCTTCTCTTCTCTTCTCTTCTCTTCTCTTCTCTTCTCTTCTCTTCTCTTCTCTTCTCTTCTCTTCTCTTCTCTTCTCTT
>JACDJE010000060.1:3328486-3451253 GCA_016647715.1 Pavo muticus
TTTTTTTTTTTTTTTTTTGTCATTTGACCAGATCCTGTGCATGTCAAGTAAGAAGCCTGACCCTTGTGTCCACTTGGGTTTACTGGTAATCAGATACTGTGCACCTCTTGGCTGGCAGTACATGTGCTAGCCCCATACATGAAGCTACTCCATACAGCAGCAGATCTTGCTGAGTTCACCCCGCTCCCCTTATGATAGCGTTTGGGAGCTGTTTTGCTGCAGTGTGAGCAAGGCTTTCCTGGCTCCTCCTAAGGTCATACTAAGGGGCTTAACCTCTTCTTTGAGGAAGCAAAAAGCAGCACGGCACATCACTTTGAAAGATGCCTCACTCCTGTGTTACGTCAATAGTAAAATTAGTGAAGAGAACTCTATGGTACACCAAGCTTGCTGAATGCTTCCTGCTTTCCTCTGGGGGATAGCAAGAGAATGATTGCCCCACTGTGCAATGAATCCATCTGGGCTTCTGCCCCACACCCCATCTGCTAAGTGCTTTTCCGGGATGAACGGAAATAAAATGGTAACAATGCCACTCATACCAACTTGTAAAAGCATTGGCCTTTGTCTTTATTTCCAGCTCAGCTTGGACTTGCACCAACTTTGAATTCTTTATGGATAGAAGATACTTCTGATTAAAAGATACATCTTGATTAAAAGAACAGCTAGTATGTAGTAGACATAATACATGGCTACCAGGAGCACTACTGATTGCTGATAATTTAATTCCTATAACAGACTAGAGAAAGCTTATTACCTGTCAGCCAGTATTCAATCACTATTTTCTGAAATAAATAGCCTATCAGGCAGCTAACAATAAAAAAGCTAACATGATGTCCTTAATTTTGTGTATTTTAGAATGTAATATACTGTGCTAACACAGACATTCTAAAAGCTGTCTTCTTGCTAATTTTTCTCAATGGCTTTTTCCTGTATTTGAGGCATTGCTTATTTAAGTAAATGGTATTGTTACATTAATTTTAAAATTTGACGTATGGGCTAAATAAAATAGCATAATTGAGGGTGAAATGTAGTAAATTACTGTCTTCTGTGTTGTACTCATGAGGTGCATTGTTCTTTTTAGTATACCACAGAAAAAGATGCATTTTTAAATAAGCAATTACGACTGATTGTGTATTTCCTTTCATTGCATTGTTCTTGGAACCATAGAAACAACCAGAGGAATCACAGCTGTAGAATAAATCAGGCATCTGGGCTACAGAGAACTAAGTACTGTAAAATAAAATAATTTCCCCCTCCTCCCAGCCAACCCCAAACCTTGTTTGCTTACATAGAAAATTTGGTGTTGTAGTATGGCAAAATGTAATAAATGAGTAAGGAATGAGATAGATAATGGAAGTAAGGTGGGAGAATCTCATTCATTTTAATTAATTAATAAACCAAATGATAGTGAATTTACAGAAAAAAAAACAGTCTACTCAGTTATCTGTTTTTTACTGATGTAGAACAAAGTCTGACATGACATTGGTTATAGATCAAATATAGATCTCGCTGCGAATTTCCAGTATGATTTTTTTTGAATGAATATATATATATATTTAACAAACAAAATATAATTTACAAAAATACCTGGGATTGTTCTGTATGCTTTAAGTAAAAAATGACATGAAGTATTTAATTGGGCCCCAAATCAAAACATTTTGTTTGCTTAAGAGATGCAAGGCATTATTTTTCACATTAGCTTTACAAAAACCTGTGTCTATCTAAGACTTGGTGGAACTGAAGAAGCTGCTTTTTGGGGTAGCTCACACACTTATACTCTTCTAGTTGGTCTTTTTTCCTGGATGAGTTTTCTGTAACATAAAGATGTTTTCTGTCACTGAATAAGCAGTATATTTGGTTAAAACATAGGGTGAGTTAGTCCATAGTTCAGCCAAGAACTTCTTATTTTTGATTTAGAGGAAGTATACTTTCCTGTGGAAAACAAAATGAACTTCAATTTCAAACATCCTAAATTCAATTCCAGATGTTTTGATTTTTTAAATGTATAAAGTATAGTATACATTTATCCCATTGCAATATATATACAATGGAATATGAAAATGTGTTTCTGTTATTCTTGAAATTATTGAAGATGAACACTAGGAAGGAAATCTGCTTCTAGCATATTTACGTCCTATTTAAAATGGCAATGAGAGAGAAGAGAAGAAAAGAAATATTGAAAATTGTCTGAGAGATGAGAACATAGCATTGGATAAAACTGAAGTGCGGATTTAACGTGGGCAACATAGTGGGATATTTTCTTATAGATAAATTAGGGTTGTGGAGATTAAGGAATCTGTCTCCTTTTATCTCCACTTCCCTTTGCAAATCCTATTTTGGCTACATCCTAAATGTACTAACAAACACTAAGAGAAGAAATCAGGTCATCGCTTCTGCTTCATTTTGAGTATCCATCTGAAATGTTCAGTTGCAGAAAAGTATATACATAAATATATATGTAACACTTTTGGAAGAAATGGCACAGATGCTGCCAGCTATGCCCTCTGGCACTCTGAGAGGCAGAAGCTTCTCTTGGGTTTTGCAGTATGCTCTGAAGTGAAGTTGTGTTTTAATTGCTCCATCCATCCCTATTAATGGACAGGCAGAAAGGGAGAAAATTCTAATGAGAAAACAGATATTGTGTGTACTTTGCACTAAATACCTGGGGTTAAAAGAATATTAAGGTTGCTAAGTAGAGCACAGAAAATCCAGGAAATAATATTGTATTTGTGGTTCCTGGTGTAACCTTAATTCAGCTTCTGCAGCCAACAGCATTATGATACTGTTCCAGAGAGTCCTACTTCACCTAATGAACAATTGACAGATCCTTCATGACCGCTCTACTCTTCCCACTCATTATGGAGATCCAAGCCTTATTTATCATGCAAAATAGAAGCACTGTTCTAAGTACAGAGTTATGAATTTTCTCACAATTTTTCATTTGCTCCTTTCCACCTCCTCCCACTGCATTCTGTTAATGGCACTCATGGTACTCTTCATTGTAATATTCAGTGTCTTCATGAACATTCTAAAATGCATTTCTGAAAAATCCTGGTAGGTGGTAGGTGTTGGCATGGGCGTTATTTGTTTTACAAATTTAATTAATCTGGAAAAAAAAATACCTGTCAGAAAGCCTCATTAAAGAAATAACATGATAAAAAATTTTATACACACAATTTCTATCCTTTTTCTTGGTGTTCGAAATTTCTCTGCTCAGCTAGGTTCTAAGCTAAGAGGTTTCATTCTGGTGCTGATGCAACGTGGAATTATCAGCACTTGGAATCTTTTACAGAGAGGAATACAATGTTCTTGTTCATGATTTCTTCTTAATCACTCTTGCATTTACTTGTGGTTCTTTTTTATGCCTGCAAACATGCATTTACATCTTCGCTTTCTCTTTATGGGCCCATATTTCCATATTACATCTGGATTCACTACCTATGGTGCATTTTTTCTTTGCCAAATTCTTTGTCTTTATTCTGTTACACCTAAAATGAGTTTTGTCCAGCCTTGAGTCTGCATTTCTTTAACCGGTTGTTGGTGATTTGCTTATAGCTTTAGGTCTCCAGTGTCACACCTATGCCTCATCTCTTATGATCCCATGCAAGTATTCCTCTATACCATGTCCTTTCTCACCATTTCTGTGCTAGGCCTGAATTTCTTCGCACTGCATTGTTATGTGTTAGAGTGATAACATCAGGATGTTACCATAAAGAGATAAACAAAAGTAAAACAATTTAGTCATAAGATATCTAGTAAATTAGAAAAATCGGTGTTACAACTGAACCAAGGAAAACAAAGTTGAAGGTTTGTCAAGAAAAGATTAGAGAAAGCAGGCTGGGTAAGCTTTTAGCCTGAGGCTTTGCAAAACTCACTAAAACATATAGCCTGTTACTAGCATTGGCAATACCAAATTACATGTGACACAATACAGTGTGCATTCTGGAAAATAGACTAGTTTGAAAGAAAATGCTGCATTTCTTCACACAATGCTTGCCTGAATCTACTGAAGGATTGAAGACTATTTTTTTTAAACGTTAGGATTCAAAGAGGGTTAATTCACTGAAAGTACCTTTAGTTCCTAATTATATAATCACAACAGCACTGTACACAGAGGTGACAATGAACAGACATATGCTGAATGATGATGTTATGTCTGGTAGGAATGATGATATTAAAATATTTTGGAGTTAGATTGTCATTCAGCTCAAAGCCTACATATTCAAGGTGAGTCCCACTGGCATATATCGACTGCTTTGAGCTGTTCTGGGGATGCAAAACAACCGTAAACTTGACTTAACTAGCCAGTAAAGTGGGTTTTACTGCTGCTTTGTGTCTCTGGGTTGCTCCAAGGCAGCTAGAATATCCCATGAATCTGGCCCCACATGTTTATGTGGAGTTTATTCAAACTCTTCTAACCTCTTTGACTATGTAATCTGCTAGATATCTCATGAAAATAAACTCTCTTCTTCTCCTGCTCTCAACCAGAAATACCATAAGAACAGTCAGCCTTTAACTTTCATCACACTTTTGATTAGGTAAAGACTACAAAAGAAAAATAGAACTACCAGGACTTAGAACTTAGTCAAATGTTTCAGAATCCCATCTCACATGTGATTTAATTTTAATTCTAAGAAGATCTACTTTGTTTTAGTAGTAGTGACATCTCCTTATTTACATCTAAATTGATTACTGCTTTAGTGCTGCTGAGATACACATTGCAGGGCTCACCTCATAGCACATAGTCTTACACCAAATTATTCTGAGTTGAGTTGCAAACTTCTGTGTTACAGCTACATTTAGCTATTCTGTTTTGTTCCATTCTAGTTTCTGTGTTACCCATTGCTGCATTCCAGCAAGTGGTCTTGTGTGCGAATCATTTCACAGGAGCTCAGGTGTCTGTCTGTAGTAAAATTAGTAACCTTTCATTCTCTGTACAGATGAGGAAGTTAGGAAGGTGCTATTATATTATCTCAGTCATCTGACTTCTTTTGGACACTTAATGTATAATGTATAATGTCCAACAAATATTAGAATTATTTTATAACAATTTGGATTAGAAAAGTCATACAAAAGTAAGACTCTCACAGCCTGTCCCATGCCAGCTCCAGTCCAGGCCTGTGATGAACTTCAAGTAGTAAGGAAGTACTTATTGGTCCATATTCTACATGTGGTCATAGACCTCTGTGATATTCGGAATAGCCTTTGTTGTGACACCTATGCCAACTCTGAGATATTTCTCCTCATCATCAGATGCATCAACTTTTCATAAGAGAAAAAACTGCAAAATTATATAAAAACATTTCTGACTTGAGTAATTTGAATCACAGCCAAGATAAAACACTGGGAACTGCATTGTAAGGAATATCTTTTGGTTTTGGCAGCATAGATGAGTTAGCTGATGTAATAGAAAATAACTCTCTCTAATATTTTTGATTGAAATTTCTTAACTTCTGGCATGCATTTGTAAAACTTTCAGCTTACACTTTACAACATCCTTGAAGAGAAGTCCTGCAAACATGGTTTTTCTCTGAATTAGAGATACTAACACATAGAGATATGACATTGATATGACCAAAATGAAGACTAAGATAAATAGTGATCGGAGAGAGGGTTTCATATGCAAATACTCAAAAGGAGTTAAACCGGAACTTTCTTCAGTGGTAATATTCAATCAAATCTTCTTTTTATGCTGTGATTAGATGCCACATACTATTTAATGCATTTTACAGTAATAAGGTTTATGTGTAGGTCTTACTGCAATGCTTTTAAGTATCTACATGAAAGGTATGACCTTAAAAAGGTGGCATGAGGGACAAAATAGTTGAATTGTTAACAAATGAATAATTGGTTTGGAGAAATGTCAACAGAGCCTTGTGTACACTATAGCTGTTCCAGGAGAGGTAAACAGAGGCAGTCTTTGCTGCAATTCAGAGGGATTATTCTAATGAATTACTCACATGCCTCACATTGCTTAGTTTCCAATGGGTTGGTGCCAAATCTGAATCCAATAGCACACTGCATAGTGACCAGGTTATTAGTCAAGGAATGTGTGTACTTAAAATATAGGTAGCCCCAAATTTGGTGACAGCTCTTCTCTCTATGTGTTGGTCCAATAACGAAGTCCATTAAATACAGGGAAAAAAGGCAGTACGTACATACTGAGTTTTATGAAAATTTAGTACCCAGCTGGTAATAGAAATTTTAAGGGCATTTATCACTTGAAAAACAGAATTTGACTGACTATATTGCACAAACCCAGCATCCCTGTGCTAGAGACTTCACTGTCTAACCAGACATAGTGGACAGAGGATGGGAGAGAAAGTGGGGTAGCATGCACATGTTGAGACAGAAGAAGGAGGGTTAGGACCCATAGTGTCATTCTCACACTTATTACCTGATACTGTAGATCACTCTGCTCTGTCTTTCAGATTGAATAACTCAGCTTTTCTGCTCACAGTTGTTCTACATGATAAACATTTTACATACACCTGAAACAGCCCAGTAGGTCAGGCATCACTTTATTAGTATCCCATCAATTATTGTTTATTGATTAGCTGGGTGTAACTATAAGGATTTCTGGCCTATATTATTATTTGAATATTAACTAACTTGTGACCTAAAATGAGCCTGTCATGCTGTAAACTGTGGAGATCATCTTGTTTGGATGAACTGCCAGTCATACATTTTTCAGATGAGTTTCTATTTTAAAGAATGCATTGCGAGAAGTTATTTGACGCGGTGTCAAAGACTTCCAGTGCTCCCTGCTAGTTTCCCCAAAGTGTCACTAACAGAGAAGAGAGTTTGGACTTAGAGGCTTTATTGCTGCATCATGTCTTTGTCTACTAAACATCTCCACAGCCACTAGGCTGCTCTGCTCTCTGCTTCTGTTCACCCATTTCGCTGTCATTACCCAGTTCAACTGCCCCCCATAAACATCATGTGGCTTCAGATTCCTGTAGCAGCCCACTTATCCCTCTCTTACATTTGCATTAGGCAAAGCAGAAATACTTTTAAAAACTCTTTTGACTATCAAATTAGGGCTTGAATCTCATGAGAACTCCAATTCCAAGATTACACATGTTAAATATAAGGTCCCTCTTGTAGGATTAAACTCTCTGGAAAGCAGAAGTCAAACAGCACCATGTGAGAGACTTCCCTTACACGTGACATATGGGCCAAATGTCAGGGCCATGATCTACCTGTGTAGGGAATACTTTTATTTATATTCTTTTCTCCTGTGCAAGCAGTCAGATACGGCTAGTCACAACTATGTCTGTGTACACCAACTGCTGCCTAAATAGTAACAGGAACATTACAGTATTGGTACACAGTATACATAGCATCTTTCAACCACTTCTGTACTTCTGTTAGGAATTATCACTGGGTATATATGAGGACTGCTCCGAAAGTAATGCCTTCTATTTTATTATGTTGGCCCATACCATCAGAGGTAGATGTTGGTGGTATAGCAGCAGAGTTGAACCCTCCCACCAACCCACCAAAATCCCATTACATTTTGTTGCCTTGTGACAGATGGCAGCAGAGGCGCAGTCTAAAAGAATGGTGTCTGACGTGGAAGTGTGTATGAAGCAAAGGTCTGTAACTGAATTCCCCCATGTGGAAAACATAGCACCCATTGACATTCATCCACACTTTCTGAGAACTTATGGAGACCAAACAGTGGATATGAGCACAGTGAGGCAGCAGGTGCGTTTCAGCAGTGGCAACAACAACATGAAAGACAAGTGACATTCTGGACAGGCATGCAGATTTTGGCAGGTCTTGATCATCACTGGTGAAAACTCACAGCTAATGGTGGTCACTATGTTGAAAAATACTGTTTTGTAGATAAGAATTATCTCTATCGAATAGAGTTATTGTGCTCTTTCTTTCTGTATTAGTTTCCATGAAAATAAATAGGAGGAATTACTTTCAGAGATGTACAGACATGTAAGAAATTGACAGCTTTCTTTGTGGTCACTGAGATTTTACAACCTGCAATAAATGCAAACTACAGATTTGCTGAAATTTTTGGAACTTACTGAGCTACTCATAAACATATAGACTTTATCCTATTTCCTATGACATTTCACCAAAATGTTTCTGTCTGAGGGCAGAGTGAGATGAGTGTTTTAACTGATATGAAGTGTGCACTTTGCATTTTAATTTCTTTAATTACAGTATTAGTACAGTAGGCACTTTATGTTGGGTCATATTATCCAGTTCATTATTAAGCATTCAGTTAGAGAAGGCAGAATTAGAAACAGAATCTGATCCATCTAGACTCCTAAAAATAAGATGCCACCTATTTTGGACAAATCTATACTGCTTGCCATTAACTTTAACTAATTCATCAATCAGCTTCTTGCTGATTCATGCCCTGAGATCCTTCTCTGCTTTTGCATAACTGCAATGGGCACAAAATGGTTTTGCTATTATGTTGCTTTGTTTTTGAAAGACATCTCTTCCCTTGGTGTTGGCAGTGTGAACTGATAGTGGTAGCATCTATAAACATTATCCTTTAGAACTTGCACATCTGGCTGAAACCAATAACTCCTTAAGTTCTTACAGAAGTGTTTCCGAGGCTGAAACACTTTCATGACATTTCCAGTTTTCTGTTTCCTAGAAAAAACATGATGGAAATCTTGCATATGACTGAAGTAGTTAATATTTTACTTCTCATTCACCAGCATTTATTGTTTATCGTTGTTTTTAGAAAAGTAGGTCGGCATGTTGTCATATTTGGACACAACTTTCAAGTAGCACTAAGTGTTAAAAAGAGGGATATTGTAAAACAAACTACATCTGAAACTATAACCTTCTGGGTTAAAAAAAAAAAAAGAAAGAAAGCAAAAAATAAAGGTAGTCTGAATAGCTTTGGAAATAGGTTGAAGATTCTGGATTATTAGGTAAAACAGACATTTTTATATTCAGCTTATGCATTTTCTCAAAATAATCAAGCTGTATCTTATGTTTAAATTTACCATAATTTGTATTTTTAAAAAAGAAATAAATGAAATTACATGTAAGTAAAGAGACATATACAGAAGACATATTCAGATATATATATATAACTTTTCTTATGTTGATAAGTAGGCTGATTTTGTCTGGGATTGTGACATGGGCACATATACAAAAGTGTCCAGGGATATGTCTTACCAAACTGGAAGTCCCTGAGTGGGTTGTCCTGACTCCACACCAAAATCAAACCAGGTGCTCACCAATTCTTTCCCATAAATCTCTAGCAGTCCCTTTTTGAAAGAATTAACAATGAGCCATTCAACCAATAGAATGCTCATTTAGAAAGCTGAAATATAGATAATGATAGAATCACAGAATCATCAGTGTTGGAAAAGACCTCCAAGATCATCCAGTACAACTGTCCACCTATCACCAATATTTCCTGCTAAGTCATGTCCCTGAGCACAATATCCAAATATTTCTTGAACACCTCCAGGGTTAGTGGCTCCACCACCTCTCTAGGCAGCCTGTTCCAGCACCTGGACCGTTCCTTCAGAGAAGAAGTTTTTCCTAACGTCGAACCTGAATCTCCCCTGGTACAGATTGACGCCATTCCCTTGTCCTATCGCTAGTTACATGGGAGAAGAGACCAATCTCCAAACCAATCCCCACCTCACCACATCCTCCCTTCAGGTTGTTGTAGAGAGTGATAAATTGTCCCCTGAGCCTCCTCTTCTCCAGGCTGAACAATCCCAGTTCCCTCAGTTGCTCCCCATAAGACTTGTGCTCCAGACCCCTCACCAGATTCATTGCCCTTCTCTGAACGTGCTTCAGGGCCTTGGTGTTTTTCTTGTATCGAGGGGCCCAAAACTGAACACAGCACTCAAGGGATGGCCTCAACAGTGCTGAGTACAGGAGGATGATCACTTCCCTGCTTCTGCTGGCAACACTATTTCTAATACAAGCCAGGATGCCAACTGGCCTTCTTGGTCTCCAGGGCACGCTCATGGCTCATGTTCAGTCAAGCACTGACCAACACCCCCAGGTCTGTCTCTTCTACACAATCTTCCAGCCACTCTGCTCCAAGCCTGTAGCACTTTCTGGGGTTGTTGTGGCCAAAGTGCAGGACATGGCAGTTGGTCTTGCTGAACTTCACCCCAGTGGCCTCAGCCCAGCTATTCAGCCTGTCCAGATCCCTCTGTAGGGCCCCACGACTCCCAAGCAGACCAACACTTCCTGCCAACTTGATGTCACCTGCGGACTTGTTGTGGGTGCACTCAATCCCCTCATCCAGGTCATCAATAAAGACAGCGAATAGGACAGACCCCAGTACTGATCCTTGGGAAACACCACTTGTGACCGGTTGCCAGGTGGATTTAACTTCATTCACCACCACTCTCTGGGCCTGTTCATGCAGTCAGTTCTATACCCAGCAAAGAGTGCACTTGTCCAAGCCACGGGATGCAAGCTTCTCCAGAATACTGTAAGAGACAGTGTCAAAGGCTTTGCTGAAGTCTATGTAAACTACGTCAACAGCCTTTTCCTCATCCAACAGGCAAGTCACTCGATCATAGAAGGAGATCAGATTTGACAAGCAGGGTCTGCCTTTCATGAACCCATTCTGTCTGGGCCTGATTCCTCAGTTGTCCTGCACATGTTGTGTGATTTCCCTCAAGATGATCTGCTCCATAACCTTTCCTGGCACTGAGGTCAGGCTGATGGGCCTATAGTTCCCTGAATTCTTCTTACGACCCTTCTTATAGATGGGAGTCACATTGGTAAGCCTCCACTTCTCTGGAACCTTTCCAGTTGACCAGGAACACTGATAGATGATAGAAAGTGGCTTAGCAATCACCTCTGCCAGCTCCCTCAACACCCTCGGGTGGATCCCATCTGGCCCCATGGGCTTGTGGCAGTTCAGGTGGAGTAGTAGGTCTCTTAACAGTTCCCACGTGAATCGTGTGGGGGTTATTCTGCTCCCTGTCTGAGACTTCCAGGTCAGGGGGTAGAGTACCCTGAGAATAACTGGTTTGGCTATTAATGACAGATGTAAAGAAGGTATTGAGAACTGCAGCCTCTTCCTTATCTTCAGTGGTCACATTCCCTGTCACATCCAGTAAAGGATGGAGATTCTCCTTAGCCCTCCGCTTACTGTTAATATAATGGGAGTTATAATGTCAGTGTGGTGTAACGTCTGCATAGCAAGACTCAGAATTTACTAACACTTAATCATTTAGTATTAGCCAGTTTATTCCCAGCAGAGTGATACAAGTGTAGTATCACGGAGTCTATGGGACATAGATATGTTTTAGCCCTGAGCAACAAACAGAACTCAAGGTCTCTCAAGTTTTCCGTGGTTGTTATCCCTGCTTTTTGTTCAGAGGGTATGGAAATCTGAGCTGTGCTCTTTCAGCAGCCACATAGAGCACAGTTGTACTTTGTACATTTGTTTAAAGGATTCTGTTTGAATCACAGTGAACCTCAAAAGTTGTCACAGATAATGGACTGATCATCCCCTAGGCACTCTGGAAATATCATTAGGGAACTGTCCAGCAAAAATTTCTCCCTTGAGGGGTGTGTTTCAGTATTGCGCCCTTTTCAGTTGTGTTACCTGCTGCAGAGAGCAAGCTGTGAACATGTAATAGGTGTGCTCTGGGGGACAATTTAACTTCCTGTTCTGGTTTATGCACTCTCCTCTCTTCCCAATTCTGCCAGAAACATTATTGTTCTTTAGGTCAAGCAATAGGAGTAGATTGTGTTCTTAAAGATAACAAAGATAGCAGTGGATACATGGGGAGAAAGAAACCTCTTTTCCATTTATCTGACTAATGCTACTCACTGTCTATCTACAAAGTGAAGAGGGTATTGATGCATGAGAGACTGAAAGTAGGAAAGACAGGAAGGCCATAAGCTTGGCACTCAGCTCAAATTTTGTAACTTTCTCCAAGCTTTCTTCATGGTGAGAGATTTCTCTCTTCTAATTTAAAATTCTTTCATAAGTTGCTGGTGAGTGTTTTTATAGTATAAAAGACTTATCCATCTGCCTGCTTAAGCAGAGAATCATAGAATCATAGAATGGTTAGGGTTGGAAGGAACCTTTAGGATCATCTAGTTCCAACCTCCCTGCTATAGGCAGGGACACCTCCCACTGGGCCAGGTTGCTCAAATCCCCATCCAGCCTGGCCTTAAATGCCTCCAGGGTGGGGGGAACCACAACATCTCTGGGCAATCTGTTCCAGTGACTCACCACCCTCAAAGTAAAGAATTTGTTCCTCATTTCTTCCTAAACACGAGAAGTTTGAAGAGAGACTTTCAGTATTATTCAGTCTTATGTGTGGAGATCTGTGCAAGCAGTTGGACATTTTGCTGCAAAATACATTTATTTTGCTTTCTTAGAGAGCAGGGATATGTATGTAGTGGACATTATCTTTTTATTCAAGTCTTCCTCTTGTACCACTTTTATTCTTCCATTCTTTTGCCATTTTACTTCTGCCACAGCGGCCTTGCTGAGTAAGGCACTAGCTACTTCTGTCTACTGCAACACCTGAAACGAGACTCTACAGTAACATCCTCTTAGACACCTGTCCTGGTTTCAGCTGGAGCAAAGTTTATTTTTTTCATAGTGTCTGGTATGATGCTATGTTTTTGATTTAGGAGAAAAACAAGATTGATAACACATACGTGTTTTAGTTTTTGCTGAGCAGTGCTGCATAGAACCAAGGATGTTTCAGTTTCTCAGCTTCTCATACTGCCATGGCCAGTGAGGGGGACTTAGGGGGCACAAGGAGCTGGGAAGGGACAGAACCAGGACAGATGACCTAAACTGGCCAAAGGGATATTCCAGACCATATGACAGCATGTAAGAAAACTTTTAAAACTGTGGGGATTAGGCTGGTGGGAAGTCATTGCTTGGGAACTGGTTGGGCATTGGTCGGTGGATGGTGAGTAGTTATGTTGTACATTACTTGCTTTGCGTATTTATATATATATATTATGATCATTACTATTATTATTGCCCTTTTCTCTTCCTTTTCTCTATCTTAGTAAGTAGTTTTTATCTCCACCCACAAGTTCTACTTTGTTGGTTTTTTTTTCTGATGCTCTCCCCCATCCCACTGGGAGGGAGGAGTGGGTGAACAACTGTGTGGTGCTGAGCTGCTGCCAGGTTAAATCACAACAGCACCTTGCATGGATACCTAGAGATGAGCAGCAGAGATGGCTGAAGGAATACACATGCCATTTTCCACTCTGCTTATGTAATTGTCTGGATCTTGATTTAAGATTTGCCTACTGCCAGAAATGAATCATACCACAGCGTTTGTGTTCTTCCCATTTGAACTCTGGAATGCCATTAGTGATGATTTGTGCAAGATATCATTAAAATTATGCACGAAAAATATAAACAATCTGCAAAGCAATTACAGACTTACAGTCTCAGGCCTTTATTTTGGTCATCTTAAGATTTCCCTCTTTGAATGAGAGCTTAATATACAGGAAAAGGAAAAAAAAAAAAAAAAAAGCTGTTGTAGGACCTTAAAGCTGCTTTTGGAATTTTGTTTGTTTTATTTCATTTTTTTTAAATGGTCAGGAGATTTTGGCACTCATGTCTTATCTAGAAACAAAGTAACTTTAGTGTCCCAGCACCTTAGCAAAACAGGGCCTGAAAGAACCTGAAAATTCCCCCCAGAAGCTGAGCGCACTTGGAACATGGCTCTTACTGGAAGAGGGAATAGATAGCACTTCAGAGCACTGTGAGCCTGAATGGCATGCTTCATTTCTGTGACGTATTTAAATCGCTAGAAATGTGACTGCTAGCCATGATTTGAACCAGGTACAGCGTGGGCAGATTTTATACAAATTTCCCTACGCAAGATCTGCTAATGCATCTCAGTTTGAATTTGTAGTTCTGCCAAGTTTCACTCATTTGGAGAGAGGCTTCCTCATTTGGGATTAATTTTAAGACTCTTTAAAAAAGTGCCTCTGCTTGTGATGAAACATTTTGCTGTGTGTGAATGAGATGTATAAAATCTCATTCTAAAGGCCAAATTTGTCTCTGGTGTAACTTCTGGGGAATTCCCACGATGCTTTGAAATCTTCCTCATTCAGATGATCACAGCTCAAGGAGCCTGAACACTCCTTCAGTTTGATCCCTGTGCATTTTGCACTGAGTGCCAGTCAGACATTGGTTTTCTGATGTGTTCATATGGAGTGAGAGATGAGGTAGTCACAGATCATTTTCATTTTAACCTTATCCAGAAAGAAAACTCTTGTGATGAAGTGAATGTGACATGTAGCTTAACTATACATATGTAAGAATAATATACACTTTACAACATATATAAATACATATAGGATAGTAACACTTCCTTTTTCTTTTATTTTTTTCCTCCAAAATAAACATATTAAGAAATTGTCTGGTGAAAGAAGCTGTCCCCAGTGTAAAGCTGATATATTTATGATAACTAAGATAAGTTGCCTTTTTCAACAGAATAAACAACCAGCAACAAAGCAAAACAGAAAACAAAAATCCAAAACGAAGCCCTGAACTGCTCTTGTGAGCTGATAATATCATTCAGGACAAAAGGTTCCTTTTGTCTTCTGTGTGATACTAAAAAACTCTCAGACTGATAAAATCAGCAAGGACAGGGCAATTGTCATTGCTCATTTTATGACCTCAGGCATTGCTCCAGTGCCTCAGTCTGCCTTGGCACCATTAGTCCCCAGACTGCTTCTGCTGATCTTAAAGAGGCTTTTGTTGGTAATCAGTACAGACTCTGGAATCCCAGGACACCACTGCTAGTTATGCTGAGCTAAAATCATAAGGAGTGCAAGCAATAACAAGCACCAAGGCCCACGCTGACCCTTAGCAGCTGTTTATATGCAATCATAAGTGAGCAAATGACTTTCCAAATGAAAAGGTATGTTTTTGGAACTGATAATAAATCAATCTTTAAAGAACAAGAAATACTTATTAGTTTTATTCTCTGCTAGGTTGTAAAAAAACCAAATAAGAACCCCTGCCTTAGAGCCAGACGGCTTTCATATATATGGGGAGATTTAAAGGGTTTGCACATCAAAAGGGGACATTTTTAATAGCGCTTGCATGACAGAAGAATACTACTTCATTTCTGAAAGTGATATGCTCCAGCTTAATGAAAGGAAACTTTCAGAAAATCAGCTAAATTCCCATCAAATCTCTGGTAATTAGTAAAAATATAATCTGTATGTACTTAGTTGGGTAAAGGAATAATAAACAACACAATTCTGATAGTGTGAATTTCAGTATCAGGGATAATGTGGTGAGGCAGTTCTTACTTCAAAAAGTTTAAGGAAATTAATAACAAAGTGAGGTTTTACAAAGGCAGGCGAGAGAAGGCAGCAGCGCCCTGCATGAGTTGGGGGATGTGATGCCCCAGTGCTGTGAACCATGTGCAGCTCCACTCCATGTCCTTAGGGAAGACTTGGTGGGAAGTCAGTGCCCATGCCTGGCCCTGGTAGCATGGGAAGGGCCATAGCCTCCTTCTCCTGACAATGTGCCTTTGGTGGGTGAGAAGTGGGGGTCATCCACATGCACAATCCTGATGGTGGTCACCTATTCCTGTTGAGACGCTATATCTCCCTTTACAAATGTGGAGAAGTAACTTTCTTCTTTCTCCCAGTACTGGTTTTGTAGTCAAAGAAACATAGAATCACAGATTTCTTAAGGTTGGAAAAGACCTTTCTGATCATCTAGTCAACCCATCAACCCATCCCCACCACGCCCACTGACCACGTTCCTCAGTGCCATATCCACAGAGTATGTGAGTACCTCCAGGGACAGTGACTCCATGACCTCCCTGGGCAGCCTGTGACACTGCCTCACCACTCTTTCAGAGAATAAATTATTCCTAGCATTCAACCTGAACCTCCTCTGGCACAACTAGAAACCATTCTGTCTTGTCCTGTCGCTGTTACCTGGGAGAACAGGATCACTCTCACCTTGCCACAACCTCTTTTCAGGTCATTGTAGAGTGTAATAACGTCTCCCCTGAGCCTCCTCTTCTTCAAACTGAACAATCCCAGTTACCTCGCATAAGACCTGTGCCCCAGACTCCTCACGGCTTTGTTGGCCTTCTCTGGACAAGCTCCAGGGCCTCAATGCCTCTCTCGTAGTTAGGGGCCCAAAACTGAACACAGTCCTTCAGGTGTGGCCTCACAAGAGCTGAGTTTATGAAGAACAGACAAAAGACAGGATCCATCTGGCTGAATAAAGGGTCTGCATCTGAGCTGGCCAGATTTTCTAAAAGAGTTTGTCTCATTTTTGAGAAGATCTGTAAAATAGTTCAAATGAACTACACCACTCCAGTACCTTGAAGGAGTTGACAAATACTGTTCCAGTATAAATGTCTCTATGGCAGACATTCCCATCCTCATGTTTTCCTTTTGTTGATCATGAATCCCAGGTCAAGAAAAGGTTGGGGAAATGAGAGCAGGGTGAGCAATAGGAAATATCATGTTTGTATCTATGATGTTGTTTTCAGCTTTTGCAGAGAACTACCACACCCTCCTGATGATTTCTTCATAACATACCGACTGCTGCAAGATTGGCACAATGTAATATTAATAGATGAAATCTGGGTTGAATTCTTTAAAGTCAACATCCTTCTAAATCTAATAAATACTTGGATGTTGACTTGCTAGTAACCATCTGCAGTATTTTAAAATCTGAAGCTTATTTTACTCTTATATTAATAAACAGAAGTACTCAGACTTAAAAATGTCAAAGACCTCATTAGCCTTCACTATATTTTTATGATGCTATCTCTAAAAGTATATAAAAGTGCTTTGAGATGCTCCTTATCCCTCACTACAACACCGTAAGTAAGAGGAAAGTTTCTCTATTACCATTCTGCATGGAAATGGAAGAAATTACTGAGATGTACAGGCCAAACCCCGAAGCTTGGTTGTGTGCTAAGAAACATTCTACTGTTGATGGCTATTGATTGATATCTGTAGAATGGCTTGGGTTGGATGGGATCTCAAAGACCAAACAGTTCCAAACCCCTGCCATGGGCAGAGTTGCCATCCACTGGATCAGGCTGCCCTGGGCCCCATCCAACCTAACCTCAAACACTTCCAGGGATGGAGCATCCACAGCTTCTCTGGTTTGTCAGTCTAAGATTTGGTTTTGTCAGTCTCTAGCTTGTCAGCCCTACCTCAAGGACAAGCACATGCAACGTATGTTGCAGCTGAAGTCAGACTGAATATGCACAAGCTGCTCTAGGGATGGGTCAGCAAATATTTTCAGAGGGTCATCTAGGAAAGCAGCCATGAAATGCATGCTTGCCTGAAGTGACTGACAAGAGGAAGAGGTAAGGAGAAGGCAGGGAGCATCACTGCACACTCCAGTGGAGTCATCCAGGCCATTGGACACATTTGTTCTCTTCCTGGCACAATTTACTGGGGGCACTGGTGTCCAGTACCATTAGTATATGCTAATTGCTGAATGGAGTATGCTAATGATCACATGAAGCAGCTGCTAATAAGATTGGCAGGGTTAAAGCTACCTTGGCAGCTGAATAGCAAAATAATATTTTGTGCAAAAAGCATTAAGAAGGTGAGGGTATGGGGAGGTGCCAAGCTGACTCTTCTGAAGGGCTCTGCTCACAAAAGATTGTAATTTAGGGGTGCATGTGTGGGATATGCTTGTGCTGCTCTCTATGGTAACCCAAATCTGATCTGGAGAATACACTCTAATGGAGATGTAGTGCCATCATTTAAACAGTGTGACTGGCTAGGAAAAGTCAGACGTGGTAGCTGTAGGAGTAGTTGGTATTACCACAGAACCATTCAGGAAACAAAATGCCATGCACCTTATTCCAGCCTTACGTGTTGGCATAGGTGTGTGATGGAGGCATGCAGGCATCCGCAGGGACTAAGCTCTCCCAGCACAGAAAAAATGGGTGCTCTAAACTATGTTTATATATTTTGTAAATTAAAGATTTACTGTAGCACCTATGAAATGAGAACATTTCTTAGTACTACTGAGGATGTAGGAAGCTGACATTGAGGTTCATGTTCTAAATCTCTCCCACCCCTTATGAGGGCATCTGCATGTTGCACTTTTCTGGATTTCCATTCATAGTTTCTGATTTCACCTCCAGAAATTTATAAGGTTTTAGCAAAACATGCAGAGCTTGATTAGACCATTCAGGCAGAACATAAGGATTTTTCAGAACACACGCACATAATTCTGCCTAGTTTCAGAACCATCTGCAAACTTGCCTGTTTGACTGGAGAGGTCCCCAGAGCCTAGAATTGTGTCTCTCTCTGTGTTCAGATCTTTCATATCCTTGTCAGGCTTATCATTTAATATCATGCTTCCATTTCACCCTGATCAGCAGGCAGAAACTGGCATTCCTCACTCTCTCCAGTTCTCTGTAGCACTGACCTATCTGTTAGCTGTCTTTAGCTATCTTGAAGCTAGCTGACATAAGTCAGTGGGAGCTCCAGGTTTATTTCCAAAACTACCTGGAAGAGGAAATGGTAGAGAGCTGATTTTGAAATGGTGTTTAAGTGAGAACCAACAACACTGGATTAACCTTGTCCTCTGCCTCTGGGAGCATCCACTTCCCAGAAAAATACCCCCATCACCAAACTATGTAGCTGAGGAAAGCAATCACTATCAATGGCCTGAGCAAACTGGTGAGAGGGAATAAGTTTATACTGAAGTATCAGAGAGCTTCTCTGGAGATTAAAAAACACCAGTGTGTGCTACAATATCCATGTGTGACCTTTACAGCAGACTGCCTATAGGACCTGTAGATGCACTTGTGTTCTACGTCCCATCCCTGGAGCTGGGGCCTAAAAATTAAATACTGTGATGACAAAAAAAAGCCCTAACTGTTTTTGATCTCATATATTTTAATAGCAAAGTCTCTGAAATTTCCTCAGCTGTTTTTAAATACCACCTTATGGGGTGGAGTAGCATTTATATTCCTTGCATGTTTCCCTCCAGGTTTTAAGCTACTCCTGGTGAGGACTATGAATTGATAAATGTTTGTGAAGTGCTTAGGTTGTTGATTACCTGAGGATCCGCACTATTGGATACTGAATCTTGAAGGACTGGCTGATGAATTGCAGCCTCCTCCTAGATGAGGAGTTAGGAACTCTTGCAAGATACGTAGGATAGCTTATGGTCCAGGGGGTTGTGACAACGTTAGTGGCATAAACAGTGAGTTTTCAGGGTTTGCATCTTCTTATTTGTATTTTTCAAGGTGATCTTTTTCAAGCACTATGCTTTTTCCCTGTTTTCCCTCTATTTTGCTTATAGAAATCAAGAAGCTGTGAAACTGCTATCTGGATGCTGCCAAAGTATAACAGAAAGTGAGGATCTAACCAACGTAGGTATAAGAGTTTAGTAGCTTAGTGCTAATGCAAATATAAGTAATTAAAATATGCATCCCTGCAGTTAGGACCCTGCCCTTGGATGGTGTGTTTCTTTTTGGGAAACTGCATAAGGCTGGTCAGTTTAAGTGGTGATGGATAATGGATTGCCTGTGAATTCTAATAATGCATTTAATGGCACATATTCAGCACAGTCTCACCATCCATGTCTGAGAGTTAGAGTGGGGTGACTTTGAAGGGAAAGAGTGGAGCACTTCACTGTAACACTCTTATCCTGAGACCTAGGCCAGGCTGCCACACAGACGGTATTTGAAACTTGACAGTTTTCTAGGTCCCTTCCAACCCAAGCCCTTCTATGATAATACTATCTTTGACAAATCTGGCACCAGGAATGGTGCATCTTTTCTTCTTCAGATATTCAACTCCCTTGCCACCTTGGCCAGTTGTACATAAGCATGGACACTGAAGTAAACCAAGGAGAGGGTAAAAAACTTTTAGGACATCAAGAGCAAAGTTAAAAAGAACATAATCTATATAGGTCATTTGAAAATTGTGTTAGGCTTCTTTATTCCCGTTCTTCATTTTATGTAGGTAGTGATCACTGCTCTCTGCTGCATTCAGCTATGATCTTTTCCTCATAAAGAAAAGAACTAAGTGAATGAGCTGGAAGACAAATTTTAAAATATTAAAAGCTGTCCTTCACCTCAAATCTAACTCTTATGTTAGTTGATTACATACATAATTTAATAACTTGCGTTTTTTTATGTAATATTCTGACAGTTGTAAATTAAACTGGATTCAGGAAAAATATGCTGGTACATGGAATCTGAAAACACATATTTGCATTGGTAAGGCACTAGTGTATATTTTGGAGGGTTTATATTACCCCTCATTGTGGTTAGTGGTTAGTATGACTATCATGTTTTTGCAGTATTACGTATCCGAGAAAATGTAATTTTTTCTATTCCTTTTAAAATCAAATTACAGTGTGACATTCAATAAAATATCTTTTGTGCAGCTAATAAAAATGAGATCCCATCTCACTGCTTTGACAAATAAACCACACAAGTCAAAATACTGCCTCTGATACAGTTTATAGCTTAAGCTTTCATGTCAGCCTTTCCTATAAAAAAGCCCCATTATTTATTAATAGCCTTCTATGTCTTAAAAGTTTCTTTTTCTTGTGTGGAGAAAAAATCATTTGCCTTTTAATGGGGTGTCAGATTTGTTTTCCAAACCTTCTAAAAGGTTATCGTTGTTACATATGGACAAGTGCTTTTTTCAGAATCAATGTAAACTCTGTTACCAGGGTAATTTACTGCAGTCCCATGGTAGCTGTACGGAAAACTTAATTTCACCGTTTCGCAAAGTGGAGGGGTGGGACTCTTTCCTTGTGGTTAACTATTTTCACATGGAGTGAAAAGAAAATGCATGCTTCTAACACATACTAAATAACTGATGGGCTCTTACCCTCTGTTTGAGTTCAGGGCACACTGGCAGTCTGGTAGGGTTCACGGCATAGAAGGATGACTGAGCCAATTAGATAAACCATAAAACCTTTTCGCAATTAACTCCCAACTAACAAAAGATTCAGGCTAATGCTAACAGTGGTTAATAAAAGCTTATTATATTTCCATCCATTACATTGCTTACCCGCACGCGCCGCAGCCCCTCTGTGTATGAGCCACATTTTTGATGACAGAGAAGCCTGTACTGCGGGAAGAATACTATATGAAAGATCTGGAGGTGTCAGGTTGGAGTCTGTCTTACAGTCTGAGTTAAGAAATGACATGAGACACTGGCAAATATCAAATTCAGACTTGTGCAGTTAATTAGAGTTTGCATTAGCAGCTGCAGTACTTTATTCTGAAAAAGGCAATAACAGTGTTTTTCCACTAACAAACATTGCTTAGAAACAAAACTAAACAAAACAGAAAAAAACTAGGACCTAATAATGACCTGAACAACATTTTAATATTAATTTATTTCTTTTAGTGCAAAGAATTTCTAATACCTTGTTTAATTAATACCTAATATATTTGGAGGTATCGGCTGCATCTGTATTGTTCAGTGAAGAGGTTTTGCAATAGGTGTTGTATCTTCAGGCACAGTGATTCGTGGTCTTCATGTCCACATGGACACTGCTTACCTGAGTGAAGACTGTTTGCCATGTTTATGCTGTACTTAAAGGGAAGTAAGTTGGTGATGGTGCACGGAGAACTAAAGGCTTTCTGAATTCTGTAGCTTGTACTTACTTTGCACTGGACAGAGATATGAAGAGTAGGGCTCTTTCTGCATCTCAGTAAGAAAAGTCTGAAAATGAATGACGTAATAAAGGCTATTTTCTTAAGATAGATAGAATAATTTATAAAAAGGGATTATAGATAGTGAGTAAATCTTATGTCTCTTCAGATGCTGGAAGTCCTGTGTTCATGCGACATAAGTGGTTCCTGGGTGGATTGTCCCATGGCAAGCTGTGTAGATCTCATTCATGGAGAGATTCCTCCTTCCTCCTATACTGTGGTGTTTGTGTAACAAATTTAACCCTATGTCTTCTCCTGAGAGTTAGAAATGCTATATGTCATAACACCTACCGGCATACAACACAGGCCAGCACAGAGCACTGCAGCAGATTTCTTTATAGTGGGTGCTGCCGATGGTGGATGGGCTTCACAAGCCCTAAGTACAAGGCTCACTAAAGCAGAGCTTGCACAAGATCACTAGGTCCTCAGATATAATGTCTTCAACAAGGCTCCCAATATGGCACTAAATTACTCAACCTGTTCATTATGTCTGTCTCCAGAAATCACTGCAGTGTAGACTGAATCACTTTCTAGCTTGTGTAAAACTCAAACTCTAAATTCACTGACTCGAGCAAAAAGATCATTTGTCATTTAATAAAACAAACTTTCTAGCCCTCAAAGTGAAAAGTCAAATCTAGGAGACAAGAATCTCAATTCTATTATTTTGAAAGATTATTTTTAAACCACTCATGATACCGAAAGCCCAGCTCATTATTTTTGAAAACTCGGGACTGACAATATTCTTTCAGTGTTGCTATTCATAAGTGTGAATAAAGGTCTACAAAACAGTCTTCTGAAAAAATTGAAGTAGCATATTTTCAGAGTCTTCATATGAGAAAGAGCAAACAGGTCTCTGGAAAGCCAAGTCCCTTTCTGATAAAAGATTGTCAGACTCTCCTAGATGAAGGTTTAGTGGTCAGATCATCGTCTCTGAAATGAAGGAGTCTGACATAGTGCTTTTCCTTGTTTAAATCAACATGACTCCTTCATCAAACTTATAGACCAAGAGCCTTCACCTTCCCCATCTGAACTTACTTATCAGTAAAATATTTACTATCCTGGTAGAGATATGATGAGAAATTGTAAAATAGATCTGTGAAGATTTTCCTAATGAAAGTTGCACTGAAACAAGCATGATAACTCAAAGACTCTAAGAGGATAAATAGAGGAAAAGAATCCAAATTGAATCACCTTGATTAATTGCATGATGGATGCAAATTTATAAATCATATTATGTAGTTGTCTGTGATAACGAGGGGCTGAATTCAATGACCCACTATGGCATGCCTTATATGAAGAGCTCTCCCACAAGAAGCTTTCAGTAAGTTGTCGCTTTCAAATTAAAGGTTTTGTCAGAGTGTCTTGGACTGTCTCCAGATAGGAGTTTATACTGGGAGTGAGATCTAACATCCTTGCCACCTGTCTAGCTGTGCTCTCTGAATTACCACCCATTTACATGCAGAGAGTTTTTAAAAAACTTGGTCATGTTCACTTCTTTGCAAGCCCAGTCTACAACTCTTCTTCCTCAGAAAATCCTGAATGTTAAGTTAATGTCTGTGTTTAGTGACATTGGAACTTTGATTTCCCAGTTTCAGGGCTTTACAGGAACTTATTTCATAAAAGTTTTTTTCCCTGCCATCTGCGTACTCATATATTTGGGAGACCAGACTACAGGTTATTTCTTAGTGCCACTGTCTGGAGAAGGAAATGCTGTGCTACATTTCATTCATTCAGCTCATCTCTAGTAGTTTATATTGTGGGGACTGTATTTCTCCTGACACGTAACAATTACATGGCATAATGTAGAGCAGAAATGTTCATTGGAGTTAAAACTAATCTAGATAGCCTAACCGAAACAGTGTAGACACAGTAGAGTATGTGCTACCTGCATTCATAGATAGATTTCTACTTGATCTAGCTCGTATAGAGACCACTTGTACGTTTCCAGCTAGCTTTGTATACTGAAGAACACTTAGATATTTTCACCTAGCGTTGTATACTGAGCATGCTGTGTGCTGTCATACAAATCAGTGACTGTGTGGACAGAGCATGAGGCCTCAGAGGATGAAGATGTACTGCAATCAAGAAGCAGAATTTTGGCACGTGGAGATTGTCTTACCCGGCTTTGATGTATGTTGGAGTAGCAAGGTGGTGATGCAGTAGTATGAACAAGCAAACAGAGTCAGTACATAAATAGTCAATACCTATCTTGAGTCATCCCCTTGCTAGATAGTCAAGGAATGTAATTCATTAGTATAAGATAAAAATAGATCCAATACTGTTTTCACATTCTGTTGTTGCACCATTCAGCTATAATATGGACATGCTTATCATTTCATCCCTAGAATAACTTTATGCTTTAATAACTTCACGTGAGATCTCTCTCTTTTTGCACACTGCATGTAAGAATTTATCATTGGGGTCTGGACTTACCTCTCCTCCTTGCTGTAATATGAGCTAATATTGAACTAAAAAATGGAAAGTACTTGAACTTTCACTAATTTCTCCCTCTCCTCATGGTTCAGGTACCACTGAAATAATACAAATTAAAAAAAAAAACAACAACACCATTGGACAGAGATACTGAAGTATTAAGTCTTTCTCTGCTCCAAAGCACAGAGGCACTCCTGTCACACATGGGAACTGTGAGGAAATGAAGTGTGCTTAGTCCTCCTGTGAGTCCTGCACATTGACTCAGACTATTCAGACTAATGAGACAATATGATATTCTATACACTGAGGAAATATTTTCTGTTACCTTAGCCTCTACATCAGAATTAATTTCCAGTGAACATTAGCAATTACCAATTCTTATTTTTTTTTTAATTTTACAAAAATGAAGATTTGACTAAATACATGTAGATTTTAAGGGAGTGGCAAATGACAAGTTTCCAGCTTAGATGGCATATTGTTCTTTCAGAGCAGAGAGTTTGTCTTTAAGATTGTTGTAAGAGTTATTTTAACACAGTCAACCCTCATTTTTCTTTAGGGACTATTCATCTTTGGAAAAGATTCCTGAAATTTTAAATATTACTACTATTTCTTTTGTCGCACTGTGGCAGTCACACAACGTGAAATTATTTTGCCCAGATTATTAGCACTTGGCAGAGTTACAAGATCTGAAAATGAGATTTTATGATGGGAAGTATTAAATAACTATAACTCAACCACGTCTATCTACTTAAGCTCAAAAATATAGCTGTAAAGGCAGGAAAACTCTCCTCAAATACAGCACCAGTTTTCTGTGTGATTCTACTTTTTATCAGAGGTTATGCTGGGGGCAATGAAGTCTTAGGAAGGACGAGTGGTCTACCCAAGTGGCAGTCAGTGACCAAGTCACTATCATAGCCCATGGAAGTTCCCGGCTTGGAGAGAAGTACAAGGTAAGTGACACTAAGGTACATCTTCTCTCAGTTTCCATTATGTTTGTAATCTCTCTTCACTATAGTAATGAATGATAATGAGTTGCAACCTTTTCTCTGGGTTGTTCTTGCTGCTACATCGGTGACACTCATTGTTACAATAATAAGTGGAGAAAAAAAATCTGCTAAGTGATATTAAGAATAAGTAAACCTAAACAACTTACAAAAAGAACAATGGTTTCAGTAACCTGTAAAAATGGACAGTATTACTCAGTATGACCGTATCATGCAGGTCATTCTCTCCCTCATCTGAAATTGAAAAAAACTTGGTAAAAAAATGTACATGATTCAGTAATGGGTACTTACGTTAGCAAGTGCAAGGATAGGCAAGGATAGATGCGTAATTGATCTGATGATATTTACTATGCAAAAAAACAACAACTCAACACTTCCTTTATGGACTTGCACTTTGGGACTGGTGAACATTAAGCAGTTCTGATTCATAAAGAAGCTATTTTCAAAAATGCTTACTGGCAGTTCAGGTCAGAATTTTCAGAAGAGCTCAGAACTCAACAAAACAGATTACAACAGATTTTCAACCGTGCTCAGTACTCACTAGCTTTCACCAGGCAAACTGTGCTTTCTGGAATCCATTGGGTGATGCCTCCATTGCCAGTCTATTTCCTACCAAGTGCACATTGCCTGAGGAGGAAGTAGGAGAGAGCCTTTAGCTGCCTCTCTCTCTTCTTTTTTATCTTCATCATTCTCTCAATCCCTGTCTCTTCCTCGCCTGATACAACATCTGCATCTCTGGCATAGCTTCATCTTGAAATAAGTAGCAACTCTGAACTGGGAGTGGAAAACGGCAGAAGAGTACGGGATAGAGATAGCTTTGAGCAGAGGTAGATAAAGACTCTTCCTGTAGTCAGCAGAGTCAATCCCCTTCGATGCTGGTCTTGGAGCAAGTCCCATCCGTATGTGCTTATAACAGTATTAGCAAAGTTGGCAGCTGGTGAAAATTCAATAGCAGTGGAATCCTTTGTGTATTTTAGCATGAGAATATTCCATATGTTTGATGTTATCCCCTTAATCATCTTATGCAACATTCAGGATTTTGCTTTTCCTTGATCCACTGGAATACAGAAATACTGTGTTTTTGTTGTTCTTGTTGCTAGATGTACATATGTACACAAGCACTTGTGTGTGGTTACATATAATCAGTTTATACTATATTCAGTTATTTTTTTTTTTTCTGTCTTCAATTCATGGTTCCCATCATCATCATTCCTCTAATATCTTATTTTGGAAATTCAACTACCAGTTTTCTTTCTATTTATAATTTCTTTTTCATTCCTAAAAAGACAGAAATGAAAGTCCGCTCATAATCAGAACAACTTCTGAAGGGAATGAAGGTTCTAACAGAGTCCTTAGAATAAGTGGTTTTAAAGAAAAGGAGAAGCCAAGAATTCAGCTGCAGGGGAGCCTCTGTTCTCTGTGAACCTTGGATGCTTCACTTCTGCATGTAACGGACAACTTGAGTTTCTTGTTCAGTCCTCTCATTTATGCTGTGGCTAAATCCCTCCTCATCCTAAAACACAAAATAACTAATTTATTGTTTTTTTGCAGCTCTAGCAAACAGTTTGCAATGACTCAGATTCAGCTGTTGTGCTGGTTCTTTATGTGAATTGCCATTTCTTCTGGAGATGGGAGGGAGAGAAATTATAAAAAAATGATATTTTTTATATTTAGCTATTCTGGTTTACTCGGTCTCATCAGACATCAGTCAGAAAGCTTATTATCTGTTCAAAAGAACCATAATTATTTTTCTCTTTCCATTTGGATCAAGGGAAAGACTTATAATGATTGTGAGATATTTAACCTCGAGGTTGATAAAGTTTGGGTTATGAAGCGAGATATTTCCCACTAAGGTAAATAAAGTTAGCATATCTAGTTTAGAGCATGCTGAAGGCTTTGAAACATGCATGCTCTATCTTTATCCATTCATGTGTTATAAAGCTTTAGTGATCAAATATCTTTGCTACCAGGCTACTGGCTCTTATGAAATCCATTGTAAATGCTTAGATAATGGTTTTGGTAGCATTACTATATTAAGGATAGTCCACCAGCAAAGAAGCAAAGATGAAAAATTGTGATCACTGTAACAAAAACCACAGTGAGAATGAAAGTGCTGCTCTCCCATAGTTGAAATACTTATATTTCTACTACTGTATGATACCATACTGTGTGTTTCAAATGAACTAGAAAGAGAACATGACAGCTTTCTTTCATGAAAGACACTTGCTCCTCTTATCATAGTAAGCAGCAATCACAGCTTACTAAATAGTCCATTCACTGATCTTACATTGTTTTTATGGATAACCTGTAAGCAGCTTTTGATTTCCTTGAAGATATTTGTTATTCTAAGTAGTCTAATGGTACCCCAAAATACTTCTGGTTCTGCAGATTTGTTATGAGTATTTGATTCATGAAACTGGACCTATGCTGGTTAATTTATCAGCTACATCATACAATATTGTCTCTGTTTCTTTCTGAGATGAGCATAATTCTTCAAATGGTATATCTGCTGGGAATTGTGTTTCTGAATTCACAATTTGTATGAGTATACTGTAGTATTCACTTAACATTCATTTTCCATGAATGTTTCATGTACCTTGTTCTGGTTAATAACATGAAGAGACTTAGGTTTCCAAAACTCTTCTTGTGGGGTGTTATAGGAAGTTACAAAGCTGTTTTGACCACAGCCCACTGGTAGTATGCAAACAAATGCAGTTTTTCAGGTCTCCTTGAAGTTCTTCTCTCTCGAAAACCTCTTCTGCTTCTGTAAAATTGCTTCTCTCAATATTTGTAATTAAGCTGGATTGTCTTCTGTAGATTAATGCAGAACCCCCCCCCCCCAAAAAAAAACCAAAAACAAAAAAACCAACAAAAAAATGACCCCCAAATACCAGAGCAGTGTTTTATCTGAGACAAGACTCTCTTCTGCTTTGGGAGATACTGGCCCAGCTAGAATCAGCAACTATGAGATTACCTGTTAATTCCAGAGAAATGTTATAAGAAAAATAAGCTATCCATTTTTATGAGAATCCTACTTCTAGGCCCCTTCCAGGCAGTTGAAGCACTCCTACTGCTTTTCTTCTGGAATACTGAGCATGTTCCCCTTGTTTCTACTTGCATATATAGGAGCTTAAAGTGATCAAATCTCTCTCTCTGTCCACGTGCTTGAATTTAAGATCCATTCCATCATTTTTTCCTTCCTTCCCTTCTATTCCCATTGGTACCCATGGCTCCAGGAAGGCAGTTTCCCTCCCCATTTAAACTGAAGCAGCAACAATTGCTGGATGTCAGGCTGGAATGCTGGAGGTGGCCACCCGTTGCCCTCCCACTCCATCAGCCATTTGTAGCTCACACCCATAGGAAGGGGCAGCTTGGACAACCACCCTACACATACCCCAGGACTCCCAAAACTGGTTTTCAATCATACTCTGGGACAGAGCTGGCAGGAAGTGACATTCAGAACTATGGCTTTCCAGAAAGATGGCTTTGATTGTGTTGTCACCAGCCATCTGAAACAGTCCTTCTGGGAATGTCATCAGCTTGGCAGCTGAGCAGTTGCTGAAGCACCTGAGGAAGTACAGTGTGAGGAGCTGGGTAATCGTAATGCTCATGACGCTTCCACATTTGAATCATGACATACCTGCTTGTAAAGGGAATTTCTATAGTGCTGCACATTACTCATTTTTAGGGAAGTCTGGCTGATGCAGAAATCTTAAATCACAGTGTTTTTTTTCTCGCTTGATGCTAATTTGGGCTGGTTCCAGCCAACCAAGTTCTTTTTCCATTGTGTCATTTAATTACACATTTACTCACACTTCTCAGCTAGTAAGAGCCTTAATATACGGCCTCTTAATCTAATACTGATCTATTAAAAACTACACTCAGTATTTTAAAGTGTTAGACAACAGATGGAATTGACAGTTTTAATAGGTAGCAACCAACATCATCTCCCAGTCTACACCTCTGTATTGGATTTCAGGCAACTGATATCACTGTGGACATGTGCAGATATGGGGCTTGCATTTAAAGTCAGAAATTCAATCAATAGCTTGTCTCTCAACAGAGCTTACTAGATTATATCAGTTAGAAGTGACCATCTGGCCTAATCTTGGGAGTTCTGAGATATCATGTAGATCTTTTTCACTAATGTCATTTTTATTTGGTTAACATTAATAAACTGTAGCAAACATTGCAAATCTTGCACTCTGAAGCTGTAACTCAATTTTTGCCTTTTACATGAGACAAGTCAAACATCTGTTTCTCTAGAGGGAACGTGTGCGGGAGTAAGCAACAGAAAGCTGCAGTTGCTCTGAAGATTTTACTGACTTTCTAGGTGCTGTGAAATGATGGAAAGTGGCAGTCTTTTTTATTTTCTAAAAAGAAAAGCGTGCTACTAAAAGGTATCCAACAACTAATGTGATTATATCTGTGAATATAAAATACGGATAGAAGTATGTAGATAGTATTCTGGGGGTTAATGTTTCAGAGTATTCTACGACTGCAATAAAAGAAGAATGTATATTACATATTCATCTACCAGATTTATGCTACAAATAAAATCTAACTTTTAATCTGGTACAGTCAATATATATCACAAATCTGTGATCAGAAACGTAACCCTGTCATAGCCAGAGTGTATAAACACTGAAAGGCCTTTTTTAATTCCACCAGAACCTACTTTCTGCTTGTGCTTTTTCACCCTTTAAAATTTCATTTCAGATTTTGTTTTGTTTTTGGCTGAACACAAGTACTATTAGAAGTTCAGAACACTCTGCTCACAAAATGGAAAATTAAGGTCATCATCCCAGGTAACTTTGTACAAAGAAGTAATTCAATTATGCAAATGATTTTCATTGGATTTTGAACTTGCAAAATAAAAATCGGGAGTAATGTAGGAAATGACATGAAGTAATTGGAACTCCTGAAATTCCAGAGATAACGCTTTCTGGATTTTGCCAATTTCCAGTCAATTGAATTTTTTAAAATTTCAAGCAGCAAAGGAGTCCATTGTGAAGAGCCACAGGTTTGGAAGAGGGAGAAGTGGGACAAGTGGTATTTCTAAAAAGGAAAAAACTGCAAAAAACATGAACCTCATTAAGGTAGTACCTGTCATGGAGGTTCTGTTGCAAGAAGTAGGGGATAAGGACTGAACAAGAAATGTGTGTCATTCACTTGACCTTGGTACCCAGAGCTGTGAGAAACTGGGCAAGATATTTCAGCTGCATTGGCCCTCATTTCTCCAACCAAAAAATGGTGAGACCGACAGTTATCTATCTGCCTTTGTTTTATGGCATTAAGCTCTAGCATTAAGTAAAGAGCCAAGCTGTGCTACAGCTGCCAAGTGTTCCACTTACAAAATGAAACTAGATAAATTCGACATAAAAAAAACTCCACCATGTCTCCCACTGAACAAAATATGGAATACAGAAAAGCCCTTTATAACCTCAAAACAATAAGAAAGGATTGAATTTTAGTGGTGCTATTGTAATAAAATAAAAATATAAAAAATCAAAGCTAGAAGGAAAACAGAACCTGGAAAAACTGCAAATAGTACTTGGAAAACAGGAAATAGTACTCCTGATAAGTTAAATATTATTTTGGAAGAAAGAAATTTTTTTTTTAAGACTGGCCTTGAAATATCTTGGATACGACATTTTCTTTTTTTCCCAGATAGTATTTTATTCTCAAAGTTTATTTTTCTATTTTATGGTGAAAGCTGAAATAGATTTCAGTTCCTAATTTCTTTTTTTGTCAGTGCTCCCCCATGGAATTCTTATTCCAAATATGTAAAAAAGATCATTTCTTTTAAAATACATCACAGGCAATGCTACCATTTTTTTCAGCCAGACCTAGCAAGGGAATGGTATTTTGCATAGCAAAGATAGTCTGCAAACTTGTCTTCATTTTATTTTTTTTGTTCTACCTGTAAATTCAGCAGAGTCCGGAAATTGTCACTGGCCAGCTCTGCTCTTGCACAAAGATGAACATATTGCGAAATTTATTTGCAATAGAAAATCAAATGCCTTTGCTAGAATAAATACCCTGCCTTTACCCATTGCTGGCAGTTTATTGACTGGTAGCAGAACACAGCTAATGGTTTCTTCCATGTTAGCCCGTTATGCATATACACTACATTTTTTAACTTTCTGTTTCTCACTGTAGTTAATAAATCAGAATGCAGATGAGAGATTCATAGTTAATTTTCAGTAGCTAGCATAGCATGTCTCAGCCTATAAAGTCCTGGAAGTCTTGGGCTGTGAATTCCTTGATACTGACAAGCCAAACAGCTTAGAAATTATAATTATAAGTTACAAGTGTCTTAAGGGTTGTTCTTCTGACATAAAACTAATTTCATGTTTTTATTCATAATGTGAAAGAGACGAGAGGATAGGGCCTTATTTAGATTGAGCTCCCAGAGTTATCGCAGGCTCTGTGTTCTGATTATAATGGGAAGAGATCACTTACTTCATTCCTTGTAGATAGCTGATTCTTTATGTGAGCTTTTATTTTATTTTATTTTTTGACAATCAGGCTAACAAAAAGTCAGATTTCTTCTACTGTACTTTCTTCGAAGGCAGACATCTACTGGAGCCTGTTATTTTTACCCCTAATTTGAGTGTGTCAGGGTCCTTATGAGCTGGTTCCAATTTGAAGCCTCCTTTTGCACAAGCGGGCCCGTATACACACAGTGAATGTGTTCTCACCTTTACCATTTTCTTTGAGGGCACAGTTCTCTGAAGGAGCCAAGGAAAATGTAACTTTAGAGGGTGAGGATAGTCCCCATCACTCTATCTTTTCCAGAAAGGAAAGATGTAATTCTGTGACAATCCAAAACTCCCCCCCCCGTGCTTCAAAGCCTGGGGATTTTAAGGGTCTGATGGCACGCTGAATCCCCTAAGAGCTCTGCTGATGAAGCAAACACCATCTACATCCTAGTGAACTTGCTGGGCCTGAAAGTAGTTAGGGGTCCCAGGGTGAACAGCAGCATGAACATGGGGCCATTGATTCATACATGTTGCCTTTCTTATTCTGTGAGAGATTGGTGGAAAATTTCAATTTTTAATTTTCATGGTCAGTTATTACATTTATATAGCCCTAATTTGCCTTTCTCTGTATCTCCATCAACATGGAAGAAGTTGAATGTCTGCATTCATCCAAGATTAATCAAAGTGGACCTCTGTGTATGGATGTTTCTGACATAAAGCCTACATTCCAGAGTATCGGAGAACTGTATAAAATTATTTTCAATATTTACTGTATGTGGTACTGAAACAAAGCAAGGAAGAAGTGGATGCTATTTCCTATTTCTGTCACTGGCATCTTGTGCAGGCTCGGGCTGTTTGTAGCCTCTTCGGCTACAACCAGCTGTGGATTAGAACATAGGGCTCCATCCTAAACTTACCTTGCATCTTGTGCTTGAATGCAGACTTTTGTAAAGGTCCATGCTGATGTTCATCCCTAATCCAGTGCTTATAGTAAAGATGAAACCTAAGCTTGATTACCTTGGGCACTGATTGGGACACTGAGTGGTCTGAGCTCTGCTAGGCTACCTTATGCAGGTACCCTGCAGATGGCAATGGGCAGGCACATAGCTGGGCCAGGGGCCAGGATTTAGTTTTCCACTAAGCCAGGCAGTGCAAATGTGAATTTTCTACTTCTGCTACTATGTCTACATTCATCTATTTGGACAATAATCCTTTGAGGAGCAGGTGTCATTTCTTATTATCTCTTTTTAGAGCATCAAATACATAATATTAATAATTGTATATTACATATTGTATGGTTACAATTACATATAGCAACTATAACAACAATAATAGTAATAATTTAAACAAGTTGTTTTGTTATGCCACTCAGAGTATCTTAGGTGCTCATTGTCTTAGGTTGTTTTTTCTGTGTTGCCTTTCACTTTCTAGTTTTCTATTTTATTTTGGCTCTATTGTACTCGTGAATGTTGCTTGGATTAGACTGTGATACACATCTTGCTGGGCTGAGGTAGATTGTGGATTATAAATATTAAAGAAAAACAACTTGCAGCTGCTGGAAAATGCCTTACAATCTTTGGCTTGTAAAGAGAAAACCCTAGAAGTTTCTGTGATGAAAATTATTTCAAGATATTCAGAGGATAGGTTTGTGTAAGGGAAATGCAATTCAAGTGTGGGATAGGTTTGGAAGGTGAGATTTGGTTAGTTCATTACATAGAGAGACAACTTGGAGGGCAGTTCTTCTAAGTTCAGAATAAATATTGCTAAAAGAATCTTGCTTTGATATTCTTAACTGTTGGTCCTTTCTTGACTTATTTTCATTAATACATCTGGAACTTCTTCTTAACAATAACAGGTGAAAAATCTCTGGGAATATTATGCTGATCTCCATCTCATTGAAGAATATCTTTTCTAAATATGAAATATTTATCCTTATTATTTGCATTCCGAGAGAGAAAAACGTTAAATTTGTCCCAAAGAAAGTGTGCAAAATTGATGGACAGTATTAATTCAATTTAATTATATTCATGGTTTACATGACTGTAGCCAGCAAAGGTTTGAAAAAAAATGGAGGGGAAAAAGAGAAAAGAAAGGATAACAGAAGTAACTGCACAGTGCGGAGGGGGGCAGCTGGGAAGGAAACCTTTTCCCCAGGAGAAAATGGGAACAGAAAATCAGAGGAAAGGACAGGAGGGAGCTGCAAGAATATGAGGAAGGGAGGAAAACAGAGAACAGCGAGGGATGTTCTTGATGAGAAACTGTGGTTCTGAAAAACAGAATGAAGAAATTTACTGACAACTCAGGCACCACATGAAAGACCTTTCTTCACCTTTGGGCAGAACACTCTTCTGTGTTTCTAGAATCTCTCCTGGTAAATCCAGAGGTGTGCTTAGTCCTTAGATTACATCCATCCTCATCTAACCATAACTAAAGTGGAATTTAATATTCTCTACATTAATGTGCCTAACAGCTCAACTTGATATATTTGAAGGAAACAATATCACTGTCTCTGATATTAATAAATGTTCAAATTGTAGGATTTTTGGTGGGGGTTAAGAAGAAATATTCACTGTATGGCATTAATTGTGTGTCTCTCAAGCACAGAATGCTGATATATTACGACTTTAAAAAAATATATGACAATGATATATTGCATATGTTGCGGAAGAAAATTATGTCTTTACCTTGAAAATCTAGTTTCTCTGACATGCTGATGTAATTATTTTAGTGGAGGAAGAGGGCTGCAGAGAGGAAACCTGCAAAGCTTGGAAGGTTAGAAATGTTGAACAAAAGGCTGAGGGTTTTTTTTTTTTTGCATGCAAATAAGTAATTCATCACAAATCCATAAACAAATTGGTAATGAACTAATGATATTGCTTAACAACTGTATTTTTGATTAACATATAAATAATTTAAGTGAGTATTTCTTTAGTCATGCCAGTTTCTGCTATTATTTACTAGTCTTGTCATGGTTGCTCTTAGATCACATGCCCCTTATAAAACATTTCTCAATCCATTGCAAGGACCAGTTTGTTTTAATGCGCTCAGTTAACACTGCTTGAGCTATTAACAAGCTGATTAGCATAATCCATTGTGATATATCATTGTATAAAAGTTCAGCTGCACAACTGAATGGGACTGGGAAATGGCTTTGAAGATTTTATGATACAATAACTATCCATTTGATAAGCAATTAAAAATATACTCTGAGACACCAAGAGTGAAGACAATGGCAATACGAGAAAAAAAAAGAGGAGGGGTTTGGGAGCAGAAGCTGCTGCCTGGTGCAGGATTTGTGCCAGCGAGTTGAGTTGCCTGTGCTCCTTCATCACAAATTGCACACAAATGCAGCACTCTGAGGTGCCAGTAACAAGTTGGGTCTGACTTTGTCTTTTGAAGGAAGGGAAAAAAAAAACAGGTTAAGGCTCAATACCTGCTGCTAGCTTACCCATGATCAATTTCTCGACCTCTCAAAAGAACGTTTTAATAGACAGCTGAACCTCTGATTTTATGCTCTTAAATTTCAAATTCATTTTCTTAGCTGTATGTGTTATCCTCAGTGAACTTCTGTAGAGAGAAACAGAATAAAGGTTACTGGACACATTATCACACATTGTTGATCAAAACTCTCCCTATATAATGTGGTTGTATCGTGCTTTTAAAAATGAACCTGCAAAGAAAAGAGTAGCATATTTTCTGTGAAAAAAGTAGCTTTTCAAGGTGTTGCTTTTTCTAATATGAAATGGCTCTGATATGCTAATACTTCTGTTCAGCTCTGATTCTCCAGAGATTGATTGACCAAAATGTCCATTGTCCATATCATAGAAAGTATTCCTGATACCGTGAAGTCACTCAGAATATTTCTACTGGTGTACTCTACTGTGTTACAGACATCAATTAATTCTTCCTCCTGATGAAGAATGAATGGAAGACTGATTTCCAAAGGCAGAATGATCTGAAGGTGGAGATTTTGTTTCTGCTTTTACTATCATAAACAGAATGTGTAGTCATAAAAATTCACCACTTACCCAAGACTCAGTTTCCCTTTTTAAAATATGGATATCAAAATACCGAGTTTTTCAGTCATTTGACTTTATTGTATAAAAATAATTTATGATTTTAAGAAAGGCATTATATCCAATGTGCTATCTAAGGCAAATAATTAAATAGTTAAATGACTTATCTTAATAATTTTAACTGTTTCAACTTTCATACCTTGTTGAACTGTCAGAAGAGTTGTAAGGCAAGTGAAAGCATACACATATTGAAAGATTTCCTGGTATATAATCATTTCTGCAAGCAAATTTTCTGGAGGTAGACGCATTAAAAGAAGTCCAGCATCACTGGGAAAGCAGGTCCAAAAAATGCTCCTGTCCACTGCAGGGGCATGTGCATGTGTCATTCTCATGACCAATCACAGTTATAAACTATCTCAGAATAAAAAGGGCTGGAATGGGTTTTTTTGTTTGTTTTTGTTTGTTGTTTTTTTTTTTTTTTTGGCATTTGGTTTGCATTTGCCTTTCTAGGAGATGCTTTTAAAGCCACTTGTGTGGTCAAAAATCTTGATTTATGTGTGTGAAAAAGTAGATTAGAAATTAGCATTTTTTTACTAAAAATCTTGTCTATAGGTCAGCAGCCTGAGCAACAAGATTGTAATAAAGTGTTCTTGTTGTCCATCTGCGTTCATTAAGCGTATATTTTCCTAAAGCCAAAACTAATCACAGAATCACAGAATCACAGAATATCAGGGATTGGAAGGGACCTCGAAAGGTCATCTAGTCCAATCCCCTTGCCTTAGCAGGAATACCTAGATAAGGTCACACATGAACACATCCAAGCAGGTTTGGAATGTCTCCAGAGAAGGGGACTCCACAACCACTCTGGGCAGCCTGTTCCAGTGTTCTGTCACTCTCAGTGTGAAGAATCACAGTGGATGAAATGGTATTTTGCATTTACTATATATGGAGAACACATAAGAGAAAAAAATCCAACACATAATGTAACAGATTTTAGTAACCTAAGGAGGCAGCCACAATAATATTGGAGCACTGAGCCTTGTACATAATAGTAATGCAGAGATCATGTTGTACTAGCATGAGGTGTGAGGTAGTGCTTTTTGAAAAAATACTAATCTGAGCAGAAGTCATTGGCCAGGGCCAGCATGATCACTCTGATCTGCGGAAACATACATCTGGGACTTCCCCAAGCACAAGCAGAAATTTGGGGTTGCTTTGACCCGATGATTCCATGGCCCTTCCATTTCTGATGGGAGTGGTCAGAGCTGATGAAGGAGAGGGGAATTAGCTGAATCTTCTCCAAGCTCTGGCTATTGACAGCTGCTAGGAGAGATCCTTAGAACTGCTCAGAGGTTGATGAGGAAGAGCTGGCCTTATACTGCCCCATTTGCATCACCAGTTCTGCACCACCTGAGAACAAGGAAACCAGAACAGTGGAATAAACCCCCTTTTGTCTCCCTGTTTGAAGCTCTGCATCCTCTGAGGCTTGGTGACACCCAAGGACCCAGGCTTTACGTATCTATTTCTTTGCCAAGAGATTGGGTGATCTATAGGGTGTCATTGTTTTAAAGTGAATTCAAACTCAAAGATGTGGGCTTCATTTGAGTGCAATGTGAAGCATCATATACCTCCAGCTAAGGAACTGCAGCTCATTTAACAGATAAATTGAGATGACAAAAATGGCACAATTTAAATATTAGCGATCGACAGGAATGGGGGGGGGAGAGAGAGAGAGAGAGAAGGAACCTGGCTTCTTTTATTACAGCCATCTTAGCACTTCAACAACAGGTAGCACTATTACATATTCCCTTTCCACTTTAAAGCTCTTGTAATTTCCTTCCTCATGTTGGGGCGATTTTATTCATTGTTTCCTTGCAGCAGTGATTGATGTTCTGAGCTGCTAATCTCTCTGAGTGATAACTATTTTCATGTAAGTCCATGAGTCTATGACACAGACTGCTCGGCCAGGGCTACTGCTGACTACTTATTTTGTGCCTCATTTACATTTCAATCTTGGCCTCATGAATGTAAAACCTAGGCTGCAAATTAATAACAGGAAGAATATTAGACCGCTCAAGAGTGGGGGAACAATGCAAATCCACCAGAGCACAAGGCTTTACCATTGTGTTCCGGGAGGGACTCATTTATTGGCCGACGGTGAATGACATTACAGAGAATGGCATATCCAGAGTGACACAAATTTATTTCTGTCCCCAGCGCTCCAGTATATTTTCATAGAATCAGGGGGCTATTTGTCTAGGGACAATTTAGTTTCCATGAAAAATTTAAATGGTTTCTGTGGAGATAGTGGAGTGAAATTTAATTTGTTTCTCATTTACTACAGCAGGTATGAAAAGGAGAAAAATTGGATGTCTGATGGGCTGAAATTGGTGCTGTCCCTCCCCACTATCCCCAAAAGGCCTGTGGGCCTATATCATAGAGATTGAGCAAGACTACCTCATCCCTCCCCTTAGAGAATGGTAACCTTAAACCAACTTACAGAAAACCTTTGGGGAGGCTGCCAATCACCCTGAAAACAACATTTCCATCGATCCCCTGTCTGTGTGATTTATGGCTTCATTTTACGGTAATTGAGAATTAGTGAGAAGATTAGCAAGGCTCAACACTTCACCTTGATATGCACACTAAGCACCGTAATTTGTCACTAAGGGATGTTGGACACTTTTTTAGTTACACGGGGTTCCCATCTAATTGAATTTGGGGATAACATGGAAATTAATTTGACACAGGAAAATTTTGAATACAGCCGTTTCCTTTATTGTAATGCACAATACTGGGCTGCTTTCAGGGGCAGCTATATTGATCCTGATCACTTTCAATTGTGGCCAGCTGAAGGATGGAATACACTAAATCTTATTTAAGCTCATATGAAAGCAGTTCATCTGCAGCAATCTGTGGCAGATAAAGAATATTACCTTTCATTTTGTCTGACTGCATCAAGATGAAGTTTTGAAAATTTACTTCTTGCAGCAAATATACCAAATGTCTAAAGTCAACAGTTACAATTCAATTACAGACCAGATCTCGTGGGCTGTTTACAGGGTAATTTGCTACTTAGGCAGCAAATGAAAATACTAACTATACTCTCCATGCATAGAGAAGCTACAGCTCATGGAGAAGCCCCAAGGAAAGATGAAGAAAAAGATTCCAAAGTTCTCAGTGATTTCAAGCACTGCTCATTGGATTAGTCCCATTACAGCTCGAGTGGTTTCATACACAGTCATTTTTTGTTTGTTGCTGAGCCATCTTGTGGGAAGTTTATTTTATCTCAGTTGCTTAGCATCGAAGTCACAAATATGGAACACTTTGTACAGATCTTTACACGTCCAAGAGACACTCTACCACAGGACTTACCTGCATTTCCATTTTTATCTTATTCCAGCTTTATTCCTTATAAACTCCCTTTATGCTATATTTTACCCAGAAAGTAAGAACTCTTATTTCAGCAAACTGTTTAGAGAGATTATTTCTTGAGAAAGGTTCTCTCTGCTGTTGAGCAGGAAAAACAGATCTTGATGCCGTATGCTAGAGGCTGTGTGGCTGAGATATTTATGGACATCCTTTACTAGACCATCTGGCTTGCTTTGTTCGTATCAGTTTTAGTGATAATTGCTCTGAGATGAGCTGTAATCAAGATATATTATTCATTACCTATTATTATTACATGATGGATTTTAGTCCGATTGTCATTACATTGCTATTTGGAAAGACTTTCCAAAGGTTTAATGGTAATAAAGTTATTTTTGCATCCCTGTTTAGTAGGCACAGGTACATATCACAGTAAGGACATTCCCTAGTACACAGACATCAAGAGGTTGCACTTAATGGTCAGAGAGATACAGGTATGACCTACATGTGATCTAACCTGGAGCTCTCAAGATGTGATCAAACAACTTAGAAGAAATGCTATGCTGAAAGCTGTCTTCATCTGAACACCACATTCCCTGTAATTACTGATGGCAAATGACAATTGTTGTCAGCACTTTTACATCCCAGAGTACTTCAGATTCCGATAGGCATACTATTTGGTCTCAGAAGTTTACCTGTGAATTTTCTTCTGCAGAGAATATGTAGCAATACTGCAGGAGGTCATACTGTTAGAAATGACATGGTGGCATTTATTCATTAAATAGCTGGAAAAGTTTTCCTTCATACTAGTAATCTGATACTCTTATTAATGTGCATACCACCTATGCAATTCTCTTATCTCATTTTCTTGGGTTGTTTTCACCAATGTGATTCAAAAGGGTGCTAACATGACAGGAATGTCACTAATATAATAAGCTTAAAGGAATTTGAATCATGTTAGTCAGGGCTTGCTTTCACATTAGGATACCTTCTGGACCATATTAGAGAAATAGAGCTCTCCAATACAATGAGAAACATATTAACATAATAAAAAACTTAGCAATACTACAAGATACCCTTATATGATTTATAGGCCAAGTTATGGTGTCCAGGAAAAGAACTGAAGTTTTCTTCCTGTCTGAATGGTGAGCAATAAATCCTGGTGTTACAGTCTTCTATGCCTTAGTGTCTTAGGAAAAAAAATAAAGGATTGCTTTTACTCTAGAGAATAAATGGTTTCTTTTAATATCCTACAAGTGTTCTCAAAGATCTGTCCATTCCTAGGCAAATTATAGGATTTGTTTTACTAAGTTACAGTCCCATGCTGGGCTGGAAAGCTTTAGCCACTATCTTCTCTTCCTCAACAAAGGGAGTTTTGAGGGTAAGGAAAGGGAGAGGGAAGGAGAAGGAGAAGGAGAAGGAGAAGAAAGGAAATAAAAAGAAAAAAAGCATAGAAAGTCAAGAAGAAAGCAAGAAAGAGCTAGAATGTGAAAGAATGAAATCCTGAGAGAAAGAGGGAAGGAAAAGGAAGGAAGGAAGGAAGGAAGGAAGGAAGGAAGGAAGGAAGGAAGGAAGGAAGGAAGGAAGGAAGGAAGGAAAAAGAGAGAGAGAGAGAAAGAAAGAAAGAAAAAAGGAAAGAAAGAAAGAAAGAAAGAAAAGAAAGAAAGAGAAAGAAAGAAAGAGAAAGAAAGAAAAAAAGAAAAAAAAGATGTAATATCATGAGGATGACTAATTTTCTTGGAAGTGTACTCAGTGTTTGAAGTCGTATCACCTTAAACACTGATCTTGTTAGTTTTTAGAAACAGAGGTTTAAGTACAAATAAATTCAAACCAATTTTAGATACCCACTTTTAAACTGTCTGTCCTCAAAATCTTAATTCTATTGTTGTCCTAGGACTGTAAATGCCTCTGTAGCAGACCCACTGTGGTCTTGCACCATGTATTTACATGGGTATTGAATTTCTGTGGCTTGATCTCAACATCAGTGAACATTTTGGTGTCCAAGCCCAATCAAAACAGAAAGCAAGTGGTGTTCTCTCTCATTTAGCTCCTTTGAGGTATATGTTAAAAGATTCAGCTCTTAAATATGTTGATATTTCTTTCACAATTTCTTTTGAAATACAGCTTTTTAAAGCAATTACTTAGTGGTCAGACCCTTCCCAGGAAGTGAGATTTCCAGTTTGATTTCTGCCTCTCCCTGAAGAAATTTAATCCCAAATACTCACCTTTTCAGAAGAATACTGTCTGTTCTCTGTCGGTGTTCCCTAGCCATGCTGAATGCATTTTATAGCCAAGAGAGTGCAAACTGGAATATTACTAGCTAGAGTGGAAACAGGCAAGTGAGTAATGAGAAGGGGGTTCCAGTGCATGATAAGTATTTCTGTTTTCTGTACTAGTTCCATTAGTTTGATCTTCAGTTTTCACAACCTTAAGATGCCTGTTTATGTGTGTTTGTCCAGCTCTTCTAAGTAGCTTCTTACATTGTAGTGTAACATTTATCAATGAGACAGGCATTTATTTTAACATCTACTTCGCTGCTTCTATTTATAATTTATAAATTTATTAGTAGTAGTACTTCTATTTTATTTGCATATTCAGAGGAATCATAGAATCATAGACTCATACACTGGTTTGGGTTGGAAAGGGACCACCAGCCACAGACAGGGACACCTTCAATTAGATCAGGCTGCCCAAAGCCCCATCCAACCTAGTCTTGAATAGTTCCAGGGATGGGGCATCCACAATTTATCCATTCCAGTGCCTCACCACCCTCATGGTGAAAAAGGAAGTTGCAACTTTACTGTTTGCAGTGTTACAAGAGTGGCTGTGAAGGATATGAAGGCTGGGATGGAGTTTGAAATCCAGGGAAAGTATGGAAATATCAGACCAGGATGGATATGGAAGAAACAATCATGGTCTCCAAGAAAACCTTCTCTGAAGGCTCAAATTTGTGTCATCATGAAAGATGAAAATGGAATTCCAGTAACTGTATTAGTCTTCTAACTAAAAGCTCAAATAAGAATAATAAAACCATTGTATTCACTTGTCCTTTTCTATGATACAAAGATGTGCATTCTGAGAACAGCTTCAGATTCCTGGCCACTCTTCTGCTTGCTGACTGTCTGTCCAGTTAGGACACTGTACTTCACATCTTGGCATTCCCCTGTTCACTCTGGTATTTTGCATAATCCAAGAGAAAATAGGAGAGCAGGACCACCTAGGCCGGTGCCAACACAAATTGTTGAGAATACATGGACTGCAAGTGAATCATAGAATATCCCGAGTTGGAAGAGACCCACGGCGATAATTTAATTTAACTTCTGACTCAGCACAAGGAAACCTAGGAGTTACACAGTGTATCTGATGGCATTGTCCAAATGCTTGTTGACAGGCTTGGGGCTATAACAGATTCCCCAGGGTGCCTGTTCCAGTGCCTAGTCACTTCCTCGGTGAATAATTTTTTTCCTCATAGCCAATCTGAACTTCTCCTGATGCAGCTGTAAGGCATTTTCTCATGCCCTGTCACTCATTACCAGAGAGAACAGATTAGCACCTCCATCTCCATTTTTCCTAAATGAGGAAGTTGGAGATAGCAACGAGGTCACCCCTCACTGTCCCCTCCTCTCGAAGTTGAACAAACCAAGTATCCTCAGGTGTTCTTCATAAGCCACACCCTCCAGCCTTTTCGCTATCTTTGTTACCATCCTCTGGTCATGCTCCTCCTTTGCTTGTGAAAAAATCAACTGTCATTGAAAACAACACTAGCCCAAATAAATCATCTAGAGACAATCTGTGAGTCAGAATGAAAGAATAAAAGGTTCAGCAGCAGCAGGAAGTAATGATAATTAGAAGCAAGAACAAAACTAACTAAAGATGCCTCAAAGCCACACTGGAGATAATGAAAAAAAAANAAAAAAAAAAAAAAAAAAAAAAAAAAAAAAAAAAAAAAAATTAGATCAGAACACCCCCTGAAACCCTCCCCAAAAAACAAAACACAACAAACACAAACAAATCAAATGGTTTAAACAGAAGAAATTTGCATAAGATGCTCCTTAAATGTAATTATGGAATGGGCTGCAATTTATCATCGTGACTAGGAGTTAGTCTATCTGTGCTTAGATGTGGGAAGGACTGTACTTCTGTGATTACTGCTGCACCTGCCGGAAAACAAACACTCCTAGGAGGAACGCTGGTTTGAAAATAGAAACAATCTATGGCACCTGAAATAATTTGCTCCCTATCCATTTCACTTCATTTCTCTAGAGCAGGCTTCCATGCCTCTCTCGTACTCCTGCCTTGTAGCACTGCAAAGACTTGTCAGACCTGGCTTCCCATGCACATCTTTTTTCCTCAGGGGCACGAAGGGGAGAGTCTTAGCTGCTGAGGGCAGCCTGAAAGCTGCAATGCTTTGAGAGACTTATTCTGAAGTGGTTGCTGCCCCTCCCTTCCATGGCTGTAAAGCCAGTTGTTGCAGAAGCTGGACGATGCTTTGCTCTGAAGGAGTGGGAGCAGTAGAAAGGCAATGTCCTGGATAATCTCTGTCCTCTTTTTCTTCTATCAGGAACATAGGACAGATATCTCTTCACCTTACTTAGGAGCAAAGGCTAAAAAGACACATTGTCCCTTTTCAAAGGCTTTCTCACATGAGTAAGATACTTCAAACAATACCTCAAGTAAAAAGTGCATCCAATATTTTGGGTAAACACAGGAATTAGTTTGAACACCTATTATTAAAGGTTAGTTTGCTATAGGTGTCTGGATAAAGATTCAAGTCTGTAAACCCCCAGGCGTTTGCACTTCTGGAGGTGACTTCCTGTGCTCCTCAGGCTCATGGCAGATGTTTCTCTGCTTTGTTTCTCTGTGCTCTGCACCCTGAGGTCATTGGGGACTATACAGCCACTGTGTGCTCAATGGGAACAGGCAAAGGGGGATGGGGCTGAGCAGCAGGGAAAGCATAACAGAGAGACTGATAGAGACATCCTGACAGCTGCAATGGGTCATCAATAGATCCATCATGCCAGTAATTTGCAACAAATTTAACATACATCACTTTAGTCAGGCCACGCTGTATCTGTCTTGTCATGGCATCAGAGTGAATAACACTTAAATCGGGTGTCACTGCTGACCTTTCTGACCCTCGAATTGACACTGCTGTTTGAGCTTGGCCTAGCTGGCAGCAGATGTAGGAAGATTAGTACAAAGGGGGGGTGTGGACTAAAGGAGGACACAGCATAACAATACAGCTTAACCAGGCAAACAAATTGGATCTCTGGATTTTCTCCCAGTCCTGCTTTGCTTGGCAAGTGCTGGCATTTATTTAGATTTATTTCTAGCATTTTTTGTCACAATTTTAATTATGAATGCATTTTATATTCATATTGATTTTGTATGTATATATACATGCATGTTCATATTTAATCAAATTACTAGACTACCAGGTGACTATAATGGGGACTAAATCCCTTTGTATCCATAGAATACGTAGAAAACAAATGTAAACCAAACTAAAAAAAAAAAAACAGCTAAAAAAGAAACATCTTTAATTTCTGGAACATTAGACCCGGTCTGAAGCGGGAATGGCTGCTTTGGGTTTGTGGCCACTCTCAGCACATCAGAGTAAAACTAGCTTATGGGAAAAGTCTAAGACTCATAAAATGGTGTGCCTCAGGAAGAGAGGAAAGACATCCAAGGAATGAGATACCATCCAGAGAGACTTAGACAGGCTTGAGCAGTGGGCCCAGGTGAACTTCATGAGGTTCGACAAAGCCAAGTGCAAGGTCTTGCACCTAGGTCATGGCAGCCTCCACTATCAGTACAAGCTGGTGGATGTAAGGATAGAGCACAGCCCTGCCAAAAGGGACCTGGGGATACTGGTGGATGACAAGATAAACATGAGCCAGCAATGTGCCCTCACGTCCCAGAAAGACAACCGTATCCTGGGCTCCATCAAAAACAACATGGCCAGCAGGTTGAGGAAGGCGATCCTGCCCCTATGCTCTGTGCTGGTGAGACCTCACCTGGAGTACTCTGTCCAGACATGGAGTCTTCAGTACAGGACTTATTTTACAATAGTGGTGGTGAGGCACTAGAACATGTTGCCCAGAGAGGTGGTAGATGCCCTGTCCTTGGAGACATTCAAGGTCAGGCTGCACGGGGCTGTGGGCTACCCAACTGAGCTGTATGTGTCCCTGTTCATTGCAGGGGAGTTGGACTAGGTGGCCTTTCAAGGTCCCTTCCAAATGAAACAATTCTATGATTCTATGATCAAGAGTCTGTGATAACTTAGGGCACAGTGACAAGCTACCCTACCTGATCCTAGGAAGAAGGAAAAGCCTCCCAGCAAGCACAGCTGGTGTGAAGTTTGGGGAAATCTTCCTGTGATCTCAAGTCAAAGACTGATATAACTGAGGACCTGTGAGCAGGACTCCACTGATCATCATATTTTTTTGGCATATTTTTGTTCAGCTAAGGGAAACTGTTCTCCCATTTCCAATCTCAATGAATGCCTTCTATAGACTTCTGCAGTTTTTTCTGCAGACTAATATGGAAACGACTACAAATCTGTTATGTCTCCATGATGCTGGAAATGAGACACCCTCCCCAGCCAGGCAGAGCCAACTCAGTTTGCTCAGCACTTATTTTTGAATCAGCACATGATAGTATTACATGATTTGTTTGCTTACCTGAAAGGTGTTTTAGGATCATTCACTGTATGTGTGCGACTGGATGCTGGGTGGGCTTTTCCCCTTCAGTCATTCATTCTTTTAAACAAGTATGTGGTTATGGCCTGAATTTGGATTTTTTTTTCTTGAGGTATTCCTGTTAAATGTGTGATTTTTAATTGATACTTTTTTTTTTAATAGGCTTTGCAAGGTAATAAAGGAAGAAGCCGTTTGTTGAGTAAGTAATTGGAAGTTAGAAAATTAATATGTGTGAATTGTAAAGTAGCATGCTTTTTATTTCTGACAGTCTGCTTGATGTTTGATGTATTGATTAAACTGATTTATCAGTAAATATCCCTCAGTAGGAAGAGTAAAGAGCCCTTTGGTTATTCTGCATGCCCCATAGTGTTCCTGTTTAATGAGTATTTGAGAGTGGAAAATATTACAGGTGATAGAAATATCAGAATAATTAGGAAAGTTTAGTGTGATTACTGCCTTTTTTTTTTTTTTTTTCATTGGTGCTGCTTTTTATGAAAGGCAGGTAGAAAAGCTGGAAGTATCTGTTAGTCATCAGGATGCTATGCTCATCAAATTCTCCTCGTCTTCATGGATTTTTGAGTATGGAGCTGATACCCCAGACACCTGAACAAACTTCCATTTATGCCATGGTCAGCAGTTCCCCCTGCCCTTCCTGCGAGCAGGAATGGGTTTCACAGGATCTGAGTTAGATGATGTTATTCACAGCAAGTTTATAAGACATGCAGTATCTTTAGCAGGAATTATGTGCTTATGTGTTACTTATGTTTGTATCCTTTTTATAATCAAAAACTGAATTGGTGTACACCATGTGTGAATTTCTGCATTATTCAGAAGAGAGAGGCAAAACACTGGAGGAAAATCACCACCTAGCAGTCTGTATTTCAGTCAATTCCCAGGATGGAATCATAGAATCATAGAATGGTTTGGGTTGGAATGGACTTTAAGATCATCTAGTTCCAACCCCCTGCTATAGGCAGGGACACCTCCCTCTAGGCCAGGTTGCTCACAGCCCCATCCAGTGCAGTCAGAGGGCGAGCACCCCATCCCCCATCCTTTGGCTCTTTTGCATATGGGCTGACCACATCTTCCCTCCTTCACCCTCTGTTGGCACCAGGACATGGCTTAATGATGACAGATCAATTATATCAGGAAGGTGGAGACTTCTGCTCTGTTGCTTAACTGACGTGTGTTGTACTGTGGAGGTGTGTCTCAGAGAATCTGGACATCACGAAAAGGTGGGCTATGGAGCAGAAGAGTGTGCCTCCACAGTCAGTTCACGACTATGTGTGAACTGTGGTTAGCCTTGATAGGGAGTCCTGGTTCTTGGGATAAAGTAGCTCGATCCATTTTGCTTATGTAGGTTCTCCGTTCTGTCAACTTTCCCTTTAATAAAAGTTTGTTTTATAGTGGTCTGTTTGCCTTCTGCTTAGAACGGTTTCTTACCTCATTAACTTTTCATGTGAAAGGAGAAATGAAAAGAATGTGTGTGACAAAGGACCTTTGATGTGTATTTGTAGTATTTTTGGGGACTGCTGGCAGATCCAGCAAGGAGTCATGCTATGGATCGGGAGGCAAGTCTGATGCTTTCTCTGGTCTCTTGGTGTAAGCTGCCCTAGAGAGTATACAGCAGCTGTTCAGGATAGGAGGTCAGAGATAGCCAGAATGCTTGCTAACCAAATGATTCCCTTGGGTGCTATTAGCTGCAGAAACTGGCCTAACTGGGATGTGTGAGCACAGCAGCTCTTTGATGGATACTTTCTGACTGTGCCACCACCATATTTCTGCTTCAGAGAGAAAGTATTCATTAAGTTAGCTGCAAATACACCTAGGTTGGATTATATCACTATCTGGATTTTTTTCTCCAAGGAAAACCAAACCTGTGTCAGAAAATTTGAAATTCTGGTATGGGAATACTAGCAGAGTATCTCACAAATATTGTGATTTTCTTGTATGCTGGCCCAATTTATTTGCTTAGCCTAGTTCCATCACTGAAGAAAATCACCTGTAACAGATCATGAATCCCTTCATGATCTTCAGAACAGGGCTTTACGGCCATCATGCACTAGGGCATGCAGTTAGTCAGGGAGTGTCTCCTGGAGGGAAGTGATGGTGGTATGGCGCATTTTGAATCCCTGCAGTGCACTCAGAGGTACGACCTCAAAGAAGCTATTCAGTTTGAGGGGGAGGGTGTGCATGACAATATTTTTGTTTTTCATATGTGTTATTAAATAAAAAGTAACTAACTAAATGAGCTACTTCTTGTGGTAGCTGTAGTTTCCTGGTGCTAAGGTAGGTAGGATAGCGTGCTGAGGGATTGCATATCTTCCTGTTTTTTCTGGTAGGTGTTAATATCCACACCCATTGCTGTTTTCACAGGAAATTGAGCTGAAAATTTAAAGAGAGGAATGATGTAGACTGAAACTTTACACGAGGAACCATCTGACTGTGGTCAAAATACTTTACAGATCATTTTTTTGGCTCCAAATTCACTCCCACAAGGTAATTTCTTCTTTAATTTCACACTTTACAAATAAAGGAGTCTGGGACTATTTTCCAGCCTCGTCCTCTCCCTTCTCCTATACAAAAACAGAGTCTGTACAGCCACAGCCCTCATCTGCTTAGAAATCTGAGAAGCTTGGGAGAGGTGATTAACAGATCAGGAAACCAACTTTGCTGTCAGTGAGTGCAATTTGTGGTAATGTTGTTGTGCATAACTGTGAGGGAGACAGACCATGTGGGCAAGAAATTTCTGGCACCCCAGCATCCTTCTTCCTTCCAAGAGGAAAAACAAGGTGGTCCTGATGGTGACCTCCTGCCCTGGGACTCCCTTGAGCCTCATGATATTGTCAGAACATGAGGAGCTCATGCCTTTCACCCATGCCCCCACCAACTGCACGGGATGGCTCTGGAGGCACAGCAGAGCTGATCCCCTGGAGAGCTGAGCAGGGGTGCTGCCATCCCCATGGGTGGGAATGATCCTGCCATGCAGGAAGCATGGCATACCACAGTTTTTTCCCTGCTTATGGGGGGGTGTCATTGCTGTTGAGAAGGGCAACCAGTGAACACAGTGTGAGTGTCCAGGCGCTGGTGCTGGTGATAGCTCTGATCCAGGATGCCAAGGACATTGGCACACTCTTCCGAGTCTTTGGGAGGGGAGGACCACCATGCAGCCTCACATATTTCTTAAGAGCTCACTGGCACTATCTCTAGCTTGAGCTTGCTTAAATATAATTCTCCTGCCATTCTCATATCTCCCCTTCATCTATTGCCTTTCAAATTTTTGTTCTTCGAAGTTTTAGTTACATATTGTTTAGGAGCAAAGGTGTGGAAAGAACTCCCAAGTGTATCTCACATGGTGGGCTGCTCTCTACATCCTTTCTTTGCTGCCCTGGGGACAAATAAGAGGAAGAGAACGAAATTAGTTGGTCCTGCTTCATGTGGCTGTTTAAGCTGAAAATTAAAAAATGCATAGATAACTTTCTGATGTCAAGGTAGTTAAAATATCATGTTTCGGTTTTCTAGCATTTTAGATTTGCAGGTGTTAAATTTCTCTGACCCGTGTTGAATGTATCCGCATTTAAAGTAATAAAAGTGTGCTAAGACACTTCCCCAATGGTAAGTTTTATTAGGTACATCAGGTGTTACCGTTGCATAGATATACAGTAGTGTAGGTACATTGCAAACAGCATCTTATAGTATCAGACAAAGAGAACCTTTTACAAACCCCATGTCTCTAATTTCATTTTAGAAAATTAGATACTCAGAATTTTGCATAAGATAACTGTATTACTGGGATGCAATTTGGCCCAGGTTTCTAGCTTTAGTGCATGTGGCTCCTTAATAAAAAGTGTCAGTTAAAATGAAAATACAGCTTGGGTAATTAAATTTAATTGGATCTTGTCACTTTAAATCCTCTTCGTTTTTGAGTGTTTCTACAGAATTGCAGCTTCTGGTTTGCTAATTTCTTTATTGCAAGCTGTGCACTGAACCTGACTGTCCTATAATAAAGTGGGACCTTGTTTTTGTAGAGGGCTTTGAACCATGACTGTAATAACAAAAAAAAGGGAGGGTGGGAGCTAATTTATTGCCAAAAGAAAACCCTTCCTTTATTACCTACATGTTCAGTTAGGGAAAAATAATGGGTTTGAATTTATTAACTCTTTAATTTTCTTGCCAATTGAGAACCATTTTGCATGAGCTCTCATGAATGCTATAGTGTGGTACGCCCATGACAGTTTGCAGTGGCCATTGTCATACTTTTTTATACCTGAGTTGTTTGTTCAAGCAATAGAGATCAGGTGAAGTGCAGTATTCATACGTAGGTCAAGCAGGGTGCAGGCAGCCACAATGCAAATGATGTGTTCTGCCTGCCAATAGCCACCATGCTGATTCGGGAGGATCACCTTCTCTGGTGGCGAGAGGTAATTCAGTTTCTTTATTACACGTTGCACATGCACAGCATCTAAAGGCAAGGAAGATTTAAGTGCAGGTGATGAAGAGAGGAAATATTGGCCGTACCAACAGACACATCATAAAAACGATCTGTCTGTCACAAATTGTACAGCTGCTAATGCTCATATTTCAAATTAAAGCCAGTTGAATGAATTTGTACACTCAGGTTTTATGTGTGAAATGCAATATCGTTGCATCCTTGATTAGAAGACAGGTCACTTAGTGCCGATATCACAGAATGATTAAAGATGTGAGACTGCCCTTCATAGCACAGTTAGTGGTCCCCTTACCCTGTGCAAAAGCAGATGGAGATGATGTAATTACATTTTGCAAAGTGCTGGCAATACAGATATCTCAAACAGGAGAGTTATGCCAGTGTAGTCACAGTGTTTATAACCTCTTCAGCTCCAGAAATGTGCCAGAGCTATTGAATATACCTGGTGGTATATGTGTGTGTATGTATATATACACACACACACACACACACATATATATATATATATATATATACATACACACATATCATATATCTCAGACTGGTGGGGCTGGTGCCCTTAGGCTGAGATTCAGTGGATGGATGAATATATGACCTCACACACTGGTGTCTACATGCCAGCTGGGACGCCCTTGCTTACTCCACTTGACCTCTACCTGCTGGTCTGGAATGGCATACCTAACATATGTACTAGTCTTTAAATCTGTTATTATTTTTCCCAAGGGGAGGTATCTCATACCGGCTCATCATGGCTTTCCAAGGAGGAAATGCTCTCCCTATCCCCATGTAGGTCTGCATTAGGATCGGAGATCTGAGGGAGGCATCTGGAGGTGCAGGTACAACACATCCCTTCTGAAATAGGTGGTATCCACTATCTCTGGATAATACGACTTTTCCATTCACTGTATCTGGAAGATGGAAGTGCAGTTTGTAGCATTCATCTAAACTTTAGGTGTCTAAATTGGATCTAATGTGAGATCAGTCCTGTACCATCCATGTTTCTTTTATTCTTTCTCTCTTTCTTTCTCTCGTTCTTTCGTTCTTTCTCTCGTTCTTTCCTTCTTTCCTTCTTTCTTTCCTTCTTTCTTTCCTTCTTTCCTTCTTTCCTTCTTTCTTTTTTCTTTCCTTCTTTCTTTCCTTCTTTCTTTCTTTCTTTCTTTCTTTCTTTCTTTCTTTCTTTCTTTCTTTCTTTCTTTCTTTCTTTCTTTCTTTCTTTTTTCTTAATAATTAATATAGCCCACAACATTTCTAACATTGAAAAAACTCAGTTAGATCAAGGTAGAAATATACCTCCCCATTCCATAAGCTAATTCTAGGAATGAAACCTGGTATAAGAAAATATCCTGGCTTGCTGTCACTGCAAATAGTGACCAAACATCCCATTAATTGCAAAGGACTCAGAACAAATTATTGCTCTATGGATGTTTATAATGTTTTATAATTCTACTAGGGAAATCCATAATCAAATATAATATTATTTTCACATTTATCTTATTTATTTATTTATTTTTAGAGCCTCTGGAAAGTAATGAACTAGAAAGACCTATTTTAAGACACTACATGATTTATACACAGAGCAAATGAATAGATGGATAAAAGTAATAGATGATATCTTACAATATTGGGCTGTAGACAGGTCTGCTAATAAATCTGGCTATTCTTTAAAAAAACCCAGACAAATGTATTTGGACTTTTTGATCTAGGTTGAGATTCTAATTCATTTTGCAGATGAACTATCAATTCTTAATTTGTAAGAATGATAGATGGAAATGATGGTTCTTCTGTTTGGTGTAGGACATGAGACTCATAGAATCCCCTCTCGGTCTTCGTTTCCCCAATCTTCTTTTCCTTTTAAGCTTATGGCTTAACAGGCAGTCTGCATCAAATACAGTACTACCAAACTGGCTTCTAACGAAGGAAAAAACACTGTGCCCTGTAACCAGAAATATGGCTATTAAACTGCATTAGCAGCAGAACTGGAATTAATCCTGTCTGACTAATTTGACCATTTTAGTGAGAAATCTTTATTTTTCTCTCTAACGATATATGTCTCCTTAAAGATATATGACTACAAATTTACAGATTGTTTTTTTGTGATCTTATGTTTAGCTCTGGTCTTTGAGGGTTTACAGCAACCTGGTGCTAAATTTTTATATCCTAGTGAGAGTAATTCGTTAAAATTTATGGATGGTTTCCAATTTGATCACTTCTGTCCTAAATTATAAACCATCTGAATGACAGCAAAAAAAATCACAATAACCAATCTTGACCTCTTCATCATCATCATTCAGTACAAACTCTTAAATGAATATTTTTAGTATCTGTTTTTTCAGCACTTACACACGTTATCATGAAGCACACAGTTTCAGGAATGGCCTACTGTTGGGAGTAGGTGGAGCTCAATGCATTTATGCAAGAAATAATACAATGCACTGCCTGAAGTCTCAGGGGATAATCTTGGTGACCCAGGTGTTTTCATCTGGCTTTATGCTTCTATTAGGCCAAGCATCCTCTTTTGGGTCCATCAATGCTGCATGTTACTATCTGTCAGCCCTTGTAACTGCTTTTCTGTGGAACAACTCCTGACTTTTACCAAAGAGCATGTGAACATAGAACATCCCCATTTTGCTGCAGACTGAGCTCACTTGAACAGGCAATTGTACTATTTGAGCTAGTCAATCTGACCTTGTCTACAGTGAATGAGAGAAAGCAGGCAGGTAAATCCTAGCCATCTTCAGGATGGGAAGAAATGAGTCATCACAAATCACAATTCAGTCATGAAGAGGACTTTTGAATTAAATTGGTGAGCTCTCATTCATGCAAGTACTGCCACAGTTCCATGTGGCATGTTCCTAGTAGTCTCAATGCCAGTACGACTCTGTTGCTGGATGTGTAAAATCATCAAAGGTGAGAACTGAATTTGAATCACTCATGAGTTGCATGTTATTCAAGTTCCATAGTTGTCCCCCTCTTGTGTAAGCCAACAAGAAACTAAAGTGTAGACCTGTTTTGCTCAGGTCACCTAAGTGCAAAAGCCATTATATCTCATCAGCAATTCCCCTAGCTAAGTTGTCTGTTATTCTTTGTATAGCATGAACTCAGTGACAGCTGCCAAATGTAACTGGCAGCATGTGCTGGCTGCATTGGCAAAAGAACTAAGTACCCTGCAATGTTGTATCACTGTTGCTGGTGGAGACGTGGATCCCAGCTGGTTCTTTGCTGCATATGAGTATGTCTGAAAAGGACAATTTTGCATGACAAATGTATTCCTTGAACATTATCCTGTATCCGCTGGGATAGGGAACCATCTATCCATTCTGGGCCATGATTATTATGTTTGTTTTCCTTCACACAGAAGCTTGAATTACCATGTTTGTGCCTCTCTTTCTAAGTTGTCCCTCTGATAGCTTTGGAATGCCCCAGACAATTTCAGATGTGGCTGGCAGGATGGAAAAGATCTCAGAGGTATTAATTTCCTATATGTTTAATTAAAATAGCCATATGCAGAAGAGGACTCTTCCTAGTGAGTTCACTGAAGGAAAAGCTCAATTCTTGTTGGACCCTGGAGACTCTGTGCAAGAGATAAATATTGTGAACATACCAGCTGTAGGAAACCTTCACTCAGCTTTTGCCTTCTACGGTTGTGTACAGATAGATCAGTTGTGTTATAGGCTCACAGACTCACAGGAACCCAGACTTGGTTAGCTGTTCTGTTCACCGAAGTATGACTTTCTGCATCACCCTTCACCACCACAGAAGAAACTTATGCAGCATGGCATTTACAGATGATGGAAGTATATATTTTTGTGAGTGGCTACCCACTTTCTTTAAAAAATAACAGTGTTCTTTATTTTATTTATTTTTACCACATAAAAGACTTTGGTTGGCTTAGTAACCTGGTGATCAGATATTTGGAGTCATTTCACAGGTCTTCTGTGATGCTTCCTTAGCCTAACAGTTCATGTAGTATTAACAAATGATGAGCATATGGAGAGAGAGGTCTATGTTACTCTCACATGACTAGATGAACCATACAATAAAGAGCAACATACATCCCTTCAGTAAAGGGCATCTGAGATGTAAGGAGAAAAATCCTTAAAGAAAAAGAAAGTTTAGTGCTACACAGAAACACTAATACTTTCAAAACGAAGGTCCTGAATGTGGTAGACAACAGGATCTACCTGAATGGACCTGCAAAGCTCAGTACAGTACCTATGTAGCAGCTGACATAAACTCCAAGGCAAACTTGCAGTTCTTTAGTTGTGGGCCTGAGTAAAGAGCCATGCGATGTCCTGGCCCTTGTAGGGAAACTCCAGAGAGACAGTTCATTGGACTATCCCACAAGGGCAGCTGCTGTGCAGTTGCCTTCTGCTCTGGCTGAGGCCACTTGCATCTTCTTTGGAGTCCCTGCTGAGATCTGCCAGTATGGGTTTGTTCTCATATGGCTTTACCGAATGGATGGCTTGTCTCAGGGAGAGATTCATCAGCCCACCTTAAAACAAAGCAAAAATGCAGCAAGACTAAATGTTTTGTCTTCTATGTGACATGCACCCCTTGATAAGATAATGTACTGGAAATGTATGTCACTGTATTTCAGAATGGATAAATAATGTATGACTCTGGCAAATGAAAGTTTTGAATTCAAGAGCAATCACTGGCATTTTTTAAATAATTTAGGAAGTGTTCATAAAAGATAAAATTGAGGAATAGGTATTAATAAATGTCACTTATTCGGCATCATAACCTCTTTAGAATGACTGGTATTTTTTATTGCCTTCTTGTGGATTTCAATGTATTTAAAAGCAGAAATATGTACTTTTTTTTTTTTTTTGCAAAACTTTGTATCAATTATTACAGGGGAGTTTAGTTTTGATTATTAAACCACAGCAGTATTTTTGATCTCTACTGTATCATCTACAAAATGAGATAATAGCTCTCCAGGTTGCCTGATTCACATTAGCCTAAATCATTTTTACCTAACTGGAAATTCTTTCGTTTTTCTGCAAATTTCTGGTTAAATAGTATGAGGGCTGCTCTGAAAATAATGCCTCTTATTTTATGATGTTGATCCACGACATCAGAGGCAGATGGTGGTATGGCAGTTGAGGTTGAACCTTCCCACATATCCTGTTACATTTTGTTGCTATGCAACAGATAGCAGCAGAGGGGCAGTCTGACAAAGTGGTGTCTGACATGGAGGTGCAAATGAAGCAAAGGTGTGTCACTGAATTCCTCCATGTGGAAAAAATGGCAGCAACTGGCATTCATTGATGCTTGCTGAAAGTCTATGGAGAGCAAACAGTGTATGTGAGCACAGTGAGACAGTGGGTGGTGCATTTCAGCAGTGGCAATAGTAACAGTGGGTCACCTCCACTGGTGCAGATTATTATGAGCATGGCATGCAGGCTCTTGTTCATTGCTGGTGACTCTGCTGAGTGTTTTGTAGCTGATAAGTGTTTTGTAGCTGAGAATTTACTCTGTAGAAGAGTGTTATTGTGCTATTTATATCTGCTGTAGTTTACATAGAAATAAATAGGAGGCATTATTATTGGAGCAACCTATGTAGCTAGAAATCAGTGCATTTGCTTCACAAATCTTCAGTAAATGCTGGATGGGAAAAAGAGGTTGCATACACAAAAAAATTTAATCTTCTGATGTTTGATGAGTTATTAGAAATATTAGAGGTCTAGAAGATTTTTTCCAGAACACCTTTAGGGTAAAGACCATGGATTTTGTGAAGTATGTAGAGGATTTCATTTTGTTGCTAATGACACTAGCTGGTGCCTCTCTTTTTTCAAGAAATGATTTCCTGATGCTGTGTTATTTTTCTACAGTCCTTTTGTGGTTAAAATGTGGTTTTGATGTGACTCTCTACTCTCTTTGAATGTGGTCAGGAAAGGTTACTAACCTAGTTACAGTTTGGGAATTAAGGTGGTGTTACTTAAAAATATTCTACTGATGGCTGCCTGAGGGGTCAGTGATCATGACAGATTAGTGACTTATCTGAGATCTCCTGGGATTGTGTTTGAGTCATCTCAGATGAAGGTACTGAGGAGTATTCCCCAGAAACGTTGTAGACTCACATTAAATCGTCTTCTTGTTCAGTGCATGTGTGAATTGAGGTTCCAGGTGGATGCCTTGGTTTACAGTATGCTAAAGACATCTCTCTGCAAATCAGTGTTTGAATTGACTATGCCAGTTCTACCAAATGTTTTAAGCAGAGCCTGGACGAGACTGGAGCGTGGGACAAGAGTTACTTGGCATAATTTTCTAATAACATATCACTCGTCTCAGGAAACCCGCAAAATATTATGAATGTAATTAATGGTTTGACATTTTTATTGATGCTTTTTGTAATGTAAATTTAGATATATTGATTAAAGAATTCAGCTTTGATCCAACATCTTTTGAATTCAATAGAAATATTCCCAATGGCTCAAAAGACTTCTCACAGGTTTAAATAACTACCAAATCCTGTTTAAAATGTGATCCTATTGATTTCAGTCACTGTTGCATAGTATTTTCTATGCTGTTCAAAACTATGTTTGATTGAAGAGGTCCTTTATTAGAAATTTTTCAGAATGGCAATGTAATAATTTACTGACATGCTCAAGAAAGGAGGCAGAGGTTTTTGAATATTCTGCCAACATGCAAGTAATCACTAAAGGAAGGGAAATTATTTTCATGCTTTACAGGCCCAGTTAACAAGAGCTTGATCTAGATGTAGGAAAGAAATTGCAAACACATTATAGATACGTAAATTTTTAGGTATGCAAATATGTGTCTATATATACGTGTATATATATGTGCACACAAATTAAAATTTTAACAATATCCATCATTTAAGTTAATTTATTCATAAAACAAACTTAAATGATTTTAGTCCATGAAATCATAATTTCCCTTTTGTTAAATATTGTTCATTTCTATTGGTGTAAACTCTGTTGAAGTCAACAGCATTGTTTGAAACGTATGAGAACCCATAATGTCAGAGTATGGCCCATTCACTTGAATTTAAGGTTGTTTCTTTTAACATAACCTATCCAACACTAAATATTTCTTATCTTCCACTTTACTAAATAGAAAAGTTGCTTTCAAAAGTACTGCATAGACACTTTGACTTTAAAATCTCATTAAATACCCCAGAGCCAAATAATAGAAAAAATGATGTTACTACTCTAATCAAAATCCATAAATCATCTGTACAAAAATTATTTCTCATGAAACATATTTGTCTTACTTTTTTCCTCTTTTTAAAAAATTTTTTTTTTTTTAAGCCTACATACATATACACACATCTATTACTGATGCAGGTAAGCTACAACTCTTTTTGAATGTGAAATTGAACTAGCAGCCTTTGATCTGAACTACAGACTGATCTGAATTCAAGAAAAGCCTGCTGCTAAGCCACATTCCCATTCAATCCATTAAACCATTCACTTCCGTGCTCCTCATCACACTGACTCCTAATTTGACAATGACAAAGAGCTCCACGGTGATTTTAAATTTCATAATTTTAATCTGTCAAGTCTGACATTTAATTAGTGCCCTTCTAACCTGTGCCCGCTCACTTGAAGGTTACTGTTGGTTTTCCTTTAGAAATTTTTCCTCTGGAAGAGTGGATTAATAAATATGTACATAACTGGCAGGGATAAAGACAATACACACACAATGGTCTATTAGTTCCAAATCTAGACAGATGAGGTTAATAATATTTTAAAGTGCTGCTTTATTGTATTAAGAGTGATTAAGCCCTTGGCTCAACCCCGTATGAGTTGTTCATTGAAAACATAAAATATAAGATCTATTAAGCAAAGTCTAGAGAGAATGGTTACCCAAACTACAGTAATGCTGTGTTCATAAGGCATACTACAGGAGTGCGTAATTTCTGAGATATAATTTCTTGACTTAGTAAATACAATAGAACATGCTAGCCTCACTAAACAGACTAATCAGATTTTGATCACTGGTCAGTCTGTGAGCACCCATCTTACAGTGCAATTGTTTAACACTCTAGTATTTAATTTTTTGGAGGACTGAATTCAAATGCAATTTAGGTTACTTGCTAAAAATGAGTTTGCTGGTCTCGGGCCAGCCCCACAAGGTTATAAATCCAAATCATAAAAACATCCCACAGTTTGTTAGTACTAGGAGAGTGTCCAGTCAAAGTCCTCAAAGAATGAGCCCTAGCCAAGCTTTCTAGCTGCATACATGGCTACGCTCACCATAATGTATGATGTTCTTTCAATTGTCCCTAAATATTGAATATTTAAAAGTGAAAAAGGGAATAAAAAATGCACCCTTTTATAAAAACAGGTATTGTAAGAAGAATACCAATGAGAATATAGGGATATTAATAATAGAGGGATATGCAACTTACTGTAGGGAATCTGCTTTAGCATAGGGATTGGACTCGATGATCTCCAGAGGTCCCTTCCAATCCCACAATTCAGTGATTCTGTATAATTCTGTGATATTACAAGCCTCTTGTTCTCAACTGGGCATGTCCCTTCTTTTCACTCTGTGCCACAGTGCGTACCTTTAAGAAAATAAGGATTTTACATTAATATTTTCTTCACTGAAAAAGATATCACCATGATATATTAGCATATCTGGCAATTCAGACTCAGAATCATGGAATCACAGAGTTGTAGGGGTTGGAAGGAACCTCTGGAGATCACTGAGTTCAACCCCTCTGCTAAAGCAAGTTTCCTGAAGTAGAATATACACAAAAGCATCCAGGCAGGTATTGAATACCTCCAGAGAAAGAGACACAGTCTCTCTGGGCAGCCTATTCCAGTGCTCTGTAACCACAAAGTAAAGAAGTTTTTCCTCGTATTTGTATGGAACTTCCTATGTTCCTGTTTATGCCAATTGCTCCTTGCTCTGTCACTGGNGTTAGTCATCAGGATGCTATGCTCATCAAATTCTCCTCGTCTTCATGGATTTTTGAGTATGGAGCTGATACCCCAGACACCTGAACAAACTTCCATTTATGCCATGGTCAGCAGTTCCCCCTGCCCTTCCTGCGAGAAGGAATGGGTTTCACAGGATCTGAGTTAGATGATGTTATTCACAGCAAGTTTATAAGACATGCAGTATCTTTAGCAGGAATTATGTGCTTATGTGTTACTTATGTTTGTATCCTTTTTATAATCAAAAACTGAATTGGTGTACACCATGTGTGAATTTCTGCATTATTCAGAAGAGAGAGGCAAAACACTGGAGGAAAATCACCACCTAGCAGTCTGTATTTCAGTCAATTCCCAGGATGGAATCATAGAATCATAGAATGGTTTGGGTTGGAATGGACTTTAAGATCATCTAGTTCCAACCCCCTGCTATAGGCAGGGACACCTCCCTCTAGGCCAGGTTGCTCACAGCCCCATCCAGTGCAGTCAGAGGGCGAGCACCCCATCCCCCATCCTTTGGCTCTTTTGCATATGGGCTGACCACATCTTCCCTCCTTCACCCTCTGTTGGCACCAGGACATGGCTTAATGATGACAGATCAATTATATCAGGAAGGTGGAGACTTCTGCTCTGTTGCTTAACTGACGTGTGTTGTACTGTGGAGGTGTGTCTCAGAGAATCTGGACATCACGAAAAGGTGGGCTATGGAGCAGAAGAGTGTGCCTCCACAGTCAGTTCACGACTATGTGTGAACTGTGGTTAGCCTTGATAGGGAGTCCTGGTTCTTGGGATAAAGTAGCTCGATCCATTTTGCTTATGTAGGTTCTCCGTTCTGTCAACTTTCCCTTTAATAAAAGTTTGTTTTATAGTGGTCTGTTTGCCTTCTGCTTAGAACGGTTTCTTACCTCATTAACTTTTCATGTGAAAGGAGAAATGAAAAGAATGTGTGTGACAAAGGACCTTTGATGTGTATTTGTAGTATTTTTGGGGACTGCTGGCAGATCCAGCAAGGAGTCATGCTATGGATCGGGAGGCAAGTCTGATGCTTTCTCTGGTCTCTTGGTGTAAGCTGCCCTAGAGAGTATACAGCAGCTGTTCAGGATAGGAGGTCAGAGATAGCCAGAATGCTTGCTAACCAAATGATTCCCTTGGGTGCTATTAGCTGCAGAAACTGGCCTAACTGGGATGTGTGAGCACAGCAGCTCTTTGATGGATACTTTCTGACTGTGCCACCACCATATTTCTGCTTCAGAGAGAAAGTATTCATTAAGTTAGCTGCAAATACACCTAGGTTGGATTATATCACTATCTGGATTTTTTTCTCCAAGGAAAACCAAACCTGTGTCAGAAAATTTGAAATTCTGGTATGGGAATACTAGCAGAGTATCTCACAAATATTGTGATTTTCTTGTATGCTGGCCCAATTTATTTGCTTAGCCTAGTTCCATCACTGAAGAAAATCACCTGTAACAGATCATGAATCCCTTCATGATCTTCAGAACAGGGCTTTACGGCCATCATGCACTAGGGCATGCAGTTAGTCAGGGAGTGTCTCCTGGAGGGAAGTGATGGTGGTATGGCGCATTTTGAATCCCTGCAGTGCACTCAGAGGTACGACCTCAAAGAAGCTATTCAGTTTGAGGGGGAGGGTGTGCATGACAATATTTTTGTTTTTCATATGTGTTATTAAATAAAAAGTAACTAACTAAATGAGCTACTTCTTGTGGTAGCTGTAGTTTCCTGGTGCTAAGGTAGGTAGGATAGCGTGCTGAGGGATTGCATATCTTCCTGTTTTTTCTGGTAGGTGTTAATATCCACACCCATTGCTGTTTTCACAGGAAATTGAGCTGAAAATTTAAAGAGAGGAATGATGTAGACTGAAACTTTACACGAGGAACCATCTGACTGTGGTCAAAATACTTTACAGATCATTTTTTTGGCTCCAAATTCACTCCCACAAGGTAATTTCTTCTTTAATTTCACACTTTACAAATAAAGGAGTCTGGGACTATTTTCCAGCCTCGTCCTCTCCCTTCTCCTATACAAAAACAGAGTCTGTACAGCCACAGCCCTCATCTGCTTAGAAATCTGAGAAGCTTGGGAGAGGTGATTAACAGATCAGGAAACCAACTTTGCTGTCAGTGAGTGCAATTTGTGGTAATGTTGTTGTGCATAACTGTGAGGGAGACAGACCATGTGGGCAAGAAATTTCTGGCACCCCAGCATCCTTCTTCCTTCCAAGAGGAAAAACAAGGTGGTCCTGATGGTGACCTCCTGCCCTGGGACTCCCTTGAGCCTCATGATATTGTCAGAACATGAGGAGCTCATGCCTTTCACCCATGCCCCCACCAACTGCACGGGATGGCTCTGGAGGCACAGCAGAGCTGATCCCCTGGAGAGCTGAGCAGGGGTGCTGCCATCCCCATGGGTGGGAATGATCCTGCCATGCAGGAAGCATGGCATACCACAGTTTTTTCCCTGCTTATGGGGGGGTGTCATTGCTGTTGAGAAGGGCAACCAGTGAACACAGTGTGAGTGTCCAGGCGCTGGTGCTGGTGATAGCTCTGATCCAGGATGCCAAGGACATTGGCACACTCTTCCGAGTCTTTGGGAGGGGAGGACCACCATGCAGCCTCACATATTTCTTAAGAGCTCACTGGCACTATCTCTAGCTTGAGCTTGCTTAAATATAATTCTCCTGCCATTCTCATATCTCCCCTTCATCTATTGCCTTTCAAATTTTTGTTCTTCGAAGTTTTAGTTACATATTGTTTAGGAGCAAAGGTGTGGAAAGAACTCCCAAGTGTATCTCACATGGTGGGCTGCTCTCTACATCCTTTCTTTGCTGCCCTGGGGACAAATAAGAGGAAGAGAACGAAATTAGTTGGTCCTGCTTCATGTGGCTGTTTAAGCTGAAAATTAAAAAATGCATAGATAACTTTCTGATGTCAAGGTAGTTAAAATATCATGTTTCGGTTTTCTAGCATTTTAGATTTGCAGGTGTTAAATTTCTCTGACCCGTGTTGAATGTATCCGCATTTAAAGTAATAAAAGTGTGCTAAGACACTTCCCCAATGGTAAGTTTTATTAGGTACATCAGGTGTTACCGTTGCATAGATATACAGTAGTGTAGGTACATTGCAAACAGCATCTTATAGTATCAGACAAAGAGAACCTTTTACAAACCCCATGTCTCTAATTTCATTTTAGAAAATTAGATACTCAGAATTTTGCATAAGATAACTGTATTACTGGGATGCAATTTGGCCCAGGTTTCTAGCTTTAGTGCATGTGGCTCCTTAATAAAAAGTGTCAGTTAAAATGAAAATACAGCTTGGGTAATTAAATTTAATTGGATCTTGTCACTTTAAATCCTCTTCGTTTTTGAGTGTTTCTACAGAATTGCAGCTTCTGGTTTGCTAATTTCTTTATTGCAAGCTGTGCACTGAACCTGACTGTCCTATAATAAAGTGGGACCTTGTTTTTGTAGAGGGCTTTGAACCATGACTGTAATAACAAAAAAAAGGGAGGGTGGGAGCTAATTTATTGCCAAAAGAAAACCCTTCCTTTATTACCTACATGTTCAGTTAGGGAAAAATAATGGGTATGAATTTATTAACTCTTTAATTTTCTTGCCAATTGAGAACCATTTTGCATGAGCTCTCATGAATGCTATAGTGTGGTACGCCCATGACAGTTTGCAGTGGCCATTGTCATACTTTTTTATACCTGAGTTGTTTGTTCAAGCAATAGAGATCAGGTGAAGTGCAGTATTCATACGTAGGTCAAGCAGGGTGCAGGCAGCCACAATGCAAATGATGTGTTCTGCCTGCCAATAGCCACCATGCTGATTCGGGAGGATCACCTTCTCTGGTGGCGAGAGGTAATTCAGTTTCTTTATTACACGTTGCACATGCACAGCATCTAAAGGCAAGGAAGATTTAAGTGCAGGTGATGAAGAGAGGAAATATTGGCCGTACCAACAGACACATCATAAAAACGATCTGTCTGTCACAAATTGTACAGCTGCTAATGCTCATATTTCAAATTAAAGCCAGTTGAATGAATTTGTACACTCAGGTTTTATGTGTGAAATGCAATATCGTTGCATCCTTGATTAGAAGACAGGTCACTTAGTGCCGATATCACAGAATGATTAAAGATGTGAGACTGCCCTTCATAGCACAGTTAGTGGTCCCCTTACCCTGTGCAAAAGCAGATGGAGATGATGTAATTACATTTTGCAAAGTGCTGGCAATACAGATATCTCAAACAGGAGAGTTATGCCAGTGTAGTCACAGTGTTTATAACCTCTTCAGCTCCAGAAATGTGCCAGAGCTATTGAATATACCTGGTGGTATATGTGTGTGTATGTATATACACACACACACACACACACACATATATATATATATATATATATACATACACACATATCATATATCTCAGACTGGTGGGGCTGGTGCCCTTAGGCTGAGATTCAGTGGATGGATGAATATATGACCTCACACACTGGTGTCTACATGCCAGCTGGGACGCCCTTGCTTACTCCACTTGACCTCTACCTGCTGGTCTGGAATGGCATACCTAACATATGTACTAGTCTTTAAATCTGTTATTATTTTTCCCAAGGGGAGGTATCTCATACCGGCTCATCATGGCTTTCCAAGGAGGAAATGCTCTCCCTATCCCCATGTAGGTCTGCATTAGGATCGGAGATCTGAGGGAGGCATCTGGAGGTGCAGGTACAACACATCCCTTCTGAAATAGGTGGTATCCACTATCTCTGGATAATACGACTTTTCCATTCACTGTATCTGGAAGATGGAAGTGCAGTTTGTAGCATTCATCTAAACTTTAGGTGTCTAAATTGGATCTAATGTGAGATCAGTCCTGTACCATCCATGTTTCTTTTATTCTTTCTCTCTTTCTTTCTCTCGTTCTTTCGTTCTTTCTCTCGTTCTTTCCTTCTTTCCTTCTTTCTTTCCTTCTTTCTTTCCTTCTTTCCTTCTTTCCTTCTTTCTTTTTTCTTTCCTTCTTTCTTTCCTTCTTTCTTTCTTTCTTTCTTTCTTTCTTTCTTTCTTTCTTTCTTTCTTTCTTTCTTTCTTTCTTTCTTTCTTTNTTTTTTCCTGGAAGATCCATAAGAAGAAATAAAAAATCAAGTAGTTATCTTTAAACACTGTAAGTCTCAAAACTAATTTGGATACAGGTTTATATCCTATCATTTTTGTCTGAGTAGATTTGCTATGGTTAATCGTTGCTGAAGTTAAACAAGAGTTGCTAAATATGGCTCTCAGTAACCTTTTAAAAATTGAAATGACAGAAAAAATATTTACCTTTGATTTTATTTACTGTATTGTCCTTGATATAGAGAATGATGTTCACCAGTAACTCAGGATTAGCCTCTCCCTCTGGATAGCATTCTTCCACTGTTGCAATTATGGGAAACATAACATTTCTGTAAAGTTTCTATACATTTCCTGAATTTATCATTATTTAGTTAAATAGAAACAGGAATGTATAATAAAAACCAGTATATTTCGTATAAACATTTTCTGACAAAATCTGGGGATGATCTGGAGATCATCTTTGGACTTGAAGTAGAAGGATAACTGATGTACACTGTGACACAAATATATATGACAAAAGTCTGGAATTTGCTGTGATTCATTTCTCATTTTCTTCATCTTGGTTCACCAATTCCTTTGAGAATATTCTTGGCCTCTTTCAGGTACTAGAATATATACTGTTTCACTCCAAGGCAAATCTGCTATTTTCTCTGAGTCTATGAATGATCCTGTAAAATAGAAGGGTATTTTTTCTTTCTTTTTTTTTTCTTTTTTTTTCTTCTTTTTTCTTTTTTTTTTTCTTTTTACAACTAACTTACTGCCCTACGATATAAACACTGGAAGAAAGTTAAAAAAATATTTGTGACCATGGACCATACATGGTTCCTTTATTTGATCAGTCTTAGAAACCTTTTTCCTGTCTTTGTGGGACACTCCTGAAGAATAAGATGACAGTGGCGTATAACATAGAGTGTCCTTCTCTGCTAATGCTGCCTTCTTCATCAAGATAAAGCACTGAGACCCTGACATGATTTTTGCATCCCAGCAATAACCATTACTTTTCTGCTTTGCTCATGGATTCAGGCTCAGCAGAGTCATCTCAACATACTCTGAATTTTAAGTGAAGCCATTTTTGTAAGGAAGTGCTGAACAGTACAGTCAATTTTTTTTGAATGGATGTATTCCTATTTCAGTTGAACTTTTGTCAGGAAATGTTTCTCAGCTTCAGAAACTTTATAGACATGTAGGTGCTTTCTCACAAGAGATTTTAAGAGACTTTATCTGCTGTGGGTAAGAAGCAAGTTTAAAATGCTCTGAATCGGCATCTTTCTTCTTATATTGAAAATTCTCCATTTCATTTCTTTATTTGTTTGGTTATAAGTTTTAAAATTCTTCTGCTTTCTGTCCCATTGTGGAAAATGACCATTTCTGAAATCTTTTAAATTTTCACTGGATGGGTAAGCTATTTCCCATCTTTCTCAAAATTTTCCAGGCTTCAGATTTTCTAAATTAGGGCAGTTCATCTGTGCTTACCATTCCCAGATGTGACAGCTTATAAGAACAAATCTGTGCTTCTGGTGTCCAACTCGGGAGTTATCCATTTTGTCTGCAATCAAGATATGTCTTAAGTCAGGTAAGACTCCTTTCTATCTCAATTTCTGCTCTAACAACTGTAGTAACTTATTATGTGAGCTGGTATGACCAATTATATAACAGTATTAATGGAACAATGTTTAATATAATATGACATAAGGATGGATTTGCTCCCCAAAATTGTGGCACATAGGTTATTACAAAGATCTTAATGTGTCCTTTACAGTTAGGGCTGAGAGAACGCATACGTATCTGCTAAATTATTTGTGACAAATGACTGTCATGAAATGGTGATACCAATGACTAAAAATGGAGTCCAATGCACTCAAATAAATTCACTTGGTATACATAAATACATACATACATATATATATATATATATATATATGTGTGTGTGTAAAAGACAGCACACTGAAGACTACAGCTATTTTCACAGCATTGACCCGACACCAGTCTAACTCAGTGCATGTGAATAATACAACAGCAGCAGCTATTTGCTTGAATTACTTTCATGTGAACAAAGATATTCCTACTCACCACACAAGTTCTGATTACTTCTCCCTTCCATGTAGTATTACTTTAAATGCAGGGTTGCCTGTCTTGGGTCTCACCAGATTTTCTTGGGGAGACAGTCCTCAGCAGACTCAAGCTTTAGAAGTACCAGAGATTTGAATTCAGTGTGATTTAGACTATGAGAGTGGACAGGCCTGTCACAGACTCAGCCAAGCTCTGAGACTGTGAGAATCTTGTAAAACACATGGAAGCACAGTTCACAGCTCAGTCTTTCCACTTGTCTTATGCCACATTATCTGGCTTGCTACCTGTTTCCAAGGGCAGATAAGGATAAACTTGAGAGGGGTAACACAGAATTTCTCACCTAGGGAAATTCTTAGAAGCAGAGACAAGGATGAATAAAATACATGAATGCATGAATCTGCTTAACTGAGAAAGCAATTAAAGCTGAGCCTCCCACAAGCTGACTAGCTTACTTCAGAAAAGATTAAAAAAAAAATAAATATTTTCTCTCTGTTGTCAAAGAATAATGGCAGATGCTTCTGCTTGCATAAGGATTCTGGGGTTGGGATTTTAGTGGAGAAGGCTTTTGTTTCACTCTTGCTTCACAACAGGAGCTCTGAAGAGAACTGGAACAAGCTGCTCAGAGAGGCTGACCTACTGTAGGTAACCTGCTTTAACGGGGTAGGACTAGATCACAGCTGTCCAAACTTTTGGCTTGCGTGAAGCCAAAAGTGAAGAGGAATCGTATTGAGCCACATACAATATACATACTATAGTTAATGTATCTAAGTAACAAAACTTATTTATATATATATATTAGAACATTAAAAAAGAGAGCAACAAAAACACAAAACTAGCAGGATATTTGACCTTATTTTTGTGAAATAAATGTATCAGTCTGTTTAGATGGCAGTGGCTGTAATTCATAGTGAGTTCTCAAGGTTTTGTCAGAGATTTTTGATGAAATTTTACTCTTCCTGTGCTTCATCCTTAGAAACAGTTGTTCACAAATGTATTCACGCCAGAAAGCGATGGCGTGAATAAAGTGTGATTGTGAAGTGAGGGATATCTTCCTCTGGCATAATACGTCTTATAGAAGTCTGGTAAAAAGACATGATCAAATGTTTGAGTTGAATATCTGATTGCAATGCTACATGTTACATTTGAAAATTTGCAGGTACTATATTTATGTCAACTGAAAATGGGGTTGCAAATATATAAAAATATTGAAGATTTTTTTGGCAGTCTTGAAACCTATTCTCAAATTCCTTTATCAAAACGGAAAGCACAGCTGCGTATTTTTTGCTGTTCATAGGACTGTGTTTAGCCAATGCATCAAAACATATACAGTTATTTTCCATCACTTGAGTTAGCACTGCACTGCTCCCTCCCTGTGCCCTGGTTGCAGCCCAAACAGTACCAGTCACACATTGATGTGTGGTTGTTGCTGAGTGATGGGTGTGTGCCCAAGCCTGTGGCCGGGCTGCTTGTTGGGGCAGGGGAAGGCCACAAGATGTGCTGGGCTGGGTCACATGTGGCCCATGGGCTGTGGGTTGGATGTGTCAGGACTAGCTGATCTACAAATGTCCCTTCTAACCCCTATAATTCTGTGATTCTGTGGAGTGGAAATTAACTTACATCTCATCTACCCCATGTTTGTTATCAACCCCACCATGCTTAGTTTTTTCTATTGACTGGCACTAGCTCACTCTCTGTTTCAGTGCTTGGAGTTTCCTAATCATCAATGTCTTCTGCTTAGAGCTGAACTTTGGGTATCCCTCCTTTTGTCACACTAGCAGGTGTAGGTGTATGGGTAGTAATAGGCAACATCCCAGACCATTTCATTTATACAGGATACCTTGATTTATTGGCAAGTTAAATGAAATGGAGTAGAAAAACAGTATACATTGGAAAAGTGACCTCTCAGTCATGACCTCTCTTTCTCAGCTTCTAGCTGCAAGAGGAGGATTTCTGTGACTTGTTCAGAGGTTCCTACCACCTTGCTTCTACTCAGCTTCTCATTCTGCTCAGTTTTGGTTTCCTAAATACAGCAATCTTAATATCCAGTTGACTATAGTTATATGTCATGGAAAATCCAAGAAACACTAGTTTTTGTTTACTTTCTGTTTTTTTTCCTTGAGAAGTTTTGAATCTCTCATCCTTCGTCATCATTCATCTGTCATAGCATCACCTAAACTTTATCTTTTCTGTTTGTTTTTCTGTGTCCGACCCAAAATAATTAGGGATCTGAATGAATTTACATCTCTTTATACCTATACAGGAGTAAGAAAGAGAGGAAGGCCAAAAAAAAAAACAAAAAAACCACCATCTGCTCACTTACATGAAGTAAATGCTACGTATTAAAAACAGTATTTCTCTGGAGCGGAATATAATAGCCATTGTCATACGGCAGTCTGTGAGTAACTCTGTAGAGAGCTTTCACTTCATCAGAGATATCTGAATCAACTATAGCCAAGCAAAATAATGCAGCTGATGACCAGTTACAGTCTCTTCAGAATAGCATGGGTAACTCAATGGTCCTTGCATAATTTTATTTTATTCTCCCTCCCCAACCCCCTTCAGACTGCAGTTTTATGTAGAGGTAAGCTTTATATAAGCTCACTCGGGAATCTGGCCATTGTTTAGTTTGATGTTTCTAAATCCATGGTTCATGGACTATATCTGTGAGATGTCAGTGCATAGTACACAAAATATTTCAGAATAGTCATTCTAAAATCATAGATGTAATCCAGGCTGCAAACAAAAGGAAAACTTATTAAAGTAATAGAAAGACTTTCAAAATTCAGCATAATTTTTATTTATCTACGGAAGAGGCACACTTGTGGTAACATTGCATAAGACAGCTGGTGGATATATTCCAACATGATGCTGCAGGCTCTACTAAGTGCTGAGAAATCCACCTATATTTATCCTGAGGTTGACATTCAGGTGTATATAAGAATCTAACATCAAAATGAAATTCCACCATGTCCCTGTTGCCAATCCTTAGTCTATACTGTGTCCTAATGAACACATTATATAAACAATCTGGTACTAAACAAGTACTGTAGGAATTTTAAATTTCATTATTGCTGTTGTCCACTAAAAGGTGTCAAAGAAAAATAAATACATTAGATTTCTTACCAAAATTCACGACTTCATTTTCCTCATGTAAGCTTTTCAGTGCTATCATTATGCTGCAGAAGCATCTCTGAAATAGACAGTTGATTATCAACCTGTTCATCACTTCCCTTCTAAGATGTTGTAACAGTTGCTTACCTGAAGAATAAGTAGATGGAACTGTTCACAATCCAAAGACTCAGTTTAGGACAGGATCAGAAAGCACTGCTTGCTCAGTTAGGAGATTTTCCTACAGTCAGGCTTTATGATTTCATAGAAAGAGGAATGCATACTTCCCTCAGACTTGTCTGGATTTGATAGGGATACTTTCTCTCTTATACTTTTTCTGGCTCACCACTTTCCTGGGTTAGTCTCAAATATTCTGAACATGCAGAATGTCTAATGCATTCACAGTGTACTCCAACTGTCTTTTTCATGTAGATGGTAAACCTCAGAAATATTTTCAAGGCTAGCTTTAGCTATGTTATCAGAATCTCTTCTTCATCTCATACATCATATAAAGCAGGACAAGAGCTTATCTTTCAGGATTCTGCAAAGATGTAGCCTAGTTTGCAAAAAATTGCCAGTACAAGTTGTAATGATTATAGTACAACTACTGATATCAACAATCACATTTTCTTTTCAAAGTTTCTTTGTCTGCAAAATATTAATGGTTTCAAAGAATTTTCAAATCATAAACTGGGGCAAAAACATTAAGAACTTGAATAACTTCTGAGGTATTCATTTGATTTAAATAACTTTTTTTTTTAACTTTTTCTTTTTTTAAACTATAAAGTAATTTACATTTTGCTTTTCAATTCTTCACTAAATGTTTAATTTTCCATTTAAGAAAAATTCCAAAATGTATTTTCTCAATATTTAAAACTTCTATAAGTTATTTTCTTTAAAACAAGATATTAAGTATTTTCTGAATGAGTATATTGAGGAATGCTCCTGATGGAATAAAGAAAGAATGCACACCACATATTCTTGTTCACTGGCCAGATTTCAGCAATTTAAATCAAGTGACTCTATCCTTCGGAAGGCTGTACATGTACAGTCAAGCAGTGGCTGATACTCACCATTAGATTAATAGATTCATAATTAGACTATGAAGGGAAAAAAAACAAACAACTTAGTAGTTGAAAATTATAGAATCATAGAATTATTCAAACCAAAAGGGACCTTTAAAAGTTATCTGGTCCAAATCCCCTCAGGTCGCTCAGAGCCCCAACTGATCTGACCTTGAGTGTCTCCAGGGACAGAGCATCCACCACCTCTCTGGGCAACCTGTTCCAGTGCTTCATTACCCTTATCGTTAAAAAACTTTTTCCTTATCTCCAGTGTAAATTTATCCTCGTTTAGTTTGAAAACATTTCCCCTTGTCCTATCCCAACAGACCCTGCTAAAGAGTCTGTCCCCTTCTTTCTTATAGCCCCCCATTAGATACTGAAAGGCTGCTCTCAGGTCTCCCCAGAGCCTTCTCTTCTCCAGGCTTGAAAATAAACTATATGGTTACTATGTCTTTCATGAAACAGAAATATTTTACAGCTTTTATATACTTTTTTCTTTTGAGAATGTAGAAAAATATGCAATTACTATGGGCATATTTTTCTTTTTTTTTCTTTTTTCTTTCTTTCTTTTTTTTTTTTCCTCTGTGACAACTGTGAGACTCAGTGATTTGCTGAGGCACTGCCTCTGCCTGTTCATGTTAGGTCATCCAATCTGGGAAAAGAAACATTAATATCTTTCTAATTATCATTGAGGCATCTGAGTGAGTAAGTAGGTGAATGACTACAAACACCAAAACGTGACTTGAGAATAAAGAATTCTCTAAATAAGAATTTGCAGAAAACTATTTGCAAAAAGGAGGCTGGAATTTGTGTGCTAACACTCTGAATTGCAAACATTCATAAGATCTTACTACTTTTGGACAGTTTTTAAACAACTAAGAAAGAGTTGCTCTGAGAGTGAAAATAACTAGTTATGAAATGTTTGTGCTTTTTTATTTTTGGTATGTTTGGTCCTACTCACAGAAATATATGTGTCTTTTGAGATTTGCTCTCAGAGTTTGTCCTGGTTTTAATTCTCCGGAGAATAGAAGTGATTTAAGAACATTAAGAACATTAGACATTGAGATAGAGTACTGACATCTGACGGGACTGTAAATGCATCTGAAACAGACTGTTTTGAACTGCTCGATTCTTCTTCACCTTAATCAGTGAGGAACATGAGACCCAACAAGATGTCCCAAATCATCAAATGAAGCTCCTTGTTGTTTCATGTACAGAGGACAGATAGTGCCTTCTCCCAGACAAAGAGGACACATTTTTCTGGCCCATCAGGGCAGCTCCAGTTTATGCTTCCTCTTTCCTTCTGGGATTGCGAATCCCAACAAATGCACAGCACAAAACCCAAGGTTTATTTCATGTAACATTAGTGATCCAAAACTTAAGGGACTAGGACTGTGTCCAGTCTGTGTATAAGTAATAGGAAAGGAGAGCTGGGTCCAGAGGATAATTCATTGCGCTCTAGAATACATGTCTGAGATAGTGTGAACTGGTGTCTGAGATTAGACAAGGAAGGAGAATCTTTTTTCCTATGCTGGTTAGCAGGTTTTCTTATGAGAAATCTATTTTTGTGAACTGTGGGCTCAGGATTTGGCCCCTATCAGTATGGATAATTCTGCTTATTCTTGCTTTGAGAAATCTTCTTTAAATCATAACTATTTAAATACAAAAACTGAAGCATGAGTAAGAACTAAGAGAAGAGCTAGAAGATAACATTTTGTCAATTCCCCTTGCAAAAATATGAAATGCTCAAATGAAGCCAGATCCAGTTCCTTGAGAATTGAGAGGAACATTATGTACAGATGATGAACTTACACACTTGTTTTAAAGCTCACTTAATGATACCTTGCAATCATGGCTTGTTTGAGGGATGAGTTAACAGAATACTTTTTTTGTAAGATTTTGCTAACAGTTGGCAAATATGTTAAAAATGTAACAGATGAATTACCCACAGTTTGCAGAAAAGGCCACATCAAATGAAGTCAGAAACTCCTGAAAAACAGACAGACATTTTGTCCCCTTTTTGCCAAATGCAATACTCTGCATAATGTGTCTTTTCATGTAAGAATTTGTGCTATACATCTAACAACAGATGCAGGAGGAATACAGATATCACTGAAATACTAATAACTGTGTGAAACAGGGAAACATCTTAAGTGTTCCTGTGCCAGAGTTTAAATTAGTGGCAGCTTATGTGGTTGACCTCTAATCAGTACTTTTTATATTATTTAATCAACATAACACATTTTGCATCTTCAGCATAATCATATTTTGTTGAAATCCGTGGCTAAACTAATCTGCAGTGGAAATATACTGCTAGATTACAGCCCAGCTCTTCAGCAGACTTATTATGATTTTGAAGAAACAGGACATAGCATCCTAAGGACTTGTGTATGAGTTCGGGTCTATGCCTACAGTCCTCCTAATTGCACATTTGATGAATGCACACTGTTTTATGTGCATACATGAGACACTTAGGCTCCTGCGCTTATTGTTTTGGGCTTCTCCGGTACATCAGAATTGGGCATGGTGGCACAGTAGGAAGCATGGCCAATGGTAAGATCTCTTCTTCCATGCCCACTGTGCATTCTCAGTGATTGGACAGACCCTTCCAAAGCCATATTTCCCAAAATAAAACCAAGAACAGGCGCAAATGGAGCAGAACAAGGCCAGCTCTTGCGCAGCTACCTATGATTTCCTCAGACAGTTAATCACTTATCTTGGCACATGCAGGTATGCGTATATGCATGTGTATCTTCAAGCACCTTCTCTACAGGGCACCTTTGCTCCCTGCTGTAAAGAAACATATTCTTCAACAGGTACATTTGAAGGAAAAAAACCAACACATAAGTGGCAAGTAGCTTCAAATCTTTAATCACACTTTGTTAAGTAAGTTCTTTAAGCCTATTGTCATAGGTTGACCCTGGCCAGCAATTTATCGCCCATCCAGTTACTTACTCTCTCCCCTGCAGTGGGACAGAGGAGAGAAATAGGAGAGCAAAAATGAGAAAAATTATTGGTAGAGATAAAGACAGTTTAATACATGAAGCAAAACTGCGTGTGCAGCAGAGCAAAATAAGGAATTTATTCACTACTACCAATTGGCAGGCAGCTGTCTAGCCACTTTATGGAAAGCAGTGCTTCATCACATATTCACGGTTACATGAGTAGACAAATGCCACAACCACAAACATTCCCAACTCCTCCTCATTTTCCTGAGATTTTATAGCTGAACTTGATGTCATATGTTATGAAATATCCCTTTGGTCAGTTGGGGTTGGCTGTCCTGGCTGTGTCACCTCTCAACCTCTTGCACATACCCAATCTACTTGCTGAGAAAAAGAGAAATCTCCAACACTATGCAAACACTCTGAGAAATAGTACAGTATTAACATTATTTTAGTCACAAATCCAAAACATAGCATGCGTATTTGATTTTAAGTTGTTGTCCCTTTGATACCCTGGTGAAATATCTTCAATTTTGAATTGAAAGATAGGAGGCTCTGCCAATTCTCTTATACTTTGACAGCAGTAACTATAGTACTAGTATGGCAGCAGCCATGAAATTTCAATGAAAATATTTATTATCTGTACTAAGCAGGGAGTGATTTGTTGATAAGGAATAGGTTCAAAAGAGCAGGTATCCTGGTCCTGCATCTCTACAGCCTTCCTTAAAATGCTTTTCAAAGAAACCTGAAAATGAGGTGATTGCCTGATAGAATGTCAGCATAAAACCTAAGCAAGGGTATAATGCCATTCCCTCCTCCTTCTTCCTGCAAAGAGTCTGGCATCTTTGCCATCCCTTAGGGAGGCACTGGCAATCAGCTCCAATAACAAAGGAAGCATTGGCAATCAGTTCCAATAAGGGCTTCATTATTAATGGGTATGTTCTCTTCTTACGATATGTTTCTTCCTTGATTCTGTCTGTACGAGTCTTATTCTCCTTACCCCTTTGGCTAGCATTAATTTGTTCAGCTTTTTTCTTTTTTTTTTCTTTCTTTCTTTCTTTCTTTCTTTATTTTTTTTTTTTTTGATGCCCTTTCTCTTCCCTGCAAACCTTAATTAATTCTGTATATTCTTGTTTAATAATACTTACCTACCTCAGAGGGACATTTTGAAGCTTAATTAATTATTGTACAGGTATTTTTTTCAGTTGCATCTTTGAGCAATCCCTCTTCACAGCTATGCTGGCAACTTCTCATTCTTTCCATTCTCCTTTTGTAAACTCTTGCATATCAGTGAAGATAATTAAAATTTCTCTGCTCTTTCTCCATGCTCAGAGATCCTTCCTTGTATTAAATTCTGCTCACTTTGGGTTGAACTGGAAAGGCACCTAGGACCCAGAAAATCATTCAGCTGTTTTCCTGTGTATTCTCATGGATGTGACAGCCAAGGGTTGTACTGCACTATAGGACGTGCCTGCATAGGCAGGCGTCACACCCATCCCTGTGTGCATTGAGACCTGCCCTCCTCTTGGCCCCCATAGGGTAGTCTGCACTGCAGGTATGAGGGCCTGACCATTGGATGCCCACAGCCATCTCCTCAGCATTGGAAGCTTCACAGCCTTCTCTGCCAGAAACTGCTTTGTAAGACNAAAACTTTGTATCAATTATTACAGGGGAGTTTAGTTTTGATTATTAAACCACAGCAGTATTTTTGATCTCTACTGTATCATCTACAAAATGAGATAATAGCTCTCCAGGTTGCCTGATTCACATTAGCCTAAATCATTTTTACCTAACTGGAAATTCTTTCGTTTTTCTGCAAATTTCTGGTTAAATAGTATGAGGGCTGCTCTGAAAATAATGCCTCTTATTTTATGATGTTGATCCACGACATCAGAGGCAGATGGTGGTATGGCAGTTGAGGTTGAACCTTCCCACATATCCTGTTACATTTTGTTGCTATGCAACAGATAGCAGCAGAGGGGCAGTCTGACAAAGTGGTGTCTGACATGGAGGTGCAAATGAAGCAAAGGTGTGTCACTGAATTCCTCCATGTGGAAAAAATGGCAGCAACTGGCATTCATTGATGCTTGCTGAAAGTCTATGGAGAGCAAACAGTGTATGTGAGCACAGTGAGACAGTGGGTGGTGCATTTCAGCAGTGGCAATAGTAACAGTGGGTCACCTCCACTGGTGCAGATTATTATGAGCATGGCATGCAGGCTCTTGTTCATTGCTGGTGACTCTGCTGAGTGTTTTGTAGCTGATAAGTGTTTTGTAGCTGAGAATTTACTCTGTAGAAGAGTGTTATTGTGCTATTTATATCTGCTGTAGTTTACATAGAAATAAATAGGAGGCATTATTATTGGAGCAACCTATGTAGCTAGAAATCAGTGCATTTGCTTCACAAATCTTCAGTAAATGCTGGATGGGAAAAAGAGGTTGCATACACAAAAAAATTTAATCTTCTGATGTTTGATGAGTTATTAGAAATATTAGAGGTCTAGAAGATTTTTTCCAGAACACCTTTAGGGTAAAGACCATGGATTTTGTGAAGTATGTAGAGGATTTCATTTTGTTGCTAATGACACTAGCTGGTGCCTCTCTTTTTTCAAGAAATGATTTCCTGATGCTGTGTTATTTTTCTACAGTCCTTTTGTGGTTAAAATGTGGTTTTGATGTGACTCTCTACTCTCTTTGAATGTGGTCAGGAAAGGTTACTAACCTAGTTACAGTTTGGGAATTAAGGTGGTGTTACTTAAAAATATTCTACTGATGGCTGCCTGAGGGGTCAGTGATCATGACAGATTAGTGACTTATCTGAGATCTCCTGGGATTGTGTTTGAGTCATCTCAGATGAAGGTACTGAGGAGTATTCCCCAGAAACGTTGTAGACTCACATTAAATCGTCTTCTTGTTCAGTGCATGTGTGAATTGAGGTTCCAGGTGGATGCCTTGGTTTACAGTATGCTAAAGACATCTCTCTGCAAATCAGTGTTTGAATTGACTATGCCAGTTCTACCAAATGTTTTAAGCAGAGCCTGGACGAGACTGGAGCGTGGGACAAGAGTTACTTGGCATAATTTTCTAATAACATATCACTCGTCTCAGGAAACCCGCAAAATATTATGAATGTAATTAATGGTTTGACATTTTTATTGATGCTTTTTGTAATGTAAATTTAGATATATTGATTAAAGAATTCAGCTTTGATCCAACATCTTTTGAATTCAATAGAAATATTCCCAATGGCTCAAAAGACTTCTCACAGGTTTAAATAACTACCAAATCCTGTTTAAAATGTGATCCTATTGATTTCAGTCACTGTTGCATAGTATTTTCTATGCTGTTCAAAACTATGTTTGATTGAAGAGGTCCTTTATTAGAAATTTTTCAGAATGGCAATGTAATAATTTACTGACATGCTCAAGAAAGGAGGCAGAGGTTTTTGAATATTCTGCCAACATGCAAGTAATCACTAAAGGAAGGGAAATTATTTTCATGCTTTACAGGCCCAGTTAACAAGAGCTTGATCTAGATGTAGGAAAGAAATTGCAAACACATTATAGATACGTAAATTTTTAGGTATGCAAATATGTGTCTATATATACGTGTATATATATGTGCACACAAATTAAAATTTTAACAATATCCATCATTTAAGTTAATTTATTCATAAAACAAACTTAAATGATTTTAGTCCATGAAATCATAATTTCCCTTTTGTTAAATATTGTTCATTTCTATTGGTGTAAACTCTGTTGAAGTCAACAGCATTGTTTGAAACGTATGAGAACCCATAATGTCAGAGTATGGCCCATTCACTTGAATTTAAGGTTGTTTCTTTTAACATAACCTATCCAACACTAAATATTTCTTATCTTCCACTTTACTAAATAGAAAAGTTGCTTTCAAAAGTACTGCATAGACACTTTGACTTTAAAATCTCATTAAATACCCCAGAGCCAAATAATAGAAAAAATGATGTTACTACTCTAATCAAAATCCATAAATCATCTGTACAAAAATTATTTCTCATGAAACATATTTGTCTTACTTTTTTCCTCTTTTTAAAAAATTTTTTTTTTTTTAAGCCTACATACATATACACACATCTATTACTGATGCAGGTAAGCTACAACTCTTTTTGAATGTGAAATTGAACTAGCAGCCTTTGATCTGAACTACAGACTGATCTGAATTCAAGAAAAGCCTGCTGCTAAGCCACATTCCCATTCAATCCATTAAACCATTCACTTCCGTGCTCCTCATCACACTGACTCCTAATTTGACAATGACAAAGAGCTCCACGGTGATTTTAAATTTCATAATTTTAATCTGTCAAGTCTGACATTTAATTAGTGCCCTTCTAACCTGTGCCCGCTCACTTGAAGGTTACTGTTGGTTTTCCTTTAGAAATTTTTCCTCTGGAAGAGTGGATTAATAAATATGTACATAACTGGCAGGGATAAAGACAATACACACACAATGGTCTATTAGTTCCAAATCTAGACAGATGAGGTTAATAATATTTTAAAGTGCTGCTTTATTGTATTAAGAGTGATTAAGCCCTTGGCTCAACCCCGTATGAGTTGTTCATTGAAAACATAAAATATAAGATCTATTAAGCAAAGTCTAGAGAGAATGGTTACCCAAACTACAGTAATGCTGTGTTCATAAGGCATACTACAGGAGTGCGTAATTTCTGAGATATAATTTCTAGACTTAGTAAATACAATAGAACATGCTAGCCTCACTAAACAGACTAATCAGATTTTGATCACTGGTCAGTCTGTGAGCACCCATCTTACAGTGCAATTGTTTAACACTCTAGTATTTAATTTTTTGGAGGACTGAATTCAAATGCAATTTAGGTTACTTGCTAAAAATGAGTTTGCTGGTCTCGGGCCAGCCCCACAAGGTTATAAATCCAAATCATAAAAACATCCCACAGTTTGTTAGTACTAGGAGAGTGTCCAGTCAAAGTCCTCAAAGAATGAGCCCTAGCCAAGCTTTCTAGCTGCATACATGGCTACGCTCACCATAATGTATGATGTTCTTTCAATTGTCCCTAAATATTGAATATTTAAAAGTGAAAAAGGGAATAAAAAATGCACCCTTTTATAAAAACAGGTATTGTAAGAAGAATACCAATGAGAATATAGGGATATTAATAATAGAGGGATATGCAACTTACTGTAGGGAATCTGCTTTAGCATAGGGATTGGACTCGATGATCTCCAGAGGTCCCTTCCAATCCCACAATTCAGTGATTCTGTATAATTCTGTGATATTACAAGCCTCTTGTTCTCAACTGGGCATGTCCCTTCTTTTCACTCTGTGCCACAGAGCGTACCTTTAAGAAAATAAGGATTTTACATTAATATTTTCTTCACTGAAAAAGATATCACCATGATATATTAGCATATCTGGCAATTCAGACTCAGAATCATGGAATCACAGAGTTGTAGGGGTTGGAAGGAACCTCTGGAGATCACTGAGTTCAACCCCTCTGCTAAAGCAAGTTTCCTGAAGTAGAATATACACAAAAGCATCCAGGCAGGTATTGAATACCTCCAGAGAAAGAGACACAGTCTCTCTGGGCAGCCTATTCCAGTGCTCTGTAACCACAAAGTAAAGAAGTTTTTCCTCGTATTTGTATGGAACTTCCTATGTTCCTGTTTATGCCAATTGCTCCTTGCTCTGTCACTGGGCACTGTTGAAAAGAGCCTGGCCCTATCCACATGTCACCCACGCATTCGATAGGATCCCCTCTCAGTCTTCTTTTCTCCAGGATGGACAGTCCCAGGTCTCTCAGCATTTCCACATATAGGAGTTGCTCCAGGTCCCCAGCCATCTTTGTGGCCCTCCTATAGACTCTCTCTAAAAGTTCCCTGTCTTTCTTGAACTGAAAAGCTCAACAGCCCATTGCACTCCTTCTAGTGTCATTTAACATTATCGAGTCTTCTTCAATTTTTTTTTCTTTTTTTTTTTTTCCTGGAAGATCCATAAGAAGAAATAAAAAATCAAGTAGTTATCTTTAAACACTGTAAGTCTCAAAACTAATTTGGATACAGGTTTATATCCTATCATTTTTGTCTGAGTAGATTTGCTATGGTTAATCGTTGCTGAAGTTAAACAAGAGTTGCTAAATATGGCTCTCAGTAACCTTTTAAAAATTGAAATGACAGAAAAAATATTTACCTTTGATTTTATTTACTGTATTGTCCTTGATATAGAGAATGATGTTCACCAGTAACTCAGGATTAGCCTCTCCCTCTGGATAGCATTCTTCCACTGTTGCAATTATGGGAAACATAACATTTCTGTAAAGTTTCTATACATTTCCTGAATTTATCATTATTTAGTTAAATAGAAACAGGAATGTATAATAAAAACCAGTATATTTCGTATAAACATTTTCTGACAAAATCTGGGGATGATCTGGAGATCATCTTTGGACTTGAAGTAGAAGGATAACTGATGTGCANTTTCCTCTGTGACAACTGTGAGACTCAGTGATTTGCTGAGGCACTGCCTCTGCCTGTTCATGTTAGGTCATCCAATCTGGGAAAAGAAACATTAATATCTTTCTAATTATCATTGAGGCATCTGAGTGAGTAAGTAGGTGAATGACTACAAACACCAAAACGTGACTTGAGAATAAAGAATTCTCTAAATAAGAATTTGCAGAAAACTATTTGCAAAAAGGAGGCTGGAATTTGTGTGCTAACACTCTGAATTGCAAACATTCATAAGATCTTACTACTTTTGGACAGTTTTTAAACAACTAAGAAAGAGTTGCTCTGAGAGTGAAAATAACTAGTTATGAAATGTTTGTGCTTTTTTATTTTTGGTATGTTTGGTCCTACTCACAGAAATATATGTGTCTTTTGAGATTTGCTCTCAGAGTTTGTCCTGGTTTTAATTCTCCGGAGAATAGAAGTGATTTAAGAACATTAAGAACATTAGACATTGAGATAGAGTACTGACATCTGACGGGACTGTAAATGCATCTGAAACAGACTGTTTTGAACTGCTCGATTCTTCTTCACCTTAATCAGTGAGGAACATGAGACCCAACAAGATGTCCCAAATCATCAAATGAAGCTCCTTGTTGTTTCATGTACAGAGGACAGATAGTGCCTTCTCCCAGACAAAGAGGACACATTTTTCTGGCCCATCAGGGCAGCTCCAGTTTATGCTTCCTCTTTCCTTCTGGGATTGCGAATCCCAACAAATGCACAGCACAAAACCCAAGGTTTATTTCATGTAACATTAGTGATCCAAAACTTAAGGGACTAGGACTGTGTCCAGTCTGTGTATAAGTAATAGGAAAGGAGAGCTGGGTCCAGAGGATAATTCATTGCGCTCTAGAATACATGTCTGAGATAGTGTGAACTGGTGTCTGAGATTAGACAAGGAAGGAGAATCTTTTTTCCTATGCTGGTTAGCAGGTTTTCTTATGAGAAATCTATTTTTGTGAACTGTGGGCTCAGGATTTGGCCCCTATCAGTATGGATAATTCTGCTTATTCTTGCTTTGAGAAATCTTCTTTAAATCATAACTATTTAAATACAAAAACTGAAGCATGAGTAAGAACTAAGAGAAGAGCTAGAAGATAACATTTTGTCAATTCCCCTTGCAAAAATATGAAATGCTCAAATGAAGCCAGATCCAGTTCCTTGAGAATTGAGAGGAACATTATGTACAGATGATGAACTTACACACTTGTTTTAAAGCTCACTTAATGATACCTTGCAATCATGGCTTGTTTGAGGGATGAGTTAACAGAATACTTTTTTTGTAAGATTTTGCTAACAGTTGGCAAATATGTTAAAAATGTAACAGATGAATTACCCACAGTTTGCAGAAAAGGCCACATCAAATGAAGTCAGAAACTCCTGAAAAACAGACAGACATTTTGTCCCCTTTTTGCCAAATGCAATACTCTGCATAATGTGTCTTTTCATGTAAGAATTTGTGCTATACATCTAACAACAGATGCAGGAGGAATACAGATATCACTGAAATACTAATAACTGTGTGAAACAGGGAAACATCTTAAGTGTTCCTGTGCCAGAGTTTAAATTAGTGGCAGCTTATGTGGTTGACCTCTAATCAGTACTTTTTATATTATTTAATCAACATAACACATTTTGCATCTTCAGCATAATCATATTTTGTTGAAATCCGTGGCTAAACTAATCTGCAGTGGAAATATACTGCTAGATTACAGCCCAGCTCTTCAGCAGACTTATTATGATTTTGAAGAAACAGGACATAGCATCCTAAGGACTTGTGTATGAGTTCGGGTCTATGCCTACAGTCCTCCTAATTGCACATTTGATGAATGCACACTGTTTTATGTGCATACATGAGACACTTAGGCTCCTGCGCTTATTGTTTTGGGCTTCTCCGGTACATCAGAATTGGGCATGGTGGCACAGTAGGAAGCATGGCCAATGGTAAGATCTCTTCTTCCATGCCCACTGTGCATTCTCAGTGATTGGACAGACCCTTCCAAAGCCATATTTCCCAAAATAAAACCAAGAACAGGCGCAAATGGAGCAGAACAAGGCCAGCTCTTGCGCAGCTACCTATGATTTCCTCAGACAGTTAATCACTTATCTTGGCACATGCAGGTATGCGTATATGCATGTGTATCTTCAAGCACCTTCTCTACAGGGCACCTTTGCTCCCTGCTGTAAAGAAACATATTCTTCAACAGGTACATTTGAAGGAAAAAAACCAACACATAAGTGGCAAGTAGCTTCAAATCTTTAATCACACTTTGTTAAGTAAGTTCTTTAAGCCTATTGTCATAGGTTGACCCTGGCCAGCAATTTATCGCCCATCCAGTTACTTACTCTCTCCCCTGCAGTGGGACAGAGGAGAGAAATAGGAGAGCAAAAATGAGAAAAATTATTGGTAGAGATAAAGACAGTTTAATACATGAAGCAAAACTGCGTGTGCAGCAGAGCAAAATAAGGAATTTATTCACTACTACCAATTGGCAGGCAGCTGTCTAGCCACTTTATGGAAAGCAGTGCTTCATCACATATTCACGGTTACATGAGTAGACAAATGCCACAACCACAAACATTCCCAACTCCTCCTCATTTTCCTGAGATTTTATAGCTGAACTTGATGTCATATGTTATGAAATATCCCTTTGGTCAGTTGGGGTTGGCTGTCCTGGCTGTGTCACCTCTCAACCTCTTGCACATACCCAATCTACTTGCTGAGAAAAAGAGAAATCTCCAACACTATGCAAACACTCTGAGAAATAGTACAGTATTAACATTATTTTAGTCACAAATCCAAAACATAGCATGCGTATTTGATTTTAAGTTGTTGTCCCTTTGATACCCTGGTGAAATATCTTCAATTTTGAATTGAAAGATAGGAGGCTCTGCCAATTCTCTTATACTTTGACAGCAGTAACTATAGTACTAGTATGGCAGCAGCCATGAAATTTCAATGAAAATATTTATTATCTGTACTAAGCAGGGAGTGATTTGTTGATAAGGAATAGGTTCAAAAGAGCAGGTATCCTGGTCCTGCATCTCTACAGCCTTCCTTAAAATGCTTTTCAAAGAAACCTGAAAATGAGGTGATTGCCTGATAGAATGTCAGCATAAAACCTAAGCAAGGGTATAATGCCATTCCCTCCTCCTTCTTCCTGCAAAGAGTCTGGCATCTTTGCCATCCCTTAGGGAGGCACTGGCAATCAGCTCCAATAACAAAGGAAGCATTGGCAATCAGTTCCAATAAGGGCTTCATTATTAATGGGTATGTTCTCTTCTTACGATATGTTTCTTCCTTGATTCTGTCTGTACGAGTCTTATTCTCCTTACCCCTTTGGCTAGCATTAATTTGTTCAGCTTTTTTCTTTTTTTTTTCTTTCTTTCTTTCTTTCTTTTTTTATTTTTTTTTTTTTTGATGCCCTTTCTCTTCCCTGCAAACCTTAATTAATTCTGTATATTCTTGTTTAATAATACTTACCTACCTCAGAGGGACATTTTGAAGCTTAATTAATTATTGTACAGGTATTTTTTTCAGTTGCATCTTTGAGCAATCCCTCTTCACAGCTATGCTGGCAACTTCTCATTCTTTCCATTCTCCTTTTGTAAACTCTTGCATATCAGTGAAGATAATTAAAATTTCTCTGCTCTTTCTCCATGCTCAGAGATCCTTCCTTGTATTAAATTCTGCTCACTTTGGGTTGAACTGGAAAGGCACCTAGGACCCAGAAAATCATTCAGCTGTTTTCCTGTGTATTCTCATGGATGTGACAGCCAAGGGTTGTACTGCACTATAGGACGTGCCTGCATAGGCAGGCGTCACACCCATCCCTGTGTGCATTGAGACCTGCCCTCCTCTTGGCCCCCATAGGGTAGTCTGCACTGCAGGTATGAGGGCCTGACCATTGGATGCCCACAGCCATCTCCTCAGCATTGGAAGCTTCACAGCCTTCTCTGCCAGAAACTGCTTTGTAAGACCTCCCAGTGGGTCCCAATGTACTCCCAGATTTGTTTTCATCATCACCTATGTGTTCATGTGCCATTTTCTCTTTCACTGGGATTATTTTGTTACACAGTATAATGCATCCTACCCTCAAGATGGAGCTGTAAATAATTTTTAGCTAAATAAAGTTTCATTTATCACTGTAGGGAGAGGATGGAAGGAAAATTTCTTAATGCTCCCAAACTGCCTTCTCCAATTCTTCAGTTACCTTAGCAGGAGATTAATGACAACACTGTTGGAACCTCCTGATAATTAGGTATGGGGGGACTATGACAGAGAGGAAGAAAGACTACTAATCTATGACTCTTTATGAAACTCTAAGTGAAACAACTTCTTACAATTATTAAAAAGTTCTACTGACATTTATTTTTAAAATGCTAGCTAATTCTACACCTTCAGTTTCCTTTGATCTGAGACATCAAACTTCCACAGAACCACCTCCAGCAGAAGGGGACATAACTAATCTAGCTGATTATATTCAAGGAAGAGAGAAAGGACAAGGAAATCTTGTCTAAAACCTCTGAGTGACTTCACTAGAAGCAGGTCTGAATATCTGCTGTATGAATCAGTTTTTCCAGATTGAATTGCATTTTGAAACCCAACACTCCCCGCTTGTTCACCACTAGAACAACTATGCCACCTTGGGTTTAATTCTTGATAAGCTGTGATGTCAGATGGTCAAAGGACAGAGATTTAGACAAGACCTGGAAGCAAACTGCATTACAACTTAATAAAAATCCCAGTACTGGCATTAGCCCGATGACAATGACAAATTTAGAATGCATGGGACAAGCTACATTTCTGAAATCATGATAGATTGAATGTCAATAAAAGCAACATATTCTAACTTATGTTTTAAGTCAAAAACATTTTCTTTGGCCTGTAGTGTGTTCTGAATATTCTATATAGTTTCCATAGGCAGTATTCCCATTGAAATCAATAAGAGAACTACAATGTGAATCAGGAGGTTGAATTTTGCCCCAAGTGCTTTTGATACTAAAATAGTAAGTTTTCGCAAAGACAGTATGTGTCTCAGATTGGCAAGAGAGTCTTTATAACCCAGAGGTGAGACACCTTGAAGCCTATTTGGTTTCCTGTGGGTACCCACTCTCCTTTCCCAAGCCTAAGGACTGGGGAGGAAAGGAAAGTGCAAAAGCACATTTATGTTGTCACTGAAATCGATGGCCAAACACCCCCTGATTTGAGCTCAGTTGATAGTATATTCTCTGTACCAGATCACATGTCATGAAGTGAATAGATGTTCATAGCTACAAATTGAAATAGTAAGAAGGAATGGACAAATATATTAATGCACGGTAAAATTATTCATCTCCCTTTTCCTGTTCTTTCTAGTGCTGTGAGAAGTATCTGCTTTGTCAGGTCTACTGCTACTTGTAAGATGAATAAAATAACAAAACCAGCTGAAATGCTTAAAATTGCCCAAGTTGTTACAGAGTGCTCCCAACCCTGAAGGGACCATTAACAAAATTTTTTATTGTGATCATCATCTATGCATCATGCATTTCAAAAGAGCATTTTTTTTCTTCAGTACTGTCCTGAAACATTCCAGATATCTCCTTCAACTCTTGCCCAGAACTGGATTAAACCTCTGCTATCAATCCAGCACTCACCACTGTGACTCAATAAAAACACTACTTGGAATAGCTTGGGGTAAAAAAAAAAAAAAAAAAGAACAGATATTGAAAAAAAAAGATTTTACCATTTACAGACAGCGTATTTCAATTGCACATGTACTGCTAGTCAGCTTTCTTCCTTCTCTTCTGTTGGACACTTGCACCACTTTTTTTTCAGAAGTTTTGCTGAAGTTTTCAATGTCCTCTGATTTTTTTAAGAAAAAAATGGTCAATGGTCTTACCTATAATCCTTGCACTACCTACAATATTTTCACTGTTACCATTCAGTTTCCCCCTGTAAAACAATTTTAAAAATTGCTGAAAGTAGTGACTTTTCCCTGCTTCATTTAGAAGGTAGCAAAATTACATTAAAACATGAAATCATGTGGATGACTTATTAAACTCCCCCACATTTGTCTAATTTAGACATTACAAAATGTAGGAAGAAGCGCATCTCATATATACATATTTCAACAATAAACATTAATAATGTGTTAATATCTTTATTTCTATGCTCTTCCTTTAATCTACCAAAGGAAGCTGGAAGCAAAGTTCATATCACAGTTATTTTCATTAAAGCTACCCTATTTTAAGAGAGGCCTAAGCCTTCCTCAGTGGGTTATAAATATTTTAGCTTTCAGCATACACATAAATATACTAATATATGTATTTCACATACCTGCTACTTAACAAATGTTCTCCATCTGGACAAGAAGATATTTCCAGGACATTTGAACTCATTATGATAAATGAAGCCATTACCAGACGATCAGGTACAGGGTCATGGAAAACAATGGACAGAGTTGGTAGAAGACTGATTTGAATTCTGCAGAGATGGATATAATACTGCTTTCTCAGTTACAGTCATATTTGCTGCTTATATATTACATATTTCTACAGTTATTACAGTTATAGTCTATATATTATACCATAAAACCACGCTGCTACTGCCAATAATAGAATTTGATGTTTATATTGCAATGAAGCCTAAAGACTATTCCACTTTGCCCCTGCAAAAAGAACTGGGCAATTGCAAAAATATCTACCAACTAGAATTTAAAGGTAAGTAGGATGTAGCTAGCTGGAGTCCTTTTGTATATGGGTACAAAGACATTATGAAAGCTCTGCCCGAAGACTTCTAAGTCAGTCAGTGTGTGGGTGAGGAAAACAGCTTGTGAAAGTTGCTGGTACACTAGAACACGGACTGAGGCAACTTACTTACAACATTTCCACCACTGAATATTTTTGAGAACATACTTGAAAAATACCCATTAATAGAGTTTTACATAATGTCGGTCTTTTGGAGCAATGAAACAGACTATACTCTCCTAGTTCTATTCTGTTACCCTTTCTTTTGACAGTGTATTTAAAGTGTGTGGTGTAGTCCTTAGGCCAAGCCGTGCAAACATGGCAAGATCATACTGAACAAGTACAACAGAAAACCCACAGTACATGAGGCATGAGGTCCAATGGTTATTCCAGGGCTCATAGACCAGTATTGAGTAGCTATTTTGTTTCTTGTCTGGGCAACACATTGCAGCTCTGTTTAATTAACCATTTGGTCTCTCTCCAGTGACCTTGGTGAAGTTACACCTTTACTTTAGGAAGGCAGGCACTGATGCCAAGGGACAGTGAGAATGTGTGCACAGGCTAGTTGTCAGGTACCTGTACCAGCACTCTGGGCTGAAAGAGGATACAAAGAGCTCCTGATGCTACCCTCAGCAGACCCCCCAGGCCACAGATGACTAAATGCAACAAAGAAAGAATTAACAGATAGTTTTAGAGCTCACAGAGATTACTGTGCACCTTCCAGCCTAAAGTTCAGCCAGCTCATTGGCAGCTGTAAGTTGCCAGGAGTTGTGGAGCACTGGATATTGAAAAAAGCCCTGTTGTTTGCCTGCAGAGTTGTTGAATCTGGGTGAGTATGTCAACCTGATCGGTTCTCATACTCCCTTGGACATGTGTCTAGGATACACCTACCACTGGAAACAGTAGTAACAAGCAAATAATTACATGACAAGAGTTTTAAAATCAGTGTCCATACTGTCAGACAACCTGGTTGCTTAGGGAACAGATCATAAAAGCTGGAAGACAGCAGCAGTTGTTCCTCTCATGGCAGAGTCAGAAGAAAGTAATATGTAAACAAACAATAAGTATTTAAAAGAAATAATAAAAATTCATTTGGGTGATTTAAAGTATTCTGGATCTACACAGAAAGAATTTATAAATGTTTAGATACCTTAAAGAATGAACAAGTGAACACAAGAATCTCTATGAAACCAGAGAGAAGCTACAGAAATAATACTTTTTCTAACCAGTCAAGGACAGAATCATTATAGATAGCAGCATCTGACTGAAACCACATCTAATTGCGATGGTGTGATTTTTCTTAGCAGTTTTATCATGAGAAAATAATCAAGCTAGGTATCAAACTCTAACACTCAGATGATTGCAATAGAACAACTACCAGTCATAATAAACATTCCTACAAGTCAAAGACTGGAAATTAAGAAGGAGAAAGTTGTTTGCAAACTGAAGATCACATTCAAACTCTCTAAGGAAGTTGTTTCTGCCAGACTGCCCTGTAGTAATGCAGCAACAAAGAGTTGGCCTTATGGGTAAATATGGATAAATCTACAGTTTGGCCACATAATTATAAAAATAATTTATTTTAGCATTAGTCTCACTAAAATACCTGACTGAAGCTTTTTGCATTCAGATCTATAATCTTAGATGCTCTATTTATGCTTTCTGAATTATTTACTTTTAAAAATGCTTGTATAAAAATTAGGCTTACATTTGTTGATTTGAACAAGCTATATGGAAATCATTTGAAAAACATCAAATACTGCAGTAGGTATTTTGATGTAAAGTACACCCACCAATTTGAATCAGTGCCACCCCAAAAAAATTGAGACCTGGAGCCAAACACTCATTGAATACCTAGAACTGAAAAAATTGTGAAGGTGAGAACCCAGGGGGTAAACATACTTTTTAGGATTCGTGGAGACCCATTCATAGGTCTTGTCTTAAGGACATGAATATTTAGAGTAGACATGTGCATGCCCATGCAGCAGGTTCTGAGAAGCTTTCTAATGAGACAGTCCTCTTGTCCTCCCAAGGACCTTCAGCTGTGCTGCTAATCATGACAGAGAAAGCAGAGAAAAACATTGTTTGGATATGCTAATAGTACATTTGTTGGCAAAATCTGAAGTGAAGAAGACTTTTCAAAGTTGGAACCTTATTTCAGTGAAATTTTGAACTATCTAAGAATTTGCAAGTCAAAACCCCTTCATAGTCTTGGATCAAACTGAACTTAGCCATTGATTCTGCATAAACAGCTTTCAAATTTTTGTGAAAATCTCACAGTATTCCACACCAAATACTAAGACTGTTTTAAGACTTGAAGGTAACTCCATTATTAGCCTGCGGCCCTTAACATACACTTTATTTAGCTCAGATTACTTTGCTTTTCATTTCTCTTCCTGGAAGAGTGAATGTGTAGGCATTAAGACTATGTTAGGAACTGTGGGATTGAGATTAGAAAAAATGATTAATTTTTCATCTGAATTAACATCAGAGAGGGCGAGACGGATCAAATATTCTACCTACTTTATTCTCAATTTTTATTAAATATCTCCTTGCATAATTATCATGAGTACTTAGAGTTGTAGCTCTGAGCTTCTTCTGCATATGGAAAAAGGGGGATGATTATATGTAAATTTGATTGTAGCTTTGAAGCACCTGTTTCTAATTAATTCATAAAATGCAATGGAAGCTTGAGATTTCAGAGACTAAACTTTAACAGGCAAAAATGAAATGTGTTGTAACGCAGATCGGTGGTCCAAAATGCTGAAGATGCAGATGTAGTCTATAGCTTCTAATACTAAATACTGGTATTATCCAAGCAACACTCAGCTATGTATCCTAACAGATACAGCAACCCCACTGTTACCATGCCATTATGCCTTTGAGAATGGCATAGAGGATGAAGAGCAGCTGTCAGGCAGAACGTGGCCATGCTACATTGATGTGACTCAGAAAATGCTTGAGATTATGTCTACAACTTCCATTAATGTGTCAGCACCATCCAAAAGCTCTAAATCCTGCTGGGTGCTTGTTATATTTTGATAACTGAGATTTTCCAGGAACACCTCTCCCCATCTGCTTACGTGGACTTCATCCTTTTAGACAGTGTTTTGGCTGTAGCATGTGTGATTTGTCACCTCTTGGCTGTATGATCACATTTTACTGAATTGTATGCAAAATCAAAGCAAAAGCCTACAGCTTATGCAACATATCTTGTTTCTTCAGATCCTGCTACTCTGCTGAGCCCATGCTCAAGCACTTCCAACAGCCAATCAACTTTTGGTGCCAGCTTTTGGTTCCAAACTCAGTTTTAATTTTCACAAGAGTTTGGAGCAAGCTGGAGCTGAAGTGGGTTAGATCACAAAACTGAGGGTGGAGCAACTGAAGAAAAGGTACTACATATTCCCCATTTTCAAGATCTTGTAAGAGAAGGGTTGAGGTGGAACCCGCCTGCCTTAGGAAATGTTATGAAGCCTCCTGTTTAAGATAGACTTTTCTACAAAAGGCACTGAGAGAGTTCCAGTATTCCTGGTGACTCCCCACCAGCATTACCATATCAGTCAACAAACACTCTTCTTTTCAAGCTGGCTTTTATTTCAAGGAGAAAAGTCCACGAGGAAGGAGCCTCGAGGCTACTGTGCTTGATTTTATTTTAAACACACAGATACTCCAGGCATAAGTGACAAGGTAAATCATACGATAATGAGATTAAACAAAAAAAATCTGCCATTTGAAATAACATTTGAATGTTATTTGTTTGGAATGCATCATGGAAAGTGAGTCATATGCCAAAGTAGTTGAAATTTAGGATATTGTTATGTATGAAGACCCCCTTTGTATTTTCACGAGGCAGTCTCAGAATGTTTGAAGGTCTGGAGAAAGCTAGAAAATTTTCTGCTAGACTGGAAAGCAGTTTAATTTTACCCACCCCTCAGGTCCAAAGCCCTCATGTTATGTAAGCTAACATTGATAGCATAAACATTACTAGGGCATTAGAATCAAAGCTGCAGGAAATTCAGGCCTGCATAGTTGATGTTGAATTTTAATATATGGATTCCATATTTACCCAGTGTTAACAACCGCAACTCACATGTTTCCAATGCTTTCCATCTATGCATGGGTCAGTATAAGTAAGATAGGAACCATGTGGCAAACCATATACCAGCAATCTGTGCTATAGTATGCAAAGGAAAACAAATGCCATACACCTCTGATTACTTCTATGATTACACATAAAAAACTTCCATATAAGACAACCATCTAATATACAACAAACAGAATATATATATTGTTAGCTATGACCAGGTTCTTTAGAGGTATATATATTTTTTAATACAAATAACATCCTCAGTTTTCTATTGCATAAAAGTAGTGGAATATTATCATCTTAAAATAAAAAAACCCTCATGCACTACAGTTGCAAGCAGACAGATAGGTATGTCTGTGCTACATGTGCATATGTACATACATGCATAAATATGTACGTGCCTCTGCATATATGTGTATAGATATTATTTCTATCTACACGGAGAAAAAAGAGAGAAGAAACTAATACAAATATGGAAGACAAATGCTTATATTTTTGGATATACTGAATTTCCCTTTGCTGGTTGCTGTTATGGACTATGCATACTGACTTTTTACTCTGCAACTTTGCCCCATCTTCTTCATTGAACTTTTACAGGAGAAATGCTTAGATTTTCTACATCCCACTTACATTTCTTCTTGCCCTGGATTTTACATATCAGGTGCTTTCCTCCTTACATCAACATAATAATGTAATCAATGTAACAGTGTATTAATTGGTAGTGATATAAAAACTGTCAAAGTATCAGACTGTATTACATCCATAGATTTTAAGAGAAACTAGATTTTTAGAGTTGTCCTGTATGACCACTGTAAGGCAATATTTTTCAGGTAATGATAGGACTAAGTAGTTAATAATGACTAAGTAGTTAATCTCCTGAATGTCAGAGATATAGGCAGACAAGAAATAATACCTTATACATACACTTCCATTAATACAATATGAAGCGTATGTATAAGTAAAACTTTAAAAAAAAGAAGACTTCAAAGTACCTGATAACTGTTTGGCACCAAAGAACACTGGATAATTTTCATAGCTCTCATGTAATGATGATTTGATGAAATGTGCTTCAAATGTTAACATTGTTAGAAGGTGAACACTTGGCCTGTACTCTCTTAAACCTTGGCCATAGTCTTCCACCACAGTTTACAATATAGAATGAATATTATGGGCTGGACAGTGAGTGTAGTAAAAACATACCTTCCCATGGTACTTCACCCACTTGACCACAGGAGATTTTCCCGTGTCTTAGAACCATATTTGTATAGACAGAAGTAGTTGAAATGTGGGAATAATGATTCCCAGATGTGCGAGAATTTGTTTCAGAGACTGGGAAGATACATAAAATTTTCATTTTGTGAACTGTACCATCATTTTCCCTAATGGTATGAGTTAAACTTCTGAGTAGCTAGAGGTTTTTTTCCTAGTGATGTTCATAGTATAGGTTACACACTACCATAATCTGCTTTTTTTTTTTTCACCTGTCACGTTCTTGGTTAGTACACAAAGACTTGCTACTAACCGTAACTAACCTCAAGTTAGGTTTTTCATTTTTTTTTTCCCCACCATGCTCCATTCTTCATGCCCTGTCCTTCCTTGCTTCTTTACTTCCATAGTGCATACTGTGTTGGTTTCTTTTATTTATTTATTTATTTGTTTGTTTTGTTTTGTTTCGTTTTGTTTGTCTGCAAAAATCTAACCTCCCTGGTAGAAAAAGTCTCTAGGAGGCTCTTTCACTCAATGTCTAGCTTCTGCTTTGTTTTCTTATTAATCACATTCTTCCTTTATCTATGGGTCTCTCTGGACTGACCATGGCTACCATAATTTATATAGTTCCTACTGGGAAATAACAGGAGAACTTTGTGGCTCTGAAACTAAATTGGCACTTTGCTATTTAGAGGGGCAATGTGAGTGCAGTTACTATTTCTTCTAGGTGCTTCCTGCTCCCTGTACCAATATTTTTCCTGCTGGAAAATACAGACTGAAGTGTGTGTGTGTGTAGGTTGCAGTTTATTGCATCCAAATGCAAATATCACAAATAGGTCAGGTGACTGGCAAACTTTATGCAGCTCTTTCTCTCTGCTGACTGGAAAGAGGGTTAGGCAATTAGATCATATGAAGATGCCTACCCTGTCTAGAGTGAGGTGAGAGAAATCCCATCAGTGTGACTTATGATGGATAGTCGTTCCTTCCCTGTTGCTACTAAATAATATTTAAAGATATTTAAAAGGATCTTAATAAAAGGTGTTGTGAAGCAAAGCACATCTACTCTTAACATGTTGTAATTGCACACTTCAGCATGCCTGGCAGATAAGGCATCTATTGTTCCTTTAATGCACGTGAGACAAATAGCACATTTAATTACCTTGCGTGTCAAAATTAATACAGATCCCAAAGCAGGCAGTGTCAATACATTTAGTTATATAGCAATTATAGAACAGCCAGAGCCACTTAATGTATGGGATTGAAAACAGAAACTAAACAAACATGAAAAAAGGGGAAAAAAAAAGCATGGATCAGTGCTTCAAAGAATAACCTTATAACCTTAGAAAAGCAAGAGTTGTTCATTAGTACTATGCTGCAAGTCCAAATAAATATGTAACCTCTCGAAAGGGTTCAGACCAACCCTGGAGCCTGTTAGGCCTTGTTGTTTTAGAGACCTCAGAAAGGTGAAGGTAAGCTCTTGACACAATGCTTTTCATTTGAATTCACTTCCTGCTCTCCCGTTTACTGGAGGTAACTTCCCTTGGTACCTCAGCTGGCTTTCTTCACACAGAATGACTCTCTATTTGCATTTTGTTTCTAATACTGAATTCGCCTAACATGATTCAATCTTATTTTCCCAGTGGTACCATTAATATTTTAATTTAATCAGAATTTCAGGAACTTGTTTGCCATCCAGAGCAACTTGGTTACCTGTCAGCCTCCATCAGCTTGTCATATTAGAGGTGATTGTTCCTTGAATCTAATCTACTTTAAATGATTTCATTGGGTAGAGGTCTATAAATCATTTCAGAATGGGTCTGACAGATGAAGGCTTAGGTAAGTAAACAAATCAGGCTTGCTTTACTTTAGGCAGCAATGAACTTGGCTTTATCAACTTCTCATTGATTTCTGCACTCCAAAAGGTCAAAAAAATCTCTTTAACATAAGAACATTATTAATATAAGTACAGTATTACAACCAACCATAATTAAGATAAGTCCCAACATTCAGTGATGAGGCTGACTTAAGAACATTGCGGACTGCATTTCAATAAAGCCTGATATGCAGTTTGAATTGATGAATTCATTTCCAAAAGGTTTACTTTCGTCTTTCCAATCAAAACAGAAATTAACTGAATATTAAGCAGTCCAGAGTCCCTCTGGATTCTGAGCCAAGTTTATAAAGGATAATATGATGAGGCTGCAGCTGCGAGTCTAATGTACAGTATATCATTTGAACCTTACAGTATGTTCCCATTTAGTTACCTAAATTGTAGTTAAAAGCAAAAATCTGGTCCCTTTGAAATGTTGCTGAGGAATCAGACAGCACATTGTGATTCACTTCAGACGTGCTGGGGCTGAGTTAATCAGCGATTGTCAGTATGGAGCTGGCAATAACAAGGTGATACAGAGAACAAGGCATGTTACATAAGAGCACATTTTCTTGTAGCCTGGATTTCAAACAATAATGGCACATGTGGCATGGAAGAACAATATCTTCTTCAATTTGGGAAAAGGGGAAGCTCTGCTTTCCTGCAAAGAATCTCAGCCTGTGGTAGGTAAGGGCAAGAAAAAAAAAATTGAAAATGAAAAAAAAAGATGTCACATAGTTTATTATTTATATATACACTTGACATAACTAATAACAGGAAAAAGGCAAGGAGCGATCTTGCAGTATTTCTAGATGCCCTTCAAACAAAAAATAAATAAACATTAGAAAGAAGCAAATGTATAATCCACTTCTCCCCCAGATCTGCTCTGCAAAAAAAGAATGAACTCCCACTTCTGTTTCCAATCAGTTTACTAATCTGAAACTAGATAAAATGTATGCATAGTAATAAATGTAAGGAATATTTTGTTGGAAAAGTGGATTTTTCTGCATTGACATCTCCTGTCACATCACTAATCAATGGAAATTAGATGGTTACGCAGGCAAATATGCCTGTGGCTGCACGTAACTACAAAAGTTTGAAGTCTCCAAAAGGGGCCCAACTCTCCTAAAATCTACGCGTACGGAATAGATACGTGGGAGGTGAAACATTCAATAACAATTAATATAACTCAAGGCATACGGAAGTAAAATCCCTTCAAGCTGATGTCTAAACTGCAGAAAATTTAGCCTCACGTTGGTATGACCTCTTTTTTTGGTAGATTAATATCCACATTCAAAGCTGTTTGAAGTTTGTTGCTAAGATTACAAAGTCTGTGTACCATGCCATCCTCATCCAGGTGTATGAGATTCAAGAGTGGGTGTCTTAAACCCAACTGATAAGGCTGGTGTCACACACATTTGCTTTGGCACCTCAACACAAATAAAGAAGCTGTTTCCAGTTGAGATGACTGGGCAACTTTTCAGGAATTCATAGCATGCCTTAAACATACAGCTCTAGTGTGTAGCGTGCATCTTACACACTCTTCTTGAGTGCTCTCAAACCACTTAAAAGTTAGGTTTCAGGCAGAACTGCATTGTATTACAGTTCCTAGTTCCATGATCACATATTGCTACAGGTCACCTTTCTGCCCACTAACAAACTATTGCAGAGACAGTAAATTGGGCTGCAACTTGTGACGCTTCCTCCTGCATTGGAGGGTGGTGCTTAGTAAGGATGACAAATGTAGAAGGAGAACATGTGTATTTACCTGAAAGAACATAATCAGTCTACCCAACTATCTAATAATTTGCTGTCTGGTGTAAAAGGCACCTCTAGATGTTGGTTTGTCTCACTTCTCACTGATGGTTATCTTGAGACATTTGTCTTCAGATGGGTGTACCCTATAAATATCTGTCTCCCCCTACCAGATATAGACAGACCACATTTAGCCACACAAAACTTAACCCTTGATCTGGATGATGAAAATTGTTGAAAAAATTTCATCCCGAAGCCATTAACTATCTCAAGTCCACAAACTCATTTCTCTACTTAGCGTAAGGGAACGTTATATGTTGGTAGACAATCACTGTAGCTAGGGTCTGAACAAAGCGCACGTTCTGCCCTCCATGTTATTTCATGTGCATACATGAACTGATACCGTGGGATTTTTATTTTTTATTTTTTTGCTAATATTTGTCAGCACCAAATTATTTCCTCTGCAGAACTGGAAGACTAATGAAATTTCTTGAGTGTCTCTGGGGCTAAACTCTCCTGCCTTGGATTGCTTTCCAGCAATACAAGAAAAAAGAAAAAAGAAAAAAGCCCTGCACATGGAGAATGTTGCAGTATTCAGTCTATATTGCACATACATAAAAGAGTGGTTTTATTTTGGAGCAGCTTTTCAATCGTCCCCAAATGTTCTTCAGGACCAACTCTGACAGCTTCCAGTATGGATTTATTTATTTATAGCTTTGATTATATTCATATTTAGCATGCTCATATTCATACTTAGCATGCTCATATCTCAGCCACTTAAGTGCTTCCATCCCAGTTAGGTCTGCTTTATGTTTTCAGTTATAATTCTAAGAGTTATTACTTGTAAAACACTACTTAATTTAAAGTCACAGCTGCATCAACATCAGAAATAGTAATTTATTTAAATGAGATGTATGTATGGTAGGGAGTTCTAATGCTTCTACCCAGGTTTAGTTCTTTTAGCTCATTTAAAAATGGTCTTGACTTGAGAAGAGTTCAACTTTTACACAATAATGTTAAGCACTGAGCAATATGTGTCTGGGAAGGAAGAAAATGCAAACCTCTAAGATGCACAGATGCACACATGCACTGTTTTCTGTTGATTGTTACACTGGTTCTGTTGGGTCTGAAGAAAGCATGGACTGTATCTGTGATCAAGAACCATCTGGAACTGATTGGTACGTTATAATGATATTTTCTAATGCAAACCTCACTGATTAAAGGTCAGGCACTGACAGAAGCCCTTTTCTGTCAGACCCCCAGTTCTGACTGATTGCTGGAGAACATGTGGTAGTAGGTAACATGTGAATGAAGAAGGTAGCCTGAGTGAAAAATGAGACCTTCAAAGTCTCAGAGCCAAAACTTGTTGGCTTTAATGGAGCGTATCATAAGAAAATCTGATCTATCTGGTTCTGAAGCATTTGACAATTCGACTAATTTTAATTTATTTACTTCATTATCACATTGGCCTGTTGAAGCTTTTCAGTTCCTCTCTCATGCTCCCTGGAATAGCTTTAATAGGAGAGAACGACACTCTCGTACTTTATTTGCTCCCTTGGGTCTTGCCGTAACAAGCATGCTTTCTGGCTGCCAGCAAGCTGATGGTGCCTGAAAGCAACCCCTTATCCTTTCAGAGCAATTCCTTCCATGATAATATCGGAAACAGTTGTCACATTAGCATCTGGAATGTTTGATAGGCTGTGCTATTTTGCTCCCAACTTGCCAAATGCATGAGGGACAGGCATCTTATCACAGCTATGCATGAACTGAAATCAGCTTCTGTTGGCAGGGTATATGATTTCATGAGCCACGTAAAGGTTATGCATGGAAACACCACTGGTGAAGTCTCAGAAGAAGTACTGATTTTTTCTCAGACATGAATGTCACATCTTACCAACAGCACCTACAGGCCCAACATAAGTACCTTACACAAGAAATTACTGATATTTGCTGTTTAGCAAAGACATGAATTACTGACTCAAAATGTACTTGGGCCTTTGTGATGGACATACAAGAATGCATATTGTGTGGGCACATGATTACCACAGTCCTAGAAGAGACTGAAAATACTATTCTCAGAAAAGTACTTTATGTGGAGTACATCTGCATTTTGTGTCTTCTGGTGAGTAATCTACAGAATACATTTTCTTGCAAGCCTTTACGCACTGCAGAGATAATGCTTAATTGGTAACCCTAAAGATGTTGTCCAAAAAGTGCAGCATTTTACCACAACCGACTTTCAGGTAGTAGTACTAACTTATTTTCTCTCACCTACAGTGGCAGATTCTGCCAACAGAAGGCAGATACAAGTTTTCTCCTTCAGTTTTATGAAATGTGCTTCTAGAGGAAAAAGAGGAAACGCTAAAGGTACTACTAGACTTGTGCAGCTCTGCACTTGGACTTTATCTGCCTATGGGGAGTCTGCACGTATTTCACTGTTTGCCAACAGTTTCCACTCTTTGTCAGATTTTGATAAGAATAGAGCCCCTTCTCACACCTACTGCTGCCTTCTGAAGGCTAGTTTATACTGCAGGGACTGTCTCTTCTCATCCCGGGTGCTGCAACAAGAATGCAGTGGTAAGGAAGAAGAGCCCATTCATAAAGGAGGCCATGACTTGATACGAGATGGAAAGGTTAGGAAGAAAGACTGTATGTGACTGAGTGTCCAGCCAAAGATGTTGATGGGTGCAGGACACTTGTACACAGAGGCTTGGAAGAACGCACAACTGTTTTCATGAAGTTCTGTCAATTACCTTTTTAAGATTCAGGCAGTAAGATGCCACTGCAGGGGTGTACTGTTCTAAGCTCTAACAAGAACTGTGGCTTGGGCATCTGTAGCTCCAACAGCATGAACTTGAGATGACTTAATAGAGTGGATACTGAAGATGATGCAGACCTCAGTGGACCAGACTGTTAATCTGGACTGGGGTGCACTCATTGGAGGAGACTAAGCCACAGGGACTGAATTATCATCCACACCAAAAATCCCTGTTAAGGAGCTAAAGCGTTCCATAGGTTAATCAAACAAACAAACAAAAAAATTACCAGTGCAGTAAGATGTTAAGCAACATTGTCATTACTATAATACCTGCTGAGAGGACATAAAAATAATTTAATTTAATCCTTACAGTTTTCAGGGAGTAGTGTAAATACAGATGGATCTTCAGATGTTTACATTGAGTGACAAGGCATTAAATGCACTCTGATACAATTTTGTTTAATTTCAAAAACCACAGTCATGCTTTATGTTTTCTTCACAGTATTTAGTTATGAGAGCCAACGCATGTGAAAACTCTGAAATTCTCAGGATAAAAACTTCTTTATATCTCATCCTAGAGAGTATTTTAGATGTTCTGATTTTAGAATAAGGAACGGTGACTGCTTATGCAGCTTGTAATGCTTCAAATTCCTTGGCAAAGGTTTCAATTTACCTGATTGAAAAGATCTGCATTTTTATAGATATGTTTCAAAGCTGAAATGCTAAGTATAATTTTCAGTGAAATGGTCCAAAAATTTGTTATTCTAAATTCTTAAAACATAATTATTTATGTACTGTGTGTTATCTGAAACCCTGTCAGCACCAAACCATCACTAATATGAACAATGCAATTTTGTACTCCAACAGTAGCATTAAAAATACTCTGGGACTCCCACTTACCAAACTTCATGACAGCGTTTTCCAGTTTATATGAGCAGGATTGTGTTCTTTCTGCCTAGACTTTTTTTTTTTTNTCATAATTCATACTGGAAATTTCTAAAAGAAATTCTGTAAGTTAAATTTAGTTTATGTGTGTGTGTGTGTGTGTGTGTGTCTAGGAAAGGCATTTGCTAACATTAGTTCAGGTTTTAACAATACATTTTTTTGGAAGCAACTTTAGCATTTCCTAATCAGATGCTTCTCATCTGAAAACAGAAAACATTCTGATTTGCTTTCATTTTGTTAGTTACGGTCATTCAGAAACCTATGTGAATTGAAGCTCGAACATCTGGCTGTCTTAAGCAAAAGTTAAACTGAAGGTGTAAATCTGTATTTTGTTGTTTTGTAATCTTTTTGGTATGAGATCAGTGAAGGGAGTCTATTAAGTGACATTTATCACTGTTTTCTATTACAGCTTGCCTGGAAACTTCAGGAAAGTATTATCAGTGAATGCTTATGCATATACTGAATAAATGGGTGCATGCTTTATATTATAGTATTACTTTGGCTTTCATACATTTCCAATATCTTAATCAAAGATATGCCTTGGAATTATATTAAACATATCTTACACGTGTACAATCTATGCTTTACATTCCATCTTTCCTGGGCTTAAAATACTGTAAATTGCTCAGGTCTGGATCCTCTTCAACTTCCTTACTGCAGTGGGAATTTTTCTATTAAATTCACAGGGCTTTGGATTCAATTCCTTATGGCCTATGTAGCTTTTGCCAGCCAGGAATGAATTTCTCATTCTACAGTAAGCAAAAGTGATGTTGTGGGTGAGAGTTGCTCACCTCTTGCTGGTCTGGAATCTGCATGATTATTTTCACTGTGAGGAAAGGCCAAAGTCATTTTCAGATTTCATACTGATGTGTCATTACAGTGCAAGAACCAGTCTAGGTAGTTCCAGAGTTTACCAATAGGGAAGCTTGTAGTTGATGGTTTTTTTTTTTCCCCAGTTGAAGTGTATGTATGCATGGAATATACAATAATAATGGTACAGTTAACTACGGATAGAACGTTTTTGTACAATCTAGATGTTTCCTAACCAAAATTATATCAGAAAATCAACGACTGTAGCTATACAAGTACTTTCTTTTATTTCTGACATTCTCATTTTTGTCATTGTAAATTTTTATTGCATCGCAAAAGACCTATACACTTTTTGTCTTGTGATGCAAAACACTTTGAGGAGGCTGAGACACAACTATTGTTCTCTGGAGATGCAAAGAAACTGGGCTATTATCTCTTAAAAACTTGAGACAGGCATTAAAATCAATATGCTACACAGAAAACAAAAATATTCAATTTTTTAAATGTAAAGATGCTGTTCTTTTTTAAAGAAAAATTGATATTTCATAATTTAAATATATGTGGAAATAAATTGTTTTCAGCAGTCCCAGGCCCCATTTGAATAACGAAGAGGAAATACTAGTGTACTTGACTTGATGCAATTTTCTTTTCTGAATTTGCCATGAATGGAGATGGGGAAGAAGCAATTCAACAAGGATATAGTCTTGTTACTACTTTCCTGATGGCACAGATGTGAATTAAACTGAACCAATGGAAACATTAGAATATTTTAATCCTTATGTTCTTTAAGCCTAATATTGTTATTTTATTATATGAAAGTTTAATGCTTCTTTCCTCTTGGTGCCAAAAATAGGACTCTACTTTGCTGACTGACATCATTGTAAATTCACTGAGATCAGCTTTTGTATTAGAAATGAATAGTGAAAGGATGGAAAATTCAGTTGATACACAGCTCCTGCAGACCTTTTTTAGGTCAGCTGGTTGTAGTTCTCTTAGTTCAATCTCAGAGGATTTTCCTGTTTGTTAATTTTGGTGATGTTTAATAAGAAAACATGTGTCCTATTCTGCCAGTATTACAGAGAGAGAACACCCAGAGGCTGTCTACAGTACCTTCCCAAGATGAGATGATACAGGACTGGAAGGATGAACTGAATGAAAAGGGAAATCATAGTCATGGAAAAGTGCAAATTTCACTGCATGATACAAGATATTTAATTTAAACCTTCCCTACTCCTGAATGGTGGGAAAATGTATATGAGACATCAGAAAAATGTGTCAATTGCAATATAGTTGAAGATGATAAGACAGGAGTGTGAATACATTTCAGTTCTTGTTCACTAATAACATTCTGATATTTATAGTAGAAAAGGCTGTGAAAGGTGAATATAAAGCATTAAAATAATAAATATGGCAGTAATAAGAATAGAAAGTTTGCTAAAAAGTATACTTCCATACTTGCATTTATTGGGGATTACTGATGTTGGCAAATTCTTTCTTGCTAGATTTTGAATGCTCATTTAACTGCTAAGAGGAATTAAATAAGTGACAATCAGAGCAGTGGTTCCTTACTGTTTTATGTACTCAGTATTTATATTTAAAAAAAAATGACTTGGCAACACATGATATAGTACTTGGAAACAAATAGGTGAGCCTATATCAAGCCTATAGTTTTTGTGTGGTAGATTAGTCCTGGACATTTCAAATACTCTCAAATAACACATTCTTCTCTTCCGGTGACTGTATCAAGAACATGATTGCTACAACATACATGCATGGGTAGGTGGTCAGCACAGCAGGAAAATGCTAGGACTATAAGACAAATGATAGTTATAAATTATTTGCAAGCTCAAGTAACAGCAATTTGACTTTTTATGAGCCTGTAACAATGCCCCCAGAGACGAAAGTGTGAATTTCTGTAGATCATTGCATTTTCATGGCCTTGGCATTAAGTAAAGGTTGCAGCTCCAGGTTTTGAATTTCCCTACTCATAAATAAGAGCCATTTTGTTTTTTTATGTCTGATTTTTGCATGAAATATATATATTCTAATCCTTGCTGAGAAGTCTTCAAGGAATAATAGTGGAGGTTTTTTTTTGGTATAAAATTTCATCTCACATGCTTGCAGAAACCATACATCTTTGGTGCTGAAGTTGCAGCACCTATATCAAGGGTTTGTGTATCAAAGGCATGCTCTTCTGTATTCTAATGTTTAACAATTTGCTGATCATGACTGACAGGTATACAGAGCTAACATGTTCTGGAGTTGTGAGTGATTTATTCCAGAATAACTCAGGGAATTCAGAGAATTTAGCTGCCACAGTCTTCCTTCTCATCACAGAAAAATGCTTATTAGGATTGATTGCATTCCCTTTAAGATTCTTCACTAGAGAAGACTAGACTTCAGCCTACAGTGTCCTCAAGAAACAGCAATGTGGGCATCCAAATTCTCATCAAAGAAACACAGAGAAAGGTCTGTTTGTTAATTTTTATTGGTCTTAACAGTTGTAGCTTACTGTTATTTGCATTGGTTCCACTTCATTTTTTATTTTTTATTTTTTATTTTTTTTTTACCTCTCTTGAAATGACAGTTCACTGCTAATGTTCCCATAAACAGAACAAAGTCTGTGTGCAGAGCTCATGAGACAAATAAGTGCTTGGCATAATGAAAGCGGAAACAAATTTTACAAGAAGATATGGTATTTTATTTGGATGCTACAACCCAAGAAGGGTGAGATCACAGCAAATAGTGAAATACAGACCTGAAGTGGACCTAGATCTTATTAGTTTCCACATTTTCCTTTGTACTTGCACTGCATCAGGCCTGCATTGTTTCCATCATAGAATACTGTGATGTATTTTTAAAACAGCAACAATATCCAGAAGAGATAACTACGGACACTCTGCTGAAGTCTTATAACTTGATCACATTCTTGTTTAGATTCTTCTGTGGAAATTAAATTCTCTCTTGATATTTGCATTACTGCCAGTCAAGAGGCTCTAGGAAATCCTGAACTCTGAAGTGCTAGATCCTATACATAATATAATAGCAGGCCAACAGCTGGAGATATGGAGAGACAGTTTGGTAAAAATATGAGGCACAGATGTGGCACAGAAAAGAATGTCAGTCCTAAACCCAGAAATTTGCAGTGACTATTTAATTTGATAGAATAAACCAGTCTCACTCAGAAGCCTCCAGCTGGCAGATCTGGATATGTATAGACTTTATTCATGATTTTGTTTAGCCCGCTCAGACACAAATGCATTTCTATAAAATTGTCCCATGAATGACTTGCCTGATCTAAAGCTCACATACAAGAAAGGGTAGAAATCTACAGCTTTATCATATGAACTGATTATTCCATCTCTCAGTAGAGCCAGGTGTCAGAAATTGCATGCAAGGAGCCATGGAATTTTAAAGCAGTTCTTTCTCCTGGAAATCATACCAAAATGTAAGGATGCTACTGACACAGCTATTATCTATGGGTTCTTTTACATATGCATTCTTCTCATTTACACCACAAAGGAAGAAGCAACTTGGATCTGTAGCACTGGAACTTCAACAAACATTCCCTTTTATTTAGAGTTAAAAAAGAAAATAACTAAAAAACCAGCAACCAAGCTTCTCACACATGTATACTTTTTGTCAGCAGGGATTATCTTAGTGAATGGTTTCAGTTCTAGGCTTACTGAAAAAAAGTGTTATTTTCTTCCCTCAGGTTCAAAGGCACATTTGCTTTAAGGAAATGAGAACCAAATTTGAAACACTCTTAGCTTAACAAAGCCTCCAGATATTATTCATTTAAGAATGCCGTGTCTGAAAGGCCAGTATGAATAGAATAGGAAACTTCCTGCCAAATATGGATGTTTACAATGTACATTTATGCCTGGGCTAGCTGTGTCAGTCTCTTTTTGTAGTAAGAGGGAAACAAGCATTTTTCAGCCATGCATCTCTTTACTCATGTAAAACTATGCAAAAAGTCAGAAGAATCATATCATGAAAGCATCAGTTTATCAGTTTATTAATTTTAAAGGAATCCTGGAGTAACTAGTTCGGATGTGGTAAACAACACTGTTGACATCCCAATTTGACTGAGATGAATCATGGTGAAAGAGAGTAAATAAAGTCTTCTAGAAATCAGGCTTATGTATAGTTGTACAGTTAGTAAGGGAAAGTTTGAAAAGTTTGTTTCAGCCAAAGAAGGAGTAAGGAACTAATCAAATTTGGCAAAAGCAAAACTGAGAGGAAATATGATAGCTGTTCTAAAGTACATCCAACAGTAAGGACAAGAGAGTTAGTCATGCCAAAGGAAAAAGTAGGAAATAGAAAATCTATCCACAGAGAAATTAAAGAAATATTTCGAAGTATTGCAAGAATTAAACTGTGGAAGAATCTCTGGAAATGAAAACCTATCAAGTTTAAAGGTAAGATCTGAAAGATTTATTATAAAACTTACACAATGTGGTTTTGTCTATTGTACTAAAGGATTGAAGCTGATCCAGTCTTATGCCTTGTTTTAAGTTGTTGTAACGGTTGTGGGTTTGGTTTTTTTTAGGAGATTTCGGGCTGAAGGATGTTCTAAGAATATTACAGCTATCAAATTCTCCACAAACTCCATTATTTTTATAGCACTTTTGCAGTTTTGTTTAGTTTTTGAGAGTAGGCTACCCAAGGGAAGGAAGTTGTTTGTCCCTTGACTCTTCCACTTATCACTGAGCAGTAATAGGCCAACTATAAAAAAAACTTTTACGATTACTTTGACCACAATGGTTGAAGAGCTTTTTGATAGGAAGTTCCATATGAACATGAGAGAAAACTTTTCTTTGAGGATGACAGAGCACTGGAACAGGCTGCCTAGTGAGGCTCTGGAGTCTCCTCTGGAGATATTCAAAACTCACCTGGATGCTTTCTTGTGTGACCTGCTGTAGGGTACCTGCTTTAGGAAGGGGTTGGACAAGGTGATCTCCAGAGGTCCCTTCCAGCCCGTCTTTCCGTGACTCTGTTTTCTGCTACATACCCTCTCTTCAGAGGGAAATCTTAGAATTTGTTGGTAAAAAAGAAAGGTTTTGGTTAAATATATTTCTTAGAAAATCCACCATTTGCAAAAATACTGAGCATTTCTTATTGAGTTTTTAAGGTTGTGCACAATACCTGATTCACAGTTAAAAGGCAATATAACAACTTATAAGTAGGGAGTATAGTAATGCAACATATTTATTCTACATTTAACATTTGTGGTTTGGTATCTAATTTTAATCTTTAAGACTGCAAGTAGGTTTTTGATTTCTCCGCTGATTTCTCTTTAGGAATATATGAGACTTTATCAAATTTTGAAATGGGTCTCTGCCCAGTTTAGACAAGCATTCAGGCAGGAAGGGGTCAAATGTTTGAGCATGATGTCATCTCATTCTCATAATTTATTGTCAATTCCACTGGCAGGGCATGTTCCAAAGTCTTCTCAGGACTTGCACTTTGAGGGCAATTCAGATCTCTTTTCATAGGATCATAGAATGGCTTGGATTGAAAGGGACGTTAAAGATCACCTAGTTCCAACCCCCTGCCATGGTCAGGGCTGCCCCCCACCAGCTCAGGCTGCCCAGGGCCCCATCCAACCTGGCCTTGAGTGCCTCCAGGTATGGGGCACCACAGCTTCTCTGGGCAGCTGTGCCAGCACCTCACTGCCCTCTGAGTGAAAAATTTCCTCCTAATATCTAACCTAAATCTACCTCTTTTAGTTTAAAACTATTTCCCGTTGTCCTGTCACTGTTAGGCTATGTAAAAAGTCTGTCTTCCTCCTGATTGTAAGCTCCTTTTAAGTACTGGAAAGCTGTAATAACATCTCCCCAAGGCCTTTTCTCCAGACTGAACAAGCCCAACTCCCTCAACCTTTCTTCATAGGAGAGGTGCTCCTGCCCTCTCATCATCTTCATATCCCTTTTCTGGAGCTGCTCCAACATCTCCACATCCTTCTTGTGCTGAGGGCCCCAGGCCTGGATGCAGTATTCCAAATGGGTCCTCATGAGGGCATAGAAGAAGGGGACAGTCCCCTCTTTCTCCCTGCTGGCCACCCCTCCTCTGATGCAGTCCAGGATACTGTTGGCCTTCTGGGCTGCAAGCACATACTGCTGGCTCATCTTCTCTGCCTCAGCAGGGCAGCTTTGCTTTAGGCAGGTATGACAACAATCATGCAGACAGTGGTGTTTCACAACTCCTACTTGTCACAGTGTCTTAGGGCCTTTTTGTTCTGTGGTGGCTCCTCAGGATGACTGAGAGGAAAGCATTTTTTCTTGCTTTGATTAGTGGCTTCTGTCTTCTTGGCGTTCTTACAAATGTCAGTGAAGAATTAATAATCTTGCCCACCCTAGAAAAAATAGTGTGGGCTCAACATCCCTTTCTGGTATCCCCTCAGCCTTTTAAGATGTCTTCATCTTTCTGATGGGGGAAGAGAAGGATGCCTCCTGGGGAAAGGGGGACAGATATTCAGTGCCAGGTTACTGCAGTTGAAAATATCCCCGTTCTTGTGAAATGCCTTCTTTCCCCTGGAGGGAGGTGAAATGTCATCTCAGCTACAGATTTCACAGTGAGTTTTGCTGAGAATCAGAAGATCACCCTGGATTTTAAATCAGCACCATGAATTTTCAAAGCTGCTAAGGCTGTTAGGACTAACAGATCTGCCAGCTCATCCTCAGGCACCTCCATCTGAGTCTTTGGTCCTAATCCAGCAAACTGTATAAGCATACGGTTATATGCAAGTAGAAGAGTAGCACTGCTGGAACAATGTACAGATTCAGGACTGAGAAATTTAAGTTATTTTCTGAACTGGAAGTTTCTGATGAAGCCCCTCCATAGTTCATTCACATTATCATCATAGCCTGATTTAGGGGGATAGAACAGCTGTACTGTGTATGTCTGTGAGGCACAGACTTGAGACTCAGAGCACGGAGATTATGTAGCACAGCTGGAGGGAAGCAGTGATTCTTCATTTTTTTCCTCATATTGTTAGAAAAAGAATATGTCAGAAAGGAATGAGATAATGGTTTTTTTTTTAATATATATACAGTGTGTTTAAAGTAGCCAGTTTTAAGCTGTTGGTAAATAATGACAATGAACATCTGCAAACTCACGTAGCAAGTAAACCTGTAACTTCTTAAATTCATCAAAGGGAAAATAATTCTTTTCCTTTAATCTGCTGCTATGGTGCTACAGCATTTACAGACACATCAGTACTCTGCTATCTACCTTTTACTGGTATTTAACATTCTGCACAGTTTCCTTCTTGTTATTAGCTGAAGCATAAAAGGCTAATACCTCTAATTGTCCATCACATTTATATATATATACATATATTTATATCTATACATGCCACGTTTCAGCTTTGCTGCTGGTGCCAAGGAAAACGTTGGATTCTATTCAGTTTTCTTCATATTCATTTTCCTGCCCACTTAACAAAATTACATTCAATGAGCTGTGGGAGAAATTCACATCAACGGGCCATGTAATGCAATTTCTGGTATATATGCAGGAAGAAAAAATCCTACATTTTCTTTCATTTCTGTCAAAATCAATCAAATTGTACTGAACTGAACATAATCTCTTAAAAAAAAAAATCACCCAGGCATTTCCAGTGAAATAAGCTTCTCTTACATGGTAACATGCACATATTTAAGAGGTCTCTGTTTTATTTTTTTTTAATCATGCCTAATTAGTTTTTTTTTAATCACCCACACAACTAAGGCTCTTTCCTGCATAATTTATGACATAGAGGGGCCGGTGTCAGAAATCAAATGTTGTAAATTAAAAATAACAAGTTTGAGACTAGTGATTCAATTAAAACCCTAGAAAACATTGGATTATGCATAATTGAGAGCTTGTATGCAGAGATGCATGTCATGCTTGTCAGCTTGGATGGGAGGATTGGATTGGAGCTGTCAAGAGCATTTAAATCAACTCAGTAAAAAAATTAGAAAACAAAGATGATATTTATTATTAACTTCCAGTGTTCAAAAATAAACTGAGAGGTATTTAATTTGAATGCTTAGATGACAAGGCTTTATTTATAGCAGAAGTTATAAAACTCAGTAATAACCCTAGCTGGCACAGATGTAAAGATACTACTGTGCAGCTGAGCTAAAGCCCACAGTGTGAGGATTCAGCAGTTGGCCCTGACTCAGGTTCAGCTAATAGAAAGCTGTGTTGGAAGAGAAGAAATCCAGATTCTTGAAGGGAGCCATGAATGACCAAATCCTGATTTTTGTTTTTTTCCTTTTCTTGCCTTTCTTTTATTCCCCCTAGAAACTAAAGATGATATACAAAATGCTTTGTGGCCTCTAAAAATGGATGAGGCTATCTAGAGGATAGGCTGACTTACCATGGTGACCCACCTTTGCAGGACCAGTCAGTACCACTACTTGGTAGGAACAGCTGAGGTCTAAAGATTAACAGTATCTTCTCACTTCAGCCACACAAGCAGAGTCAGTTTCAAACTTTATTTGAAATTGCTGCATCAACAATAAATTGTGTTGTTGAGACTGAATGTAAAAACTAGCTAAGATACTTTCTATGTTTGAAATGAAAAAATGCATTTTTGTTTCTAGGTTGAGAAGAGACATTCCAATAAAGTAAGGCTTTGAACCTCAGGACCAGAATTTATGTATTTTAAAACACCTCTGAAACAATCTCCAGGACTTCCCCTAGCCATCAGAAATACACCAAGCAACAAAATGCATATGAAGATCACCCAATTCCAAGCCTATCTAGCATTCACTTAAAATAAGCTTTTATTTTTATAAACGAAACTATTCCCTAATGATATGTCCCTTTGTATTACTTGAGATCTTATTGTAAGGTACCCAGAAATGCTGGATAATTGTAACTTTTTTCCTTCAAACAAAACTCTTTTCCCTAGTTCTCTTTTAGCAAGTCCCAAGCCATGAAATCTTATCTTTTTATTTCCCCTGAGGCTTCTGTAAATCTACTTTTGCCAGTGCAGCCTGTGTCCTATTGGGTTACCTCATACCAAACAGCACAGGAACGCAAAGGGATTGCCATCAGCTTTAGAAAGTTTGAAAGCAGACAGCCCGGGGAGGAGACACCCAGGAGAGGTGATGCCAGCTTTTTTTTAATGTTTTAAGATGCTTAAACCTAAAGATAACGTTAGGGAAAAACTCTTGCCTCAGGAAAAAGCAGACAGAACATTCAGAGTGTGGAGAAAACTACATGAAGAGTTAAATTCTTCTCCTTTGGTACACCGCTAATGGCTGACGTCAACGGGATTTGTGAATGCACATCTGAGAGTGGAATTTGGCCATAAGTGAGGTGGAAAAATGATTGATGACCACCTAATGGCAGAGTTGGATCAGTGCAATCACGCAGAGGAGCTGAAAGTTGCTCAGTTTATCCTCAGCAGATTTCTATCAATTTCCCTCTGAGCACACAGGCAGGTGGAGGACAGACAGCTCTTGGTACCCAGAGATACTGGCAGAAAATGAGCCCTGCACATGGCCACAAGAGAAGGGCTTTAGGGGGCCCAGCAGTGGAGGAACATGCCACAGAGGAGAGCCTGGGCCACCTTTCACTGAGCATAAACAGGAGATGTACAGCAGCCTTAAATTTAGGCTGTGAGACAGAGATGTATGCAGGCAACCTTCAAGGATTCTAAAGGGAAATACATAGTTAAATCTCCTTAGTGAATCTTGCAGTAAAATTTTAGCAAATCATTTTTTTTTAAACCTCAATTGGCAATTCCAAATCTTTGCTATACTAAATTCCTCTTAAAACCTACGAACACTTGGTAGCATTTACATATACTATCTTTGTATCTCTTTCATCATCTTTCTTTGATGTTTTATTAGTTACAAGGTTTAGCCTAGAAAAGCCTGTGCATTCCTCTTCACTTAAAAAAAAAAAAAAAAAGTGTGAAAGGTTTTAATTTAAGCCATTTTGAGAATTCTCCAAATTATAACAAGGCTATAAATATGAGTAGGAGACTTATGTAAGCACAAGAGATGAAGAAATGGTGTATGATTTTTGCTGTATTGGAAATTGGAGCCTTATTCCTGAAAGTTCAAAATATCAGAGGCATTTTCCATTTCTACAGGTAAAATCAACTAAATGAGAAAGTTGTACAGAGGATCTCCAAGTGCCTTCAACACTAGTCTAGCTTTGCTCTTGTTAACTTCTCTAACGGTTTTCTTATGAGCTTCAATGGGAATAGAGTTCAGCCAGAGTCCTTCCATTTATTAACTCCAGTGTCTGGGAAAAGGATCAAATTTTGCTGTTTTTTGGAGGAACTGCTGGTGTCAGTAAGTTAATGTGTAATACTAAAAAAAGTTAAATTCCATTTCTCTTAGAGCACAACCAGTTATCAGAGTTCCTCACTACAATATAAGCAAGCAGTTTTCCCCTACCCTAAGAAGAAAAGGTAAGAATTTCATTTGAATAGCATTTCTAGACTGAAAGGAGTAGAAATTAGGGACAAATCTTTGCAGGAAAAACCATTAATCATTAATGTTGATCATTATTATGGGACTTTTGCCTTTGCTGTGTTCTACACTTCCATTTCCCACATAAGTTTTTGTGTTCCCTTTTTTGGACTATGTCAAATGGAGGAAAACTGTAAAAAAAAAAAAAGTAGTTTATTGGAGTAGGTTCATCCTGCAAAAGTACCTGACTAGTAAAACTGAGCACAGATTTACAGAAGAAGATTGAGAGCAAATGTGTTGAAGGCTGGATGTGAATGAGTAAGGTCCAAGAGAATGGGAATGAAATTCTGGGTCTTCAGATGCAATTTTCTACACTGCAATTTTCGCTGAGATTAAGACTTCACCCTTTGTCCTTGATCTCTACATGTTATGACCTGCAGTGTTGCAGGCCTGGGGATGAGCAGCTGGAAAGCTGCACGGAGGAAAAGGAACTGGGGGTGTTGGTCAATGCTTGGCTGAACATGAGTTATCAGTGTGTCCAAGAAGTGATCCAAGCAGTGGCCAAGAAGGCCAATGTCATCCTGGTTTGTATCAGAAATAGTGCAGCCAGTAGGACCAGGGAGGTGATTGTCCTTCTGTATTCAGCACTGATGAGGCTGCTCTTCAAGTGTTGTGTTTTATGTCCCTCACTATAAGAAAGATATTGAGGCCCAGGAGCATGTCCAGAGAAGGGCAACAAAGCTGTGAAGGGTTCAGAGCACAAGACTTATAAGGAGTGGCTAAAAGAACTGGGATTATTCAGTCTGGAGAAGAGGAGGCTCAGGGGAGACATTACTGCTCTCTACAATGACCTGAAAGGAGGTTGTGGCTAGGTAGGGTTGTCCTCTCAGGTAACAGTGATAGGACAAGAGGGAATGGCCTCAAGTTTTGCCAGGGGAAGTTCAGGTTGGATATTAGGAAGAATTTCTACTCAGAAAGAGTGGTGATACATTGGAACAGGCTGCCCAGATAGGTGGTGGATTTACCATGCCTGGCGGTGTTTAAGGAAAGGGCAGATGTTGTACTCAGAGACATGATTTAGTAGCATTATTAGTTGTAGGTGGATGGTTGGACTAGATGATCCTAAGATCATCTTTTAAGATCTATTCCAACCTTAATGATTCCATGATTCGATGACCTCCTCTGCTTGTGCATATCATTGCAGATCTACACAAATAACCTGGCAGCATCACAGCACCACAAAACCATTCCCTTCCCCCTCAGTGGGATGAGGGAGAGAATTGGAAACAAAATGGAACTCATGGCTTGAGATAAAAACTATTTACTAAGACAGAAAAGGCAAAGAGAAAAAGAAGAAATCCATCTATCTATCTCAATGCAACTGCTCCCCATCTGTCAGTTGATGCCCCGCTAACAAAACAACTGCCTACCAACCGATGCCCCGCTAGGGAGACATCATCTCACCACCTGCTGACTGATGCCCAGCAAATCCTTGAGTAGTGGCCAGCCCCCAGCCAGCTCCCCACAGATTTGTAGCCTTCTGCACGGTGTCATGTGGTATGGAATGAGTCTATGCCTAATTCAGGCACCTGTCCTGCCTCCACACCACTCCCTACTTACATACCACCATGGTGGCAGCTCTTCCCCACTGAGTGGCGTGGCCCTGGGCACACACCCCATCACTCAGCAACAACAAAAAAATTGGTGTGCTATTAACACTGTCTCAGCTGAAACCAAGGCATCAATAAAACTAAAACCAAATGCCTTTTCCCTGCTAGAGACTCATTACAGTTTTTCAGATTGTCCCTGACTTAGTTTTTACCTTTGATAGAAGCTGCACAGGGTTTCAAAGGATGATAAGAAGAGTGCGAAAATACAGGGCTCAAGTATATAGCTGTACAGAGCACTTCCTAACACTGCATGATGCTTCTGTTTAATGAAATTTACAGGTATGAGCTAGATGTACTAACACCTGCCTACACTGTGAGTAGAAAGAGGGCTCATGAAAGTTTTCTATGACATCCAGCAAAGGCAGATCCATAAGATAACCATTTAGAGAAACTGTGCAAGCGCTTACCTAAGCTTTCAACCCTCTCCTTGATCTACATTGGCTCATAAGCAGAAATTCCTTTCGAAGAAGACACTAAGAAGCCACTGACCCACTGAGAACAAGAGAGGATGAATGCGTGCCCACTCTTGGGAGACATGTTTGAATTTTCCTTTCTGACCACAGCCTAAGTTACTAAGTAAAGCAGAGAGGGTGTGTGAGATCCATCTTCTTGTAGGAATATTTATCATTAGAACTGAAACCTTACTGGGACAGACCACTGTGCAGAGTTGCACCTTTCCAACATGCTAGCAGTACCTTTGGACTGGACTTCATATGTTATACCTACGTGTACCACTGTGGCTTCAAACCAGAAATACACCTTGACTCCAATCCTGTCTCCTACCAGAGTGATGACCTATGGCATAAATCTGAGGGCTTACATTGCATACTGTGGTCAGTGTCATGAACAGGATGTGGACATGCTTAAGGCTGCAAACTGTGCAGTGACAGTGCTAAGGAAGATAGTGCTTTGTTTTTTGTGGATTGGAACTAGACAAATCTGATACGATTTTGTCAATAATGCTGTTTGCTGACTCTGGAAATGGGTGCAGACTTGGCCTGATAGAGATGTACCAGGAGTGGCGCAAAGCAGAGTCAGGCAGCAAGCTATCAATAAAGCAGTGAGGGCTATGCACAGTCTTCCTTTATCCTCTCAGCCAGCAGTGCGGACATACCTCAGAAGATTAAACCAGTGAAAACCAAGTTTCTAGATGTCAGTTAGGCATAAGCAGGAGCCAAGTCTAAGTTGAAAATTTAAGTGTATCACAGCCCTTGCAGAGAGAGAAGTTGCATGTTTTCTGATGAAACTTTCAGGGAAGGAATGCTGCTTGGTTGTGATTAGTGTCTGTCAGGTCAGGTGACAGCTTAATGGCGATTTCCAGGGTTACAGTTTGGCATATAGGCAAAATCATATTTTCTTAATTCCTGCTAGAGACTTTCCTAATTCCTTTGTTTCTTTCTGCATGTGGTTTTACATATCTAGAGAACATTATTAGCAGAAATGTAGGTGCCAAGGGAAGAAAACTATCTTCCTCTGGGGTAAAGCACCAGCTCAGCTGGGGTTTTGAAGATCTACATTTTGAACTTAGATGTTTACAGTGGCTGTTAGACCCCTAATTCTTTCAGTGGATTTAGGCCATAGCACGTAGGCAAAGCCTGGTAGAGTCAGCAGAATTTTTTCTTAGAAGTTCTGAGTTTCTTTGAAGCTGAAACTCACAATGGAACTAATTATAACTTAGCTGTAGTTGTCTGCCTAATGCCTTATGTGAGAGATACTGTACAATTATTTCTATACTTTTTAAAATGTCGTATCATGTTCTATAAATAAATTAAGAGTGTTTGTGATGAACATGAATTCTAAATGTTGAATGATAGGTGTAGAATTTTGTAATAAAACGATTTTTTCTGATGAGAAGCTTAAATTTTTGCTGACCAATATAGAAATAAAGCAACAAACCCAACAAGTGATTCAATTTGTCCACGTTGGTCTTAATGGATTTGTGAAACATGTTACTTTAGTGAGTGTAGTGACACAAAGGTCTATATAGCAACTGTATTATCTTAAGAATCTGCAGAAGTCAAAACCTTCTGATCTAAGCATTCAAAAACTGGGATTGAATTTTATGATTTATACATTTTCATATTGGTAAGAACTGGTACAATCATACGGTTTGACCTAGGGAACTCAAATACCTATCTGGCAGACACTGAGGGAGAGATTCCCACTCTGTGACTGTACTTGCTATGTACTTGCTACAAAAAATGTGCACTCAGTAGATTGTAGGAGAAAGTCTTCATCAGAGAAACTATCTTAAATGTTAGCAGACCTCCAGGTTGCCCCTGATGATTATCCTAAAATCCTTATATTGCATTTAATGGAGAGCTTAATAACAAGCTACAATAAAAGGCTAATGTGATATAGGCAACACAGTATTAACCTCTTTGCTAATCCATTTTTTCAAGACAATGAAAAAAGTGAATCTACTGGTATAATGTTAAGGAATTAATTAGGGCTGCCCCATTTCATAAGACTTGACTAAAAATGAAAGAGAATGGTGTGATGAGAAGCAAAGTTCGAAAAGAAGAGACCTCAGTAATAGGAAAATGAAACAAGGGCTTGAAAACACAGGTTCCAAAATCCCAAATCATCCAAAAAATTAGTAAGTGAAATCCCCAAAATACAGGATCAAAAAAACATCAAAGCAAGTGCGTATACACTGCTAACAATTAGAACAGTATTAATTAGCAACAATGTTCTTTAATCTATAAATAATAAAGTGATCAAACAGTCCCACAGAGAGGTGTATAACAATACATATAATTTTACAGTCGTAGGTCAAAAAGTCTATTTTAAATCCCTGTGGCTAATTCATATGTTCAGATTTTAAGTCCTGTTTATCATGTAGTTGAGAGATCACTCCAAAGTGGAAGGGGATATGTCACAATTAGACTCAGAGCCTCAGACAAGCTACAAAACATACAATGAAGAAATTGCATTTAATCCCTACTTCTTTCTAATGAAGGAAAAATGTGCACTAAGTAGAAAAATACAATAGGAATGAACCTATATTTTAAAAGAAACTGTGAACAGGCACTAAGTTAAGGAATTTACACTGCATATCAGCAATGAGCTGTGCCCTCAAACTGAGTTACCACAAGGGACTGTAGAGAAATAACTACAGTTTACATATATATATACCACACTCTACAGTAGGGCAAAATACTTAGTAATCTTCATGATCGATTTATGTCAGATTTATGTAATTAGACCATAGGTTGTTCTAAAGAGCCAGGTTAATGCTATCCCCATTTCACTACGAGTGAACTGAAGCAGACAGGCTAAATTAACAAGGAAAAGTCAGTTTTGTCTCACTGCATCTGGGAGACCATTTTAGAACCTGATTATATAAGAAGTTAGGAGTCTTCTTAAGAATCATCCAAATTTATTAAGGTTTTTTACATCTAAAACATCACATGATCATTAGTCTCCATCCTTAGTTTTATATCACTTTTGACCAGTTCAGGTTAATTCCTGGCAATGTTATTATTATCTACCTGAATGAGTAGCATAAAAAGCACCAAAAGTGCTGGCTGAATAGTGGCGACTTTCCCATAATGTCAGACATACAATCCCATTAGACAGGGAGCACTCTGTGGTCCAAGTACTTTGCCTAAAAGTTTCTTCAGCCTATTCTGGAAGAGATATCCGTGAGATCCTTGAGGAAATTGATAAAGACGAAGGGAAATCCTCCCAGGCCAACACTCGGCACTTCCACAGAGAAGTCAGCGAGCACATGGATAAAAGGCAGCCAGGACAGACAACATATTTAATCTTCAAAAAGACATCAACAGGATTCCACATCAAGATCATTAAAGAAGTTGAGTTACCTTTGGACTGCAAGAAGTCATTTCATAGGCTAAAATATCATCAATGTCTGGAACTTAATGGATATTCTTCAGGACTTAGAAATAACACTGGTAAGCTTCCATAGGGATCAGCACTGGTGCTGGTTTTATTCCTCAGGGATCAAGAAGACTTCACAAAGTTGCATGTGGTATTAAAGATGGCAGAAGATATTTCACATAGAAAGTATATTGAAGTAGTGAATTTGGGAAGACAATTTACTCTTAGCCTGCATGTTCTGAACTCAGAGCTGGCAGTCACAGCTCAAGAAAGAGACCTTGGAGTCACAGCTGGTTGGTTTCCAAACCTGTTATCTCTGTACGGTGGCAGACAAAAAGCAGTAGCATTGGGTGTCATAAGAAAGGGCTCCAGAGGAGGGCCGAGGACATTTGCCATGGTATTAAGCTGGGATGTGCTACAGTTCACTGCTACGTATGCGGTCCTGAATGTGTGTTGCAGAAGGGACTTAGTGGAGTTGGAAGTAATAGGGGAGAGGAAACATGAAGAGGATCCAGAAGATAGAATGGCCACCTTCAAAAGGAACACAACAAAGACTGGGACTCTGTTTTGGAGAAGGGACACAATGAAGGGGAGAAGAAGTAATCATGATGGAATCATCTGGATGAGCAGAATGCAGTGCTGTTATTGACCACAATATGCACTTCTCTAACCTGAAAGCACCTGTCTTTCTCTGTGAACTAGCAAATTGCTTACACCACAGTGCTCCTGAAGTTTTGCATTACACAACGGTCTGGAGGCAAAGGAGAAACAAATGGACAGAAAAACGTCTTACTGCAGTCTGATTAACATACCTGGGTCTCTCTCCATCCCTCTTATTTGAAAATGATTTGGCCTTAGCAGAAATTCTTGCTATTAGTCCCCAAGTACATGACCTTACACTACTTATTTTATACACTTCATTATGAATTTAAAATACTTTGACAGAAGACATATATTCCATATACAACACAAAGTAATTATATACACAAATACATACTTGGTATGTTATACACGTTTATACATATAAATATCAAGTTACTGTCATTCCCAGGTGAACTTTAAGACAGAATTGACCTATCTTGATGACGGAATACAAATTTTCTCGTGAGGTAATAAATTGGTCTTGAACATTTTAAGTTTTCATTTACATACTCTGCATACATTACTTCTCTCAATTCAATTATGTAATGTTCATTATTTAATCCTCAGAATGTTTTGCAGATTAGTTAGAAGTTAAACTTTTTCAGAGTCCTGTGTGACCACCAACTTTCAGCTTAGTGATTAGTTCACCTTTAACCACTGTAATGCAGTTTAACATTCAGTGACTTCATGCTTAAGCAATGTTTGTAGCAGCGCTTCATCATCAGTGTCTTCTGGGAACTTTACCATTGCTTTACTACTGCTTACAAGAATCCTTCAGCATCTGCCTGCGAAACTCAAAAGCCCTGTAGCAGTCCATTTTTTCTCTTCACATATTGCAGAGTGATTCATTCTATATTCTGCTTTTATTGGTCACCAGGAAGCCCACAGAACCTTCCACTCATGCCCTTTCTCAGGACAGTGATCCTATACACATTCTAAAGACTGTACTTCTCTGTTGGGAATAACTCAAAGTGAAGGGAAATTGTTTCTAAGACAGACCTCTCCACTTGCACCACTGTTATTTGCAGTGCATTTCTCCTCAGCAAAGAGAACATCAGACTCCTTTGGCTTGTGAACAAAGTGTGCAATGTAACAACTGAAGACTTTACTTTCTTTGCCCTTTTTTTTTTTTTTAAGTATCCCTCTTTTTGTGTGATGTGTAGCATTGGAATATTGCACTTGTCATCCTAGCTTCTTTCATTTTTTCAGTTGAGCACCCAACCGAAGAAGTGGATGATTTGATTTTTTGGATGATTTAAGCTGTGAGAAGCCTTCCAGCTGTCTTTAACCAGAGGAAAAAGGTCTCTCTTCTTATCCAGTTCACAAAAGCTCATTCATCACTGCAGTAGGTTGCAACAAGTAAATTTCCTTGTATATAGAGATTAGCTTAGCTGTTAGCTGCAAGCTCTAGGTCTTGCTGCTTAGCACTGCTCACTCCTATACTCAAAACTTCTAGATACAGTGTCTGAACAGGGATTTCCAAATCAGACAGATGTTCAAGAAGAAATAATTTAGCTACAAATGCTTTAAGCTACAAATATTTTTAGTTTTCCAATAACTGCACTGAGAAGAATACTAAACAACATTTAGCTATGGCCTTTTCTTTTTGCATTGCCTACAGCTTGTCCCTGAAGGTGAGGATCACAGAAGCACAGAATCACAGAACTACAGGGGTTGGAAGGGACCTCTAGAGACCACCAAGTCCTACCCCCAATCACTTCTTACTATATCTTAGGCTGTTCCAGGCTAACAGCATCTTGCGAAGGTACCTGTATATTTTCCTCTAGAAAAGCAGGATTTGCAGACAAATACACCTGGGCTGTATGATACCTGTGCTTGCTTACCAATAGCATTTTTCTGTAGGAGTGTAGGTGGTTCAGTTCTCACAAAGAACACAATCATACGTACTGATAGCTCTAACTCCAAAGGGTCTGCTAGCTTTTTGTGAAACTGCAGGAGTTCTCTGGCACTGTTTAGTCTTTAGATTTTAGCTTATACAACTGATAGTTTCTGCATTTCTGAATTTTTCACCTGGGGGACTAACTAATGATTATTTGGATCCATTCCTGCTCTTCTTGTCTCACTGTCTGCCCCTTCCCTGAACTGTATAATTCTCTATAGCAAATATAACATGATTCATGGTACATAAATGAGCCAGAGAGAAAAATTAACTGTCCTCTTTAAGGGAGCAAAAAGTAGGTTGTGCATTGTTACAGACAACATCAGAGAGATAATCAACACAAAAACATGCTTTCTTTTTCTCATGACATCTAATAATTTGAGAACATTTTTATGTTTCATTTCAGTAAAATTTTTCAGGACAATATCTTATTTGCACTGGGGATGTCTCATAGTTAATTCCAATTTCAGAAAAAATCATCGGCACATTCCTCCATATTGATATGTCAATAATTTAGAATTCTTTAAAAAATTAAAATTAAATATACTTTGGAGGTCTCTGCACTATGGAAAACTTGGACCCCCATTTTCAGAAACTTAGGTTTGGGATAGTTATTTGAACATCATAGAATGTCTGTGTAGGAAAATGACTCCTCTCATGATTTTGTAAGAAACCAGGGTCAATATCTTAACGTTACATATCAAATTGTAAAAGAACAAAGTGGAATTATAATTCATTTTGGCACATCTGGGAGTAAATCTTGTATACAATACAAAAAATGGAGATGAAAATAAAAAAGCTTTCTGCTTGTTTTTCCTCTCTGTGGTGAAATTTGTAACTGGATCAAGACAATATTTGCTGTTCATCCTCTGACTTATATAGACTAGACACTCTGCTTTTGAAAGGCTTTATTTTGCAGCCCATAGTTCAGCTCTGTAATAATAAAAAAGAGTGCAGCCTTCTGGGCTGGAGAGAGTTCAATTAAGTCCATGCCTCTTTGTAGTTGCTTGTGGTGGTTATTTAGCAGATATATATACAGAGAGGCACACATAAAGACTACAAAATATTTACAGACGGAAAAAGAAATGGGTAATTGCAAGTATTTGCTTAAGTAAGATGATTCTCAGCTAACCAGGACACAAGAATACATATCATGCAACCCTAATTTCACAACTTAGAAATATATGAACATTGCACATTTTACATTCTGATCAAGAACTCGAAGAATAATGAATGCTTTTTTTTTTTTAATAATAAATACATTTGACAAAGTCAGTTTGCTCAGAAACAATCTGTGAACAGATAGATAGGTAAGTTCAGTGAATGTGATTTTTGTCATAAATTCTTAACCTATGACTAGTAATAAGCTCCCAAACATGGAATTGTAACGTCAGCGTTTTGCAAGGAGCTCTGAGTGAATATCCTCATCCTGCCAAATACTGAAATTGTCCAGTAGCAGAGCAGTCATTGCATGTTCAGGACTGGAGTTAGCATAGGGAAGTAATAATTTAATTGCACATGGAGCTTGGGGAAATATTTTACATAAAATACTTTTTACTCAGGCTACTTTCCTTTCACCCACTGTGAAATCAAGAATAACAGAGGAAGTTGGACAAGCTGATGATCAAAGTTTAAATGTCGCTCACAGCATCTCATAGACCTCAATTTGAATTCTACCCAGTGTGATCCATGACATTCCTATTGTCTTAAGGAAGCTTTGAAAGAAAAGGGAAAAAGAAAGCTCATTGTAAGGGGGGGAAAAAAAAAAAAGAAGACTGAATTACAATGTAAATTAAAAAGAAAAAAAAAGGAAACAAAAGATTTTCTTCTACTCTGCTGCTGATTGCAACGGGGTTTCTTGAAGATAAGCACTCACGCAATTATCATCCTGAATTTAGGGTTTTCATGCAGTTTCTCTTACTGCAGTACCTAAGCTGTCACCATCTTTCTCAAAGGTATCCAGACAACTCCCCTCTGAGGTGGCAAAACATTATTTTTTACATACTAGGCATGAAGAAAAAAAGCAGTGACTGAGGGAGAATTGTCAGTGTTCACTAAGGTCGGAATTTATTTCACTTATTTTAGGTTTCACCTATTTAAGCACTAAAGCTAATACTGTAACAGCCCTTCTGTAGAGCTTTGGGTAGCTGCTCCCCTAATGTCCCTATGTACTTTAAGCAGGCGGTATGGTTAGGCAAAACCACACAAACACACTGTGATGGAGCAAGGACTTTCTGAACACTTCTCCAGCTCTCATTTCTGAGCCTCCTTCCTCACTGGTCAAGTCTTTGCTTATTATTATTGGAAAAAGGGGACTATGTGGTGGTGAGAAGTGATTATGTGAGTGCACGCAGATTGATATTCAGTTGGACTGTGGAGTTACGACTAAAATTGCTATAACATTTCCTGTTACTGCAGGCAGCTGTGACTGAAAGGCTGTCAACCAAAGGGACAGGAAATAAATTTATTCCTCTACAGCTACTGCGTCACACTTGTGGGCGATGTGGTGAAATGTGCATTGCCGCATCTGTGTCACACCACCTCTGTGGACAGTGGGAGTGCCCCCAGCACTCCTAATGGCAGACATGTCAGTGCACATTTTTCTGGAGTGCTCAGTTAGCTCAAACATTCCTGAAGGCACACAGTTTACACAGGAGCTGTTTTGCCTAGTTTCTCCCCTTTGATAATCCGTAAGATTTCATGTCTGAGGAACAAACCTTTCTCCCTGGGCTGAATTGAACTGGTTTGCTAACTTCAAGAAAAATTCTGTAAGCAGAATTTGGCCCTTCCTGCTAACAGTGATAAAATATCACAAATTTAAGTTTGCAGAGAGTTATATTGATGATATGTAGCTGCAATCAACCTTGAAAGACTTTGATGCTAGCCCTTGGAGCACAATGTGTTGTTTTCCTTAAAAAAAAAAAAAAAAAAAGACACTAAATCTCTGATGCTGTAAATATTGAATTATCATTAATATATTAGCACAGAGAACTTAAGCCCTAAGACCTTCAGTGTCTTTGCTGAAGTCAGCAGCTTCATCCAGAGCCTATCATGGGTGTCTCTTGTGTAAATCCTTTGAAGTTAGTGCTGCTCTGAAGTGAGGAGGAAAACCAGGAATTTTAAGGGAAAAAAAGTATGTATTCAACGGGCAGATGTGTGCTGTTCTGGGAAGAGGTGGGAGCAGAGTAGAAACTTATATGGCAGACAGCACAGGACAACAGACTACTTTTGAGGGCTGATCACTGGCTTGTGTGTGGCTCCATGGGTGTTGGTGGGTGTTGGGGATACGCAGCTTTCCATTAACTGGGAGGCTATACCTTTCTACCTCCAGTCTCTCTTAAGGCACTCTCACTTCACCTTCACCAAGCATGCCCCAGCAGTTTAGAGCTAGATATCTTACTTCTCCTATATGGGACAGAGGTCAGGAGCCTGCTGGGGGTCCCAGCTAAAGAGAGGCCTGTGTTTGAAAGAGGGCAGGAGAGGGGATGCATGTGAGGAGAGGTGCCAAAAACTCCACTGCAGCTTCCAAAACCAACCACAAAAATTCTTCTTTGCTGCCAAGCTGAGATAATGTCTTGAGCTGAATGCATTACCTGCATTGTTCATCTTCATAAAATTCTTAAAGTTTCCAAAGTAACACTGACCCAGGCTGAAAAAAAAGAAAAAGAAACAAAAGCAACACCAAACCAAACCAAACCAAACCAAGCCAACAAACAAAAATAATAAAAGAAAAAAACACAATAAAACAACCAGAAAAAAAAAAAAGAGTAGTCAGGTAAGCATACAATGAGAAGCTTTCTCATGGAAAGATAAACGGCTCTTCACTCTGGTGGGGGCATCCAAACAGTGATCTTCTCCCTGCAGCTGAAATTTGGTGGTATTTCTATTGCTTGAAGCAGATTAACATGGGGTTCAGGTAACAAGCTTTCTTTGGTGGACAGATTTTATTCTTAAGCCTCTGTGGCTACACAGCACAGAACTAATCTGGCATTTGAATTGAAGTATTGTTCAATATATTATATAAACAAACAGGATACACTGACTTTTTAAAGACCCTGGACAATTTAGTGGAAAAATCCCTATTTCTAACATCCTTTTCTTTTGCTATAAAAAAACAGAAGTTTCAACTTCTTTTTCTTAAAGTTTAGAGCAATTGAAATAAATGTTTTCTTCCCTGGCCATCAAATTATTAGTGTCATCGTTCTGCCTTTGTGCAAGTGCAAATTAGGCAAATAGAGCTACCTATTTTCCTTTAAGATCCTTAGGTAGTTGCGCAGCTTG
>JACDJE010000060.1:3452395-3462413 GCA_016647715.1 Pavo muticus
TCCTTCCTTCCTTCCTTCCTTCCTTCCTTTCAAACTGCCCTTTAACAGGCACTGTGTGAAATCCATCAGCAAGATGTATGGCTGTTCTGGCTTCTCTCTGATGAAAATGCCCAATGTCTGTACAGACCTAAGGGTCAGCTAAATAGCTCTGGAAGGCGGACGTGAAAGATTTGGGAGGTATATGGCAAATGGTTAGAGATCTCAGCAGCTGGGCAAAAGCAGAGGGTAAGATAGTTAGAGAGGAGGAATGACACCAAGATGAGAACAGCTCAAGCAACCACATGCGTGGCTCTGCTGTGTCACTCCGTATGCCTTGTTCAGCTAGCAATAGCCCAATTTTCTACTGTTGACATTTAGCCAGGGTGTTGAAAAGCTTTGTGTGGGTACCAGAGAATCAGATTCTGATGTACCTCTGCACTTTCATCACATTACACAAATATGAGACACAGTACCAAGGGGGATGCATTTTTTAACCTTAACACTTCAGTGATGGATAATCGGATGGATAGCTACACTTTCTTTTAAGAGACGTTCATTTACGTTTGGGGCTCTCAAATGACATGCTAGTGTTCCACCCCTACTTCAGCACTCTTTCAATGAATATGCACAATTGCAGCTTAGTTCCAAAAACAATTCTAAAGCTGAAAATAAATGTTTTCTTTTCTCTTGGAGGGAGAGAGAAGTCCATATGTCTAACAACCACAGGCAGTGGCTGTCTCTTTAACTTTTCAAATTTTTATAACCAATTTACAAATGAGTATATTTCTATAACCTCCATGAATAGCTATGTTTTTTTTTTTTTTTTTTAACACAAGAGTATGTTTTATTTGGACTATCCCTCTTTCTTTTTCCCCCAAGGAAGTGCACCACATGAAGAAGAATGTGTGAGCGTTGTAAGAACGAATGATTTTCAAGCTGTAAGGACATTATGGCTTCATGTACCTTAGGAAATGTACTTGCTGCTGATGATTGGTGTCAACAATGACAGCAGCTGAACAGTGCTGAAAACATTTTAAGTCCTTCTGTCCCCCAGCTCACACAGTATTCAGCAACATTTCAGGTAGTTTGATTAAAATCAGAAGAGGCACTGATTCCACAAGCCTGGTATTAACAGCAGAGTGAGCCCTAGTGCAGACAGCTGCCTGGCTCCAAAAGCCATCGGCAGTGCTCCGTGCGCTTGACTTGTCCTGAAAATGGCTTCTGAGCCAGAAAGCAGTCTGTGCTAAACTGCTCACTATTTATGCTACCCCTTTTCTTGTGTCAGTGTCAGGACTGAGCAAAAATTAAAGAAGTACAGAATATAAATATTCTTTTTTTTTGAGTTTTGCTCACCAGAGATGTTCACAATTTTTGGCAAAGTTGTTTGGTGACTTCCATTTTTCCTCATATTCTTTTCATGAAGGAAAGGAAGAGTGACTGAAAAGATGACCAATATTTTACTTTTTTAAGATTTTTAATTAAGAAATGTTTTTCAATTAAAAACTTTCTTCGACAGAACTCTTTTTAATGAAAGGATAAGGTGCAGTGTACTTTAACGTTATTTCCACAGGAAACAGCATGAATAATCCTCTGCTACCCAGTATGTTCTTCCAAATGAAGCTGAAATGCAAAGCTAGTAGCGTTGGCCTCCAATAAAAGTGCAGTGATAGATACGAGCACCTTGTTAACAGAAGGACTTTTTAACAGTGTCCTGTCCTCCTAAGTAAAAAGTCCCATTCTAGGAAACACTCAGAAAGCTAGAACTTCTTCCTTTTGAATAAAAGAATCGTGAAATCATTTTGAACAAATCTTGAAAAAAAAGAATGAAAGTAGAACACTTGGCCTGTTGAGTGGATTCAAATGCATTACAAACAGAATCTAACTAATTTGTATTTACAGAATCGAACATATTTAATTCTATTCACTGAAGAACTGGTGCAGAAAGATAGACTGAAACATCTTAACTCCTAATTCAGGCAACATTAATTTATGTCATTTTTCAGAACACTTGCAAGGATGAGAGCACTGTATTTTACAAATGGAACAAGGAGAAAAGTACTCACAGGGTCTCTTTGCTCTTGGGGAAGCGTTTATGCTACAAGGTGTCATACCACATCCAAATGGACTCCAGTGCCAAATCATACCTGTTCAGAGCAGTAGGCTTAAGCTACCTAACCAAAGATCCAATTTCTGATTCCTAACTATATGAGAGATGGGGGAGACCAGACATTTAACTTCAGTCACCCAAGTGGGAGTGAATTATTGCAAATTCCTTTGTACAACTTTGCACCCCTTCAGGAAGTTAAAAAAATAAAGTCAGAAAATCATGCCTACTCAGTTTAAAGTAAATGATGCAGCTGTTCCTTTCAGCATTTTTGTATTTGCATTCTGTCATCAGATAGTATTGCATGTCCTAGCAGTAGCCCCGCACTGGTAAAAAATCTCTCTAAAAGAGCATTGTATCAGATATAGAGTATCAAACTGGATTCTTTGTGCAAAACTTGTTATTTATTTGGAAGCTAGTGGAGGTTACTGCACAGAGAATAGACTCCATACAGCATATTATGTGCTACACCTCTCTGCCTGGCTGAAACTGTGTGCAACCACGTGCATTTAAAAAGTATGTGTGATGTATTCTAAAATGATGCTTACCTGATCCTGTTGGTTCACTGATAATCCCACCTTACACACATGAATATACTTGGCACCCAACACTTCTCCTTTCACGTGCAATAAACTGAAAGGTCATTAGTGCTGTCAGTCAGCAGTACATCTTGTTCTCTAGCCCTGTGAAACACATTGGGCTTGCTGTCTGCTTCCCAGACTTGGGAGATTCAGGAAGGATAGGTTTTGGAATACAATGGAAAATTTCCTTGCAGTAGCTACTAGAAAAAAAGAGACACCCTGAAGGCCTTGTCTTTTTTCATTACATTCATAAAAAGCTGTATAATTACAAAGCTTGTGCAATGCTAATTTTCTACACAACTTTCACACTTTATCAACCCTAAAATATATCTGAAGTGGCAGCACTGATGCACAGATCAGGTGCCAGCCGGCATATCCTGCCACAGCTGATGTGACCCACAGAAGCACAGCCTGGTCTGTAAAGAATTAAGAAGGAATACTTCTACTAAGAAGAGATGCTCTGGCTGGATTACTCAATGAGTACTGACAGGAGACGCATTAAACCTAGGCATTAACAGACTGCAAGCATTGCAGATTTGCCCTTCCTGGGCAGAAATGTACCTTAATCATTAAATTAATAAAAAATAGAACCCCCCAAAATCACACACAACTATCTTGCAAAGTTACATTTCATTAATAACCATAAACAAACCTGTAAATGGTGCCCATTGGAAGAATAATGTTTTTCCCTCTCTCTGAGAACATGTGTTTGTAAACCATGTAACTGGGCCCCGAGTAATTTTGGAGTGAGTAATTTCCGAATGTGCAATTACAAATGGCTAAAGTGCAATAGCTCCCCGAAGCATCATCACAATTTCTGCAGTGAGTGTTTAATTGTAGCCAGACTTTGTAACCTTACCATGGCCTGTGTCCTTGCCATAACCCTAGGCCTAAGCTCCACTCTTCAACATATGGGAAAATTTTTCAAGCTGATTGCTCCAATCTGATTAGGGGAAGTTATGTAGCTGCCATTTATTCAGAGTCTTGTTACCACACTCTAACAGCTGCTTTGTAAAAGATTCCCATTAAGTCCATTTTCTGCCTACTCCAATTCCAGCATGCTTGTCAAAGTAATTGTGATTGTACTGATCGCTCTGATGGTGCCAGCAATGAAAAAAAATTAAGAACCTCTTTGGTACCAGGTTGGAAAGACAATAATAAATTGGATATGAGAAAGACCTGCTTTAGCCAGCTTTCCCACTCTGAATCCTGTAGTGTATCATGGTGAATTCCTCCGTGCATGAAAGCACAGGTGTCTCTGGGACCATTTGAGAGGAGGAACTTGCTCTGTATCAGGTGACTGCTAAAAAACTACTACAATTCCTTCTTAATAGCAAATGTATTTTTCCTCTGGTTGCCGCTATGGCAACCTATAAAGCCTTGCCGGGTTTTTCATTCCCAGTAGTGATCACGTTGAGATTGAAGAGCTGCGCACAGCTGAGATGTCATGCCAATACTGCAAAGCAAGCAGAGAATAGAAGGCCTTCCATGAGAGTGATATTTTCCAAATAAAAAAAAAAAAGGAAATGTCATACGTTCTGAAGTAGGGATGTCTAAAGGATGAGAAAGTATCCCAGAGTTGCTATCAGTGATTTCAGCCTGTCTAGAAAGCCATCATCCACATTGGATAGAGCACAATTTTTTCACTTTTTATTCAGATACTTTTCTAGGTTGAGATGTTTCAATTAAACACACTGTTAAAGGGACATTGTATCAGTTTCTGATATGAATATGAAAGTCATTTTGTGATTAAGGCTTAAAAAAAGTCCAGGCTTTTCATTTGAAACAGAACCTGTGTGTTCATGTGTTTGTTGAACACCTTGGAGTTGCTTACACTTACAAAACAAATGCCTTCGTCCCTTTACATTTCAAATGTGTTTTTGCACTTACTGAGGCCAGTAAAGATTTTATCATAGCTTGGTACTCAGATATGCGAGATTACCAAATTTTTTACATTCTTTCTTCTAGCTAAATGGAAATCACTGTTAACATGATTAATGTCTGTCATATGTTTCAGTACTCGCTATTCCATGCAGAAACAATAAGGTTCAAAAGCAAATGAAATAAAAAAAAATTTAGAATCAAACCGACCTTAAGAAGCTTTTGGTTGATAACGGGCAATTATAAAAATTACTTTATTATGTATAATCTGTGGATTACAGATTTTGGAATTTCGGCTTATATACCACCACCAGCTTTAGATGTTTGGCTGAGATGGTTTTAATGCGTTTCTCCTGAAGTGCTTTGGTCTTACTGTTTTTTGGACCAAAATTAAATGAACGTAATGAATGAAAATTCTCCAGTCTGAATTTTAGCAGCAGTACAGTGTGTTTTTGTTTGAAATAATAGGCTTAATGAGTACCTCTACCCAGACTTGTGAAGCATTCAGGACTCAAACCCCTAAACCCAGTATCAGCTTAAGTGTAGTCTAAGCAAGTTAACTTCCCAATCTACATTATTTTACATTTAAGGTCTTCAGATCTTGAAATAGTTAAAAATGACCTCAAATAATAATATTTATCCTTTACTTTCAATGGTGAGGAAGAAAGATTTGACTACTGAGTTATTTCAGGTTTTGAAAACTTTTTAGAAGTTGACAAGTGGAAAAGTTCCACTCAAAGTTATGAAATCAGTGAAGTTAGGTGATTTTTATCTATTTAAGTGATGAATCCAAATTCTGGGTATAGATCAGATAAAAGCTAAAAGGTAAGATATCTGAATGTTTCATGCTGCATTAAGCATCAAACCTAAACCAAATAACTAAGAAAGCACCTAAGTAAATTTGTTAAGTCTTTACTTAGAACTTAGTCTCAGTAGAAGGCATCCTTGGAAATGAGACTTTTGTTCTTTGGTTAGTTATGGAAATTATCTTCAGTACCCATGAGAAGGGATCGCATATGTTCTCTATTACCTCTGGCTTTCCAGAGGTCAGCAGCACAGAAGTTTATTTGGTGAGTTGTCCACGTTCCATGTTCCATGACAACCTGTCTGAAGGGGTCATGTTCTTGGACACAGAATATTACAATTTTTGACTATATTTGATTTGTTCCTGGTGGCTAATAAGACTTCTCAGATGTGGCTGAACCTCACTGTAAAATAAAATGGTTAGTAATTCCAGCAATAGATGTTGGCAAGGTGAACATAGGATCTTTCTGCCATCACTGCAAATGAATCATGCTCTCCAGAATCCCATGTGTCTCATCAGCCTATCACAGAAGGTCTCTCACAGGTTTGCCTCTAGCTTTTTTTTGATGATGTATATTATAGGAAAGGACAATTTGGCATTACAGAGGCAAGAGGAGAAGACAGGCAAAGAATTTAATGTCATTAATATTACCTCATGATATCTTGGCAGAAAATACTTTTATGAAGTAATTTTTGGAGTCAAAGAAGAGTCTAAATATTTTTAGCTTGAAAATGGTAGTGAATAGATTTTTATTTCCATCCACAGACAGAAATGGTTCATCATTTATGCCCACCAGTAACCTAAGGGACCAGTCCAAAGAACATCTGGCTGAGCATATTCAGACATCACCTGTGAGAAATTTGAAGTCAAGAATTGAACTACTAAGCTTTAGATCATTATGTTGAAATCTTTCTTTCTGAAGACACTGATGTACACCACAACTGCAACTCTTTTCAATTTTATACGAACACGTCTCCCTCATTTTCTATCAAAATGTTAATTTTATGATGGCTTCTTGTAGGTCTCAGTGTTTATTTTGAGTCCATGTGAGTTAACTGTTGGTTAGACTTCCCAGGGCACCTCTATTTTTCCTAGAATTCTGTTGATGGGATTTTTTGAAATACTTGCTTTTTCTAGAACAAGAGAGTGGGTGGCCAGACTTCTCAATGGTGGTGAAGTAGTGGTGTAACACCTTCTGAGAGAGTGGCGAAATTGTTCAAATCCCCACAGCTTTATAGGGATTAATTTAATGGGAGCTGTCAGTGAACATCGGAGGTGTGAGAGAAGACTAGGGTGTTACAAGTGCTCTTGAAACCATGCTCTGGCTGCATACCTGCCAACATTTCAAATGTTCAAAGTGGCAGACTTGGCAAATAGGCTGTCTGGTTCCTATGGCTGCCTGCTTCTGCAGAGCCTCCTGCCCCCTCTCTCCATGCCTCTCAACAGGGCCAGAAGGTTGGTTGGGCCTCTCAGCAGGCTGGTTTTTCTCCCTCCCTCCTCCAGATCCAGACTGGTAGTCAGCCAGTCTCCACTGGGATCCTCCTGCTGCTGTTGTTCAAAGAGGCAAGGTATCGCTGATCTCTGAGTCAGGTGCGTTTCTTCAATGACTGCGTGCCTGTCATTTTAGCAACAGCAGAAATTCTGCAATTATCAAGGAGCATGTTGGCAACATAGATCCAAAGATTTAGAGCTGGCAGGCACATTTTGCAGGCACCATGAGGTACACTTCAGAGAAACACCACCCAAAGCAGTGGGAAGATGGTTTATAAGAGGAATTATAATCCACTATTAAGTTATTTAGCAAAGAGGAGAGGCAAATGTGCTAGCCTTTGCAAGAAAAACTTTTCTAGGTATGAAACAAGGTAGGACAGAAGGTGGAACTGATGTCAGATCTCAGCTCTCAGGTGGAGGAAGGTCACATAAAAATGTCCTGCTTTGTTTTAAGTAGAAAGATTTTTCTCTAATGAACAGAGATTCTTGTGAGTCTATAGGTTTTGTATGAAACACAAAACTAGCAGGCTTGTTCACTATATCCAACTATCTATTCAGCATTTATACGTGACTTTATACATAAAGAATCCAAGCACATCTAGCATGCACCTGATTTCCTATTTTTGCATATTAAGTGTATCTCTGCATACTCAATAAACTCAGTACACCCAACATGAATGTGAGATGTTGAGCTGGTTTCCACAGGCACACTGTGATATTTCCAAAGAATTATCCAACTTCTGAGATTTGAAAGTACCCAGAAACTCAGCAGAATCAGCAACCCTGAGCAAATGGCCAAATTCCTTCTTCCTGCCACGAAGTCAACAGTAACATGGTAAAACAGAGGGGTGGTATGTGATTCACAGAAGTGAAAAGCTATGGCCAGGAGTGTCAAAGTTGGCAGGCATACGTTCTACTGCGGGGAAAAAAANATCTCTGATGCTGTAAATATTGAATTATCATTAATATATTAGCACAGAGAACTTAAGCCCTAAGACCTTCAGTGTCTTTGCTGAAGTCAGCAGCTTCATCCAGAGCCTATCATGGGTGTCTCTTGTGTAAATCCTTTGAAGTTAGTGCTGCTCTGAAGTGAGGAGGAAAACCAAGAATTTTAAGGGAAAAAAAGTATGTATTCAACGGGCAGATGTGTGCTGTTCTGGGAAGAGGTGGGAGCAGAGTAGAAACTTATATGGCAGACAGCACAGGACAACAGACTACTTTTGAGGGCTGATCACTGGCTTGTGTGTGGCTCCATGGGTGTTGGTGGGTGTTGGGGATAAGCAGCTTTCCATTAACTGGGAGGCTATACCTTTCTACCTCCAGTCTCTCTTAAGGCACTCTCACTTCACCTTCACCAAGCATGCCCCAGCAGTTTAGAGCTAGATATCTTACTTCTCCTATATGGGACAGAGGTCAGGAGCCTGCTGGGGGTCCCAGCTAAAGAGAGGCCTGTGTTTGAAAGAGGGCAGGAGAGGGGATGCATGTGAGGAGAGGTGCCAAAAACTCCACTGCAGCTTCCAAAACCAACCACAAAAATTCTTCTTTGCTGCCAAGCTGAGATAATGTCTTGAGCTGAATGCATTACCTGCATTGTTCATCTTCATAAAATTCTTAAAGTTTTCCAAAGTAACACTGACCCAGGCTGAAAAAAAAGAAAAAGAAACAAAAGCAACACCAAACCAAACCAAACCAAACCAAGCCAACAAACAAAAATAATAAAAGAAAAAAACACAATAAAACAACCAGAAAAAAAAAAAAGAGTAGTCAGGTAAGCATACAATGAGAAGCTTTCTCATGGAAAGATAAACGGCTCTTCACTCTGGTGGGGGCATCCAAACAGTGATCTTCTCCCTGCAGCTGAAATTTGGTGGTATTTCTATTGCTTGAAGCAGATTAACATGGGGTTCAGGTAACAAGCTTTCTTTGGTGGACAGATTTTATTCTTAAGCCTCTGTGGCTACACAGCACAGAACTAATCTGGCATTTGAATTGAAGTATTGTTCAATATATTATATAAACAAACAGGATACACTGACTTTTTAAAGACCCTGGACAATTTAGTGGAAAAATCCCTATTTCTAACATCCTTTTCTTTTGCTATAAAAAAACAGAAGTTTCAACTTCTTTTTCTTAAAGTTTAGAGCAATTGAAATAAATGTTTTCTTCCCTGGCCATCAAATTATTAGTGTCATCGTTCTGCCTTTGTGCAAGTGCAAATTAGGCAAATAGAGCTACCTATTTTCCTTTAAGATCCTTAGGTAGTTGCGCAGCTTGAGGAAGCTGTTTTGTTCCATGATCACTAACCAACAGACTTCCTTACCTATGGTTTCTGCAATTTTCTATAGGTTGTTTTATCTAAATCTCCCAAGAGCAGAAGGTAGTTCACTAATGAGAGAGCTTATGGATGAAAATTAAAATGTCTGTCCTTATTTAATCTTTCTGTTTTTCAAATGTGATGGCTGTAGGAGTTGGCACTATAGCAATAGTCACACGTTCCTGCAGGTTTTACTTAGGCAGAACTGTAAACTGAGTAACACTCATTTGGATCACATGAAAAAATATGGGTGAAACTTGCAGCCAGAGGTTCTCTTGAACCAAATGGAAGAAAAAAGTAAAGAGTATGGCAGACCAGACACAACTTTTAGATATGATTTCAGAAAGTATTATTATCGGCCAGGGATTCATTTTCATTGCTAGTTAAATTCCTTAAGACTTGTCTAAACTATGGAAACCTACCTTTTTAAGAAGTGGTTGGCCCTCCTAACACAGTTGTAAAATAACTCGTGTCCATGTCTATAGGCCTTTTTGATTTGCGGAAGTGTGCAAAAAAAGAAAAAATTCCCACTGGTGGGAGGAACAGGGTAGACAAGACGTCTATGAATGTATCTATTTTTACCACCATCTTGCTTTGCTTTGCTTTTCCAATAGATTTAATGAAAACTGTGGTTGTGGCTCCCACTAGTTTTAACACATTCAGCAGCACTGGAGTCAAGGCTGTGGAATTTAAACCGATTGTAAATTTCCCGAGTATTAGCCAGAAATTCCTCAGTCTTTTCTTTCTTTCTTTTCTATTTTTTCTCTCTTTCTCTCTTTCTTTCTTTCTTTCTTTCTTTCTTTCTTTCTTTCTTTCTTTCTTTCTTTCTTTCTTTCTTTCTTTCTTTCTTTCTTTCTTTCTTT
>JACDJE010000060.1:3462681-3552234 GCA_016647715.1 Pavo muticus
TCTTGGCAGAAAATACTTTTATGAAGTAATTTTTGGAGTCAAAGAAGAGTCTAAATATTTTTAGCTTGAAAATGGTAGTGAATAGATTTTTATTTCCATCCACAGACAGAAATGGTTCATCATTTATGCCCACCAGTAACCTAAGGGACCAGTCCAAAGAACATCTGGCTGAGCATATTCAGACATCACCTGTGAGAAATTTGAAGTCAAGAATTGAACTACTAAGCTTTAGATCATTATGTTGAAATCTTTCTTTCTGAAGACACTGATGTACACCACAACTGCAACTCTTTTCAATTTTATACGAACACGTCTCCCTCATTTTCTATCAAAATGTTAATTTTATGATGGCTTCTTGTAGGTCTCAGTGTTTATTTTGAGTCCATGTGAGTTAACTGTTGGTTAGACTTCCCAGGGCACCTCTATTTTTCCTAGAATTCTGTTGATGGGATTTTTTGAAATACTTGCTTTTTCTAGAACAAGAGAGTGGGTGGCCAGACTTCTCAATGGTGGTGAAGTAGTGGTGTAACACCTTCTGAGAGAGTGGCGAAATTGTTCAAATCCCCACAGCTTTATAGGGATTAATTTAATGGGAGCTGTCAGTGAACATCGGAGGTGTGAGAGAAGACTAGGGTGTTACAAGTGCTCTTGAAACCATGCTCTGGCTGCATACCTGCCAACATTTCAAATGTTCAAAGTGGCAGACTTGGCAAATAGGCTGTCTGGTTCCTATGGCTGCCTGCTTCTGCAGAGCCTCCTGCCCCCTCTCTCCATGCCTCTCAACAGGGCCAGAAGGTTGGTTGGGCCTCTCAGCAGGCTGGTTTTTCTCCCTCCCTCCTCCAGATCCAGACTGGTAGTCAGCCAGTCTCCACTGGGATCCTCCTGCTGCTGTTGTTCAAAGAGGCAAGGTATCGCTGATCTCTGAGTCAGGTGCGTTTCTTCAATGACTGCGTGCCTGTCATTTTAGCAACAGCAGAAATTCTGCAATTATCAAGGAGCATGTTGGCAACATAGATCCAAAGATTTAGAGCTGGCAGGCACATTTTGCAGGCACCATGAGGTACACTTCAGAGAAACACCACCCAAAGCAGTGGGAAGATGGTTTATAAGAGGAATTATAATCCACTATTAAGTTATTTAGCAAAGAGGAGAGGCAAATGTGCTAGCCTTTGCAAGAAAAACTTTTCTAGGTATGAAACAAGGTAGGACAGAAGGTGGAACTGATGTCAGATCTCAGCTCTCAGGTGGAGGAAGGTCACATAAAAATGTCCTGCTTTGTTTTAAGTAGAAAGATTTTTCTCTAATGAACAGAGATTCTTGTGAGTCTATAGGTTTTGTATGAAACACAAAACTAGCAGGCTTGTTCACTATATCCAACTATCTATTCAGCATTTATACGTGACTTTATACATAAAGAATCCAAGCACATCTAGCATGCACCTGATTTCCTATTTTTGCATATTAAGTGTATCTCTGCATACTCAATAAACTCAGTACACCCAACATGAATGTGAGATGTTGAGCTGGTTTCCACAGGCACACTGTGATATTTCCAAAGAATTATCCAACTTCTGAGATTTGAAAGTACCCAGAAACTCAGCAGAATCAGCAACCCTGAGCAAATGGCCAAATTCCTTCTTCCTGCCACGAAGTCAACAGTAACATGGTAAAACAGAGGGGTGGTATGTGATTCACAGAAGTGAAAAGCTATGGCCAGGAGTGTCAAAGTTGGCAGGCATACGTTCTACTGCGGGGAAAAAAAAAAAAAAAAAAAAAAACAAACCAAAAAACAAACAAAAAAAAAGAAAAACAAAAAGAAAAAAAAAGAATGGATTAATGGAGGCTATTGTCTATTGTGGCTGTGTCAGAAGAAAGGAAAGAGGAAAACAGAGCTCCCAAAGTCCTAACCTCCAAGTACGTGAATTTCCCTCAGCATTACTCTTATTTTGATCTCAAAAAATGAATCTAATGACCAATCACACACACAGAAAAGTGTGACAGCAGACCAGTCAGCTATTACTCTCATCAGTGGCAGTAACATTGAGGATTGTGTCTCTAGTTACCAAAAGCTGAGCTCATCTTCTTTCTGGCAGGTTGTTTTTTATTCACTGCCTTGTTGATCTTGTTAACCCTTGGTGCTCTTTATAGCTTGCCCATATGCACTGTATTTACCTGTAATGAATTGAGGAGAAAGCATAGGATCCTTCTGAGAACCAAGAATTATCCAACTTTCTTTTCTGAGTGACTAGGGCTGTAAACAGCAGAAAGAAAAAGAGGAGATCTGCCATTGAAGCAAGAAAGCAGAATTTAAAAAAATCCTCATGTTGGGCTTGAAAATCATGGCTGTTGTCCTCTGATGGAAGATCCCCTCAAGGAGAATCCAGAGGAGTCTCCAACTGCAAGAGCAGGGGTAATTGCATGTACACAGAAACATGCCTGAAGAGGGCATCATGGGGAGGACAGGGAAAATTATGTGGAGCTGAGAAGACCAAGAGTAGGAAAAAGATAAAGTTATAGTAATGCTCTCCAAATCAGCCCTCAATGAGGTGAGTGGAGCACATTTTGCTGTTCAGATGAATTTGAATGCCTTTGTTTGAGATTTCAGTGTGGCTCACCCATTTCCTCATGAGTGCTCTAATATGAATAATATGAAAGGAACCTAAAATATCATATTTTAAAGAAAGGAGAGAGGACATTTTCAAAAGAGGAAGCCTAGACATCAATCTCTATGAGGAGTTTCTGGGCTCAGGGTCTTAAATTCAGACCTGGATCTCCAGCATTGAGAAGCGATGGCAGTTAGCCTGTCCAAGTTCCTTCCCTGCTGGCTAATTCTTGTTCAAGCATGACGAACATAACTGAGTTTTGGTGTCTCCACAACTAACACAGTGTCTTGGATTCCATTCTGTAACAAACTCTCTCCACTTCCATATAAAAGAGGGCTATAACCCCAGTGAGGAAATTGCCCTCTGCTCTGACATACACATGCCTATGTGCTAGGTGTTTCTAATGTTAATTATTGTGGCTATATGTCTTATGGTGTCTTTGGTTGATTTGGTGTTTAGTGCTGGAAACACCACACAGACATGAAGGTAAGCATTACCTACCTCCTCCCAATCGAGTCAGACTGGAAGGGCATGCTGCTTATCCTCCCTGTTTCCTCTAATGCTGGGGAGGGATGAAAAGGAAGGGAATGGGAGGAGCACGCCTTGCTCCTGTCCTCATCCAGATTCAGGGTGCTGCAGAGGCATGCAATTGGGTCCAAGAACTGGCTCTCAGCACAGGCACAGCCTTTGTGCCGGGCAGGACTGTGGTGAGCTATTTGACTCCTGCAGCCAACCATGCTTCTTCCTTAATGGTGTGCATTCAGCTTTGAAGCTCTAGTCTCCCCCGATCAGTTTACTCCATAAATTAACGTGTTAATTGTACACACAGTGCTGTCTATTAGGGAGGTGTGTGTTTGACAGCCTCCAGCTGCGTGTTTGCAGGGATCCTGTTGTAGAAATCATTACAACGAGCAGTTTTCACAACCTTTTTAATGCACTCTTAAAAGTAACAATTACAGGGGCTTTAACGTTTGCAGCTGAAACATGTTTGGAGAACGGCTCATTCAGCTGCCTTAGTGTTAACTTGATGTTAGATCAGATTGCATGATGCCAAATTAGCCATACACCATGTCTCATCCCTCTAACATTGTAAGAGCTTTTCTTTTCCTTAAACACAAATCAAAAAACACCACCATTTTTAAAGCTCCTACTTTAGAAATTCTTTTATAACAGTTTCCATCTGTTCTTAATTTCTTGCCTGAACAGGCAGGCTAGAAAGAAAATCCTTTACTCATGGCTCACAAAAGTGTGCAGGCAGTCTGGGCCTGAGACAGAGGCAAGTGCATGGTATATATTTGCAACAGATCTCATTGACCTCTTATGCCAGTGGGCATTACTGTTACTGTACTGAACCTGGTGTATCTCACAAGCAGTCTTGTCCACTTTTTTCTTTGTCCTTTGATTTATATACCTGTAAAAGCAAGTAAACATAATTTTGTTTCTTTTAGTCTAGTTGATGTTGGGTATAGAGGTCAGCCAGGAATGACCATTTCACAGTGGTCATAATTCTCATTTCAAATGACCAATCCATCAAGTTGATGGGGTTCTCCACAGAGTCCAGACATCAGCAGGTCTAAGAGTAGCCAGAAGGGCATTCACAGCTACCCCTAAAGTGTGCAACCCAAAAAACAGCTGATGATGTGCAAGGAGAACAAACAGCTCATTACACTGGTAAAAAACACCTGCACCTTCAGCTGGACTTGTATTGTTGTGGTTGTGGCTGGAAGTTTAGTAGGAAAGCAAAAATGATACTCTTTTTTTCCTGCATTTTACACTAATTTGTGGTCTCCAAACCTGGAAGTGCTGGGGTGAGAGGTGAGAGCAAGGAAGAAGCAAAGCTCTGAAAGGTGAGAAAAAGATGCGGTGGAAGTTAAACCAGCTTGACCCAAGGAGACACCGATCTGTGTAATGTAAATGGGAAAACTTGAAGAGAGAAATGGTTTGCAGATGAATAATTGGAGAAGGTTGACCCTGGCACTGAAAGGGGAGGGGAGGGAGAGAGACAGAAAGAGGAAAAGAATGAAGACCTGTGTACTGTAAATTAAAAAGACTTCAGTATAAGCATTTACAGACCAGTTGTAGCCCGGAGAACATAAGCCTGTCCTCTAGCCACAGAGTGTTTCAATATGCAATTTTCTATAACAATTGAACATGCTGCTTGTTTCAAGAAAAAAAAAAAAACCCACAAAAAACGCACGCTTTACAAGGCTCTGAAATTTGCTATTTAAATTGCATTGAGGAGCTTCATTCAGTAGGTCACAGATATGCTACCCTACTTCACCTTTCCAACAGGCAGTGTGCTAAATACATGCTGCTACCTATCAAGAGTTTGCTGAATTTACTGAAGACCTTCACTGATGCAATAATACGGTAGGTTCTAAAATGCTTGAAAAATAAAATGAAGATTAAGATTAAAGAAAACATTTTTCTTGGTGATAAATTTAAGCAAATTGAATGTAATTGCTCAATTTTATCAAAAGCAAGAGTATGTGCTGACCTTAGGCTCACGTATTCTTCCTGACTTTTGCAAGCCTGAATACATGACATCATTTGGACAATTTGCACATATTTATACAATTTGTCATCATTCTGTCTTTACAGTCTGGAGAGTTACAGGATATGCCTCTAGGCTTACTTTTCCCCCTGCACAAGATGCTTTATGAGAATCATATGCTTGCAATACTATTTTTAAAAACTGAAAAAAATTAAGTAAACACTGGGAACCTACTTTATATTTAAAGCTGATATGAAGAAAATAACTTGTGAACAGAGAAACAGAGGCTGGAAAATTCTAAACTCAAGCATGTGTTGGAGGCACAAGTGTTTTTTCCTTAGGCTACCTTTGACACGAGTGTGACCAACGTGAGCCAGGATAGTATTTCAGTCATGGGGGAGGCATTAAATGATTTTTTTTGTGCTTCCACCAAATATAATTTACCCCTATATCTCATTATCATATCAGCCAGTTGTATGAATTATCAAAAAGATTAGGAAGGCTATTTGGCATGCACTCCAAATTTAGATTCTTTTAAGATGAAGGAAGGGGAAAAGATTGGCACAGCAGAGAGGAGGAGTTAAGAGTTTACAAACTGAATGTTTAAAGTTCTTATTAGTAGGAGCATGTGAAAAAAAGTTGTCTGATTTTTTCAAATGGATAAGCAAACCCATAGATCTTACAAATTAAATTTGTCATTCACTTTGTTTTTGAATTTAAATGGTTATGTATTGGGAGTGTTCTTAAGTCTGTTTTTTACAGCTCTTATGCTTCATCTAAATCAAGGGCAATGATGAAGTTTGGTTTAGGTATATGGCTGTGTTTGGTTTCTTATCAGGGCAAGACCTGACTAACACCATTATTCACTCCTATTGACTCATTTCCTCATAAAGTACAGATCAAAGCTGATACATACAGCAGATTAGCTCAACAACTATTTGAAGATGGTAATAAATATGAGGTAAAGAGAACACATTATCTATCTTCGATGTTCTGCAGTTTCCTTAGTCCTACTAAAACAACCTGGGATATATATGTATATAAACTAGGAAAGGGAAAAGAATCCTAAAAGCTGTACTTTTTTTTCTTCCAATTTGATTCATTATTTTCTTCTGAATTTCACTTCACGGTTTTAGAATGATTATAATAATCTGAAAGCTAAGCAAGAATCTTCATGTCAGTTTGAATTAAAAGTTTTGTTCAAATAACATTTTTTCAGCATTATGGCTTGATCATGAAATGAAGAACTGCAGTGTGTGCAGCTAATATGACCTTTCCCCCACAGACAGAAACAAGCTTGGTCATTGATTTCAGCTAGCATAAAACAAAGTCCAAATCGATTCACACCAACTGATTTTAACTTTCAGAGTGGGCTTACGTTTAAACAATAGACTGAAAGTGAGTGATCCATAAGCCTAGTAAATAACACTTTATTGCTCTTGTAACTCAGTAGATGTGCATTGAGCTTTATAGACAAAAGCAAATCTAAGTAATTATGGACAAATAGAAAGGAGACAAACAGCAGACTTGGAAAGGAGAAGATGGATGAAGATAGTAACCATCAGTTGAAGTATATTCCCGGTGAATAATTGGAAGCAGGGGTCAGATATTCTGGTTTCTTGAAACAATCACTTTTTTAGGAGAGTTAGGGGAGAAAGATGGAGGATCTTAGTGAAAGCAGGAATGGATGAAAGCAGAAAGATAAACAGAGAACCTAGCTTTCTGGGCATACATTTTGACTCGGTGACAGACGTATGTGTATAAAAAAAGCAAGGCAATCTAGATAAGGCTGAGGAGACCCTGTAAATGACAAACTGAAGAGATACTTAAAAGTCTCATGGCTGAAGTCACACCATAATTTTACAGAAAGGTTTTAGGTTAGATATTGGGAAGAAATTCTCTACTCAGAGAGTGGTGAGGCACTGGCACGGGCTGCCAAGAGAAGTTGTGGATTCCCCATCCCTGGAGGAGTTCAAGGCCAGACTTGATAGGCTCCTGGGCAGCAGTATGATCTTGTGGTTGGCAATCCTGCCCATGGCAGGGGGTTGGGACTAGATGACCTTTGAGGTCCCTTCCAACTCAAGCCATTTTATGACCTATGATAATGATCTATGATGAAAGGTTCAGTTGAAATCTGCAAAAGAAAATAGCACTATTAACTTATTAAGTAGCATTGAAGGCTGACAGGCTCCTAACGCAGCATGTGCAGACCCTGTGCTAGTTGCCACTTGTCACAGCAGATCAGCAGATACTACAAGCAGCGATGAGGCAACCTTTCTCCCCGAGCTTACCTTTTTGCACCACTGCTAAATCTGTGAACAGTCAGGGCCTAAACATCTGTCAATATGTCCTGACCACACAGGAACATTGACTTACAGCCTGACTTCTCTTCAGTATGCATACAGGTTATCGATGAACGTATTTGATACTCTTCATTAGTTTAGTGCGCTATCTTTAGAGGAAAGTCAATGGCCTGCCCATCTCAATGGATACCTTAGAATAAATTTGTGAACTAACTACAAAAGAGTACATAAAACCAGATGAGGCATGACAGAATTAAAGTCTTTGAGTCAGAGGCTCAGCTGTGGCAAGCAGCCAGCTGTGCCACTGCCAGTTAGGCCATGCATATTACCATTACAATTATATCGAAGGGAAATGACTTCATGTGCAGGGTATGGCTTGAATATTAAAAATTCCTTGAGCGAAATGAAAGGCACATTACAGTATGATAGAAAAAGAGTGCAAACATGTTTCATTTTATTTCAACACTATGCTCCAGCAGATGCACTGGTAAGCAAAGGAAATTGCTAGGTCTCAGTTTCATGTTCCAGGGCTTTACTGATTGGAGGACAGATTTACAGCACATGTAAGAAACAATTAGAATAGGGACTCCACCAACAACAAAGCGAGGGAATAAATTCCGATAATGAGACGGGAAAAGTACAAGGTAGAAATGATCTATGTGCTTGGATTCGGGGTATAAAATGTCAAAAAGCCCTGTGTCAGCATGAATTGCACTAGGCAACAGATGGTGTACAGATTACGCTCTCTCCTCTCTCTCTCTGTCTCTTTCCTTTATAGGTTTATTTCAAAAAAAACCTACAGATTTCCCCCCAAACACTTTGCTATTTATTGGCTGTCAACTGAATAAATAGAAATGTTTGCTTGGGAGATTGTCAAGGAAAGAAAGAAGGGAGGCAACAGACAGGAGAAACTTCAGAGTTTTCCCAGGCATGTTGCACAGACAAGAGGTCTACCCTTTGCATTCTGAACTGTTGCTTAAAATTTCTAAGGTGAAAGTTTTGATTATTTTTCTAGCCTGAGACAGTATCTAAGTGCTATGTGGAAAAGAAAAAGCAAAGGGTGGATTAAGGACTATTCAATGCTGAATATGTCTTACATCATAGTGCAGAAATACAGCTCAAAGAAACTTGTTGCTCCTTCTTAGCATCTTTTTACATTATATAGTATGCCTGAATCATGCAAAGATCTCCTTTTAGGAGAAAAATTCATGAGTCATGGATGTATCTGGTATTTGTGACATACTTTTGCCTTAGTGACAAATGTTACACTATCTCCCTGTAAAACAACCAGCACTGCAGAAGCCATGCAGGTAGGAGCTATTATATCAGTCCCTCCACTGCAGCTGCTCTGCGTGTCAAACTTTTACATAATGGTTCAGGAAAAGAGGTGAAGAAAGTTATTTGGTTCAAAAAGAAAAAAAAAAAAAAAAAGATATTTGAAACATAAACAAGGGAATCACTAAATGAGAATTCACTTGCAAAGCTGAATTTATGCCATCCCAAGGAAACCCAGAACATGTGAATGCCATTTGTATTAGATATTTTGTAGTCAGAAGCATAAGAAACTTGAGATTTTACCTCAGATGTTGCGTTTCTAGAATGGTACCACATCTTCAGTTGTTTATAACCATACTGTTTTATTTTCACAGGAGTAAAATGTTGTGGAAGAATAAGATAAAAATATCTGGATGACATTTATCTGATTTTCAGCTACTAAACTTGAAAAGACTTAGATGGCATTCATTTAGAATGCAACATATCAAATTGTTATTTTTTTAAAGATTGTGTCAGTGCATTTTCTGGGCAGAAAACTGACAGACCTTGGACAGTCTAAATGGACAAAAACATTTTAAAGTTCAAAACTCAGCTGTAGGATTGTGATGCTGTGCCTTGCTTGCACTTTCTCCCAGACTGGTAAAATCTGTTCAGTCAATCTATTTTCTACCTTGCTTGATCACAAAAATGCTAGAAGTACAGAGTTATCAAAGCAGCAAGGGAGGGTTTTAACCAGAAGTTATAGCCCCTTCATAGGCCATTAACACCTGCTGAGCTGGCACACACTCCCATGCTTTGTGGCACGGCTGTAGCTATTTGCTAGCCTTTCCCATCACACCTGTGTGACCTATGGGGAACACATGCAAGTGATGTCTTCACAAAAACAGGAGTTGTGCATTCTGCCTGTTGTGTGTCTCACAGAAGGATCAGAGAAGGAGGCTGACAGAATCAACGCTTCATAGTCTTCTTTCGAGTGGTTTGAGGGAAATATTTTAATCTTTTTTCCTCCAGAGATGAGTGTCCCAGGATGCATATGCATCCCCTGAATGTATCTTTAGGTCAGTTGTGACCATACTTGGAACAGAACAGTGTTTCTGAAAGCATCAGTGGAAACCATGGAAATACTAGCCATAAAAGTGTCTGGGATGTTAGCAATAAAACAAAAAGGTCTACTAAGTTGGAAAGGATGAAGAGCAATTAGAAGAATATGTATGAGAGCTGCTCCAAAAGTAATGCCTCCTATTTTGTTATCTTGGCCCATGATGTCAGAGGTAGATGTTGGTGGTATGGCGATAGAGATTGAACTTTCATGACAATATTCCTTTATGTTTTGTTGTTATGTTGTTATGATGGCAGCAGAGGGGCAGTCTGACACAATGGCATCTGATGTGGAAGTGTGTATGAAGCAAAGGTGTGTCACTGAATTCCTCCATGGAGAAAAAATGGCAGCAATTGACATACACTGATGCTTGCTGAACATTTATGGAGACCAGACAGTGGATGCGAGCACAGTGAGGTGGTGGGTGGTGTGTTTCAGCAGTGGTGACAGTGACGTGAAAGTTAAGCCATGTTCTAGATGACCATGCAGATTTTTGTAAGGGTGGCATGCAGGCTCTTGTTCATCACTGGCAAAAATGTATAGCTAGTAGTGGTGGTTATGATGAAAAACAGTATTTTGTAGCTGAGAATTTGCTCTACCAAGTAGTGTTATTGTGCTCTTCGTAGCTGTTGTAGTTTCCACGGAAATAAATAGGAAGCATTACTTTTGGAGCAATCCAAGACAGACAGAAAGAATCCTTGTAAAGAACAGCATTAACGACTGAAGATGGAGATTAGAGGACATCACGCTATGGATCATGAGCAAAGAGACATTAAAACACACAAGGAATTTTCCGCATTTCACGACTTAAAAAGAGACACGTACAGCTCCAGTAGTCAGGAGTCAAAAGTTCTAGGTTTTATAATGGTAGAAGTGGCCACAACTTCACTGCCTACAGTGAGAGCCTCTAGCACATAGGAGGATGTTATTTCTTTTCATTTCTCCCATCTCAGAATCACAAATTAATTTCTAGAACTTAATTAAAACTTCAGAACACCTCTGTAGTATAGATATTCTAATCACTTTCCCCATTATACAGATTGTGAACAGAAAGAGAATGAGATTTTTTAAAATACTTAGCATTAGGCTAATTGATTCCTTTGAAGTCAGTAGGAATATTACAAGGAGCATGAAAGCCAACAGAGTTAAGCTAACTTTAAGTGCCAGATTTTCAGAGATCTTACTAGAACTGATTAAAAAAAGATTTTCCTTTGTTTAGGAAACTCTGGAGTTTTTCACACCAAATTGGGAAATAGATGTAAAATTTTCCCTCAAACTGAAGTATCAGTTTGGAAACACCAAGAAATTAAATTTTATCTTAGTTTTGTTAGTATTATAATGTAAATATGCTTTCCATCTATCTTGTTATATTACTGAGTATGTAAAAAAAAAATTGAAATAAAACATAAGAAAACAGGCTATACTTTTCACTTTATTTTACTGAAATATTGGCTATTATAATGATGTAAGAACATCAAGCCAATTTGTTTGGCTTTTAATTGGCATATCAATGTGAAATGCTTTGAATTGGACAAAAAAAATGCCTTTTTAGATGGTAAACTGTTCCACCTGAAGTATCTAACTCTATCACTTAGGTCCTCTAGGATGAACATTAGTTCATCCTAGGAGGATTTTGATAAGTAGCTGGGCTGGCAAGGTTTGTGTGTTTTGTTGAATTCTATGTCTCTTTACATCTTTAGGTTTCTAAATAACTTTTTATAAAATATGGCTCTAATATGCTTGAAAATCCCGCTGAGGCTGTTTGGCTACCTTGTTCCAGGTCACTGAGGAAGTCGGTGTTGCAGCCAAAGAAATATAATTCAAAAGCCTACAGTCTTAACAATAAAAAAAAAGTATTGTTGTTCTTAATTTTACAGTAATAAAAAGGAAATAATGTGATATTTGTGTAAGAGAGGGATACAAACGGGACAGAAATGAAAGTCGTACATATTACTTCCATTCCAATTCTACATTTCAGTTGGCAGTAGTCAGTATAACGTTCTGATAAAGTCAGCAATCTGTATAGGTAGCAGCACTTCTCTTATGGCTTTTGCGTTAGAGAAACACCGTTTCATTTCATTTGCACTGACCTAGATACTGTGGTTATCATGCCAGGAACTCCTGAACTAAAATTTGTACTTGAGCTTTGCTTTCATCTGTTTTTTTCTGGGTTAAATCTTGTGAACTTCTCTCCTTCTGCTGCCTCCCTTTCTCTATTAATAAAGTACACGCCCTGTAGAGAAGAAGTGAATACAAATTAATGAACACCAATTAACACACAGTGCAGAGGAGATCCTTATTAATTAGTATTTTATTGCTCAGTTTTACTTTATGGATCTCTCTCAATTTTCAATCCCCGTTTATTTTAGATTCTCTATGAGAACTGCTTGTTTTCTAAGTTCCCATCATATTTATACATATACACATTCAATGTCAATTATTATGACACTGTATGTTTGCAAACCTGTAATAAATTCAAATTTTCTTTAGAGAAAAATAGAATGTTGTGCTTTTGATACTTTGTTTCATGGTGAATGCAAAGAAGTGAAATTCCAAAGGAGAGGAAGTTACGTATGAAAAACACTTGTATATGTGTATGTATAGGTGTAGGTGCGTGCATTTCTTACAAAAGATTATATTTAAATTGCTGTTTAAATACATATAATCATAAGTTCAAAGTAAAACTTACAGCACTGAGGTTAATATGAATGCTCCAAGACAGAGACGTCTCAGAATGCTTTGTACTGTTAAGAATGAGATGATCCTCAGTTTGCAGGATTGATCAGAATCCAATTATTACCTGACTTATATATCAAAAAAAGAGCTCAACAGAAAAAGTCGAAGAAATAGGCAAAATTTAAAGCAAGTTTTCAGATCGAACTTAAAAAAAAAGTTACATTTCTCAAGCTGTGAAGATGTAAATGTCAAAACTGTCATCTGCATCATTAGATTTGGCAAGGATTTTTTCTATGGTTTCTACATTTAAAAGCTGCTCAAATTTAAATGTAGCAGGAACTTGGGAGTTAAAGCTGGAAATGTTACTGCAAGTGTTGCAGTTTTGATTCTTCCATGTACTCTTCATGTTCAATTTCCTACCTGGCTACCAGAATTTGTAAGCATGGAAAATTTTTAAAAGACATTTTTCACTGGTTCCATCAAGACAAATTATATTTTTACATAGACCTAATGTCTTCGGAAGGGGAACTTCTTCCATAAATGTCATAGTTCTATTCACAACATCCATGCTTCAATCAGCCAATTACAATTTTAGCAAAGCAATATTAATTCCAGACTTCAGAAGAAGCAAACACTGCTAAAGGCTTTCTATTCTATAACTAGTTTTTAAAGGTTTTTTTCCTTCATAAATGAATTTATCCAACAGTACTAGTAGGGCATACTGGGAACCAGTCTTTAACTTACTGTAGTTTTTTTCTTCTCTGAGACACAGATCAAAGACATAGTGCTATTTATTTTTCCTGAAGTAGTAAATAATACCTCTATTATTTATGGTGCCTGACAGCTGATGGGTGATGTTCAGGATGCAGTCTATCTTTCAGAATCAATGGTAGTGCTGATAGCACTGCAGCCTCTCCCTTCACTTAAAAAGTGTATCTTTTCAAAATGTTTTACTAACAGCACAAATGTAGGGTCTAGCTGTCCTATCTGTATGAGGCATGAGGTAAGGCTGTATTTAAATCATTAACAATCCACCTCTTTTAGTTGTGGGAATTATCTAATTTTGATGTAAAAAAAAACTACTTCTGATTTTCTGACTTGAAATTCACTCAACCTGATGCAGCCAAGTATGTGAAACCTGTGTGATCGCCTGCCAGAGCTGTCACTGGCACCTCTGCACCTGAACTCACTGCGCACCAAGTCTACATAAGCTAAAAGCAGGGCACACAAGGAGGTGAAATAGGTGAAATCCCAACCATTGATCAGGAGATGAGGATGCAGCACAGGATGCTTGCTCCCCTCTGCTGCCTCCCCACAACTATTCCTCTGGGCTGGAAGAGTTATTAAAAATTCTCTGTAATGCTCCATGGGTAACAGTATAATACCTATATAAATATGAATGTGTACACACTTTTCTCTTTTGGCATCACCCTTCACCTGCTCCTACTAAGAGCTATGTTCCTGAGTATGTTAAGTCAACTAGAGACCTTGCGGCTGGTGGCTGCAGTGCCATTATTTCCACGAAGGGATAATTTAGAGGTAAACTTCCTCAGCACAGTTATACAATAATGATTATATGGAGTCCTGAACATGCTCAGCATAGTTGGCTGTTTTGTGATTCAGTGAGAGGTTCCACAAAAATGTGGAAGTTTCTTTTAAGGATGCCTTGCTTCTTTTTAAGTGACCGAGTCCTTTAAAATAGAAGAAAACACATATTCCAACAGTGTAAAGAGAAAAAGATTGAGATACACAATCTAATTTGTCTCTGCAGATACTAATGCTATTGGCACATTCACATTCTGACAAAGTTTTGCTCTGAGCTTGTTCAAAGAAGTAGAAAATAAAAGACATTAGAAGGCAGGTGAGTTTCTAGTAAGGGGAACATTTCTGGGAGAAAAAACTCCTACTCAAACATACAGATGGGGTATAGCATTATGCCATATGGAAGGTAACCTAAAATATTAAAATACATTAATTCTCTTGCCCTAAAGGCCTGCTGGCTGATTATAGGCAATCACTGGGGGTTTATGCTCCAGTAAATTCACTTAGTTTCATAACGTAGGTATTTGCCAATGCTGTAATACACTGTAGGGCAATGAGCCTATTGATCCACTGTTATTAGATGTATTAAGGCTCTGAACCATATTTAAGAAATAAAATAACTGAATTCTGAAAATTTTCAGAAAGTTAAATACTAGAAAGCTGCAACTAAGCAGCAGAAAGTTTGGTACAGTGTTGTTTCAGTTCTCTAGCAATTTATTCTGAATTTCCTATTGGTTCATCCTGTGTTTTCTATTGCACCCGTATGCTAGTGTACAGCATCTTTACAGAATCATTACAGCATCATGACAGCAAAAGGCGATGTGAGGCTTTTCCCAAGCAGCTTCCAACCCTTCTAGCTGCCACCCACCTGCAGCACTAACTTAGATTTTTTTGAACTGGTACTTAAAAGTGGTCAGAAGAAACTGTAAATCCTGCCATGATGATGCTCCTTTATGTGTTGCTGGTCTGATGGAATTACATGAGTTTCGGTTCCCTCAAGGTGTAAAAGGTGTTCCACTTTCAAAAGCAGATGAGACAGCACTGCAAGGAGAGACCACTCACAAAAGACAACTAATCAGCAAATCAGAATTTTTAGAAAGAAATTATGGACATGGACAGAAACAAGTACTCAGTTGGAAGAAGCTACCAATGTTTGAATGCCTAGCTATAGCTGTTTCTAAATGTAAACATTCTAGAGAATGAAATATCAGCTGTCATGTGTAAGTAGATAAAGCAGGCAGCAGAGGGACTGCAGTCACATAAAGCAACTGCCCTACAGGTACTGTGCGTCAGTTCTTTGTAACTTGGTTTAATTTGCCTAACTCTCCTATAATGCTCTTGTTGTTCTTGCTTAGAAGGAACCCTATCCCTTTGAAGTCTCACTATAGGCCTTCTTTAAGATAAAATGAGGGGTATCTCTAAATATGAGGGACTCTGTTCTTCATGCACCATCTTTAAAAGGAAAGCCAAACAACCTTCTCTTGCTGTTAGTCTTTGGTTCCATAGTGAACAGTCATGATACCTGCTATTGCAATAAATTGATTTTTTCTGCACACTGCCTCTCAACTGCCTTGGCCTGATGCAACTTGTGACAAAGTCAGTGGGAGCTGTGATAGTTTATTTTACCACTTTCAGGAAAACATACACTGTTTTGAATGTCGCTACATTAGGGACTCTTCCCTTGACTGGTAGTGGAGCACCAGATGGGCTGAGCACCCTGTGGTTCCCTCGTTGGGTTTTGTCCTGTTTGGTGGCACTGGCAGCTGCCCTGACACTTCACAGCAGTGCATCTTTATCCCTTTTAGTGACACTGCTCCAATGAATTATGGAATAAATGTTGTATCCTTAGAGAAACAAGGATATAACCATCCTAAGAGAAGGGCCATCAAGGCCTGACAAAAATTCAGCAGAGGATACCAAGAAGACAGAGGATATCAAGAAGACTACTTACCTGTTCTTTCATGTTTCCCCAGCACATGAAGCACTGCTCTTAACAAGCTGTTAAGCATATTGTAATGTGCATCTCCAGTGCACTTACTTAGATCATGTGATTCTTTCAATTTGACCATTTTTTTTTCCAGATCAATGACTGTTAGCTAGTTGTTGAGTAATCCAAAGACCACAGCCAAGAAATGCCACTGTGTTTGTCACCCCTGCTCTTTTACAAGTCACTTTTTCCTCACTCTGTTTCTCCATTTACAAGAGTAGAAATAGTTGATCCCTGCTTATTTCTTAAATAACAAAAATCTTCTGATATAATATTTCCCAACAAGCCATCTATTATCATTATCTGTTACTTTATTATTTTCTACATTTACCGCATGACCTTGACTTGGTAACCATCAAATCTCTAATAACCAACCTTCCTCTCTACATCTACTCCTACAAAAACATGCCATTAGTTGATTATATTGCTAACTGCTGCAGCATTTTAACATATAGGCAACTCAAATAATATGCAAGTTCGTATTATGTAAGTCTGAAGTCAATTGCCAAAATATAAGGTAGGATCTGCTGCCATGTTTTAAAGCACAAGGTTTCTTAAAGAGAGACTACAGTCCATCCACACACTGTCAAGAAAACTACACTTTTTTTAGAGGACAGTATGCAGTCAGATAGCATTCAATTAAAACAGTGTATCAAAAAGTCCCCAAACCTCTACAACAACCTAATAACTAAGGAGAGATGATTTTCAGTGTCTGGCAGTAAAAACTTCTCTAGCCTCTGATGTATGGCATTTCTGGTTTCATCACAAACCTTTTCCTGAACACAGTGTCGTTTACACTGTAGTTCCAGATCCACAGCAATGAATATTTAGGCTAGAGTGGTGACCTATTTTTCCTACAGTTGACTTGGCACGGTGAGATTTACATAGGCTGTAAAAAAATACCTTTTTTTTTTTTTCCATTCTAGCCTCAAAATAGCTGATTTCCCCTGAACTTCCAAATTTCTCCTGTAAACAAAACACCTTGATTCTTCTTTTTTCCCCCAAGGAAAAAATCTAAAATGTCACTAGGAGTACAAGCTTTTGTACTATTTTGAAAAAGAAAAATAAATAAATAAACAAAGAGAAAGACCTGCCCACCTATTCACTAAAATATATAGGAACGTACTTTATTGTTTTCCATTACCTAAACTCAAGTCCCTATCAGTTCACAGTAAAGTTCTGCTGCACAGCTTAAATTGTGTTTCAAAAAAACTGAATGAAGATCAATGTACTTTTTCCTTTAATTTTAAAAAATCCATTAAACAAAAAAGAGTTCTAAATCCTAAGGTATGCCGACATTTTGAATAGTTATTTCCATCATCCTTGGATATTTAGATAATTTAAGACAAAATTAAATGTAACTCCTTGTGCCCTCTTGAGGTGTATTATTTTTGCACTTGGATGGAGACAGACAACTGCAGAGTTTCTGGTCTGAGTTCTGGCAGCCCTTCTGACACTGCACAATACTTTTTACTGAATGTCATCCCACAGTCCCTTCTTGGGATAGACATATGTTGGAGAGCAGCATCCTAACTGATGAATATTGATGTTGAGGTAAAAAGAAAATTCATTTAAAGTTCCCCTCAGTTTTCATATTACATTTTAACCCTGGGACAGGATATGGCTACTACATCTTGCAGTTCTTTGACATTCTACTCCTTTGTCTCACATTTCTAGCCCTTTTCAAACCACGGTTAGAAGTTATTATTTAGCTTTCTCCTAGTGAGAAGAACCAGGCAAAAATCCTTTGAAATTCTGCTACCTCCTCCTTTAATCACATGAGGTGTGATTGGTAAGTGATATAAGGCATTCCTTCCCCCAAGGGACTGTGCAGGAACTTTGGTTCCTGACTGCTTGAGGAACAAGAGAGCCAGAGGGGATCTTAAATCAAACCATCTCTCATTCATGGATGCACAGACTGCTGCAATGTCTTGCTTTCATTACTAATGTTTTCGTCAATGAAAATGCAGAACCACGTGAAAGGCTGTGTACAAATCCAGGTAGATGACATCAGTTTCCTTTCCTTTATCCGCTGATGCCACTACTCCATCATAGAAAGCCACCAGATTGGTGACGCACAATCTGTCCTTGCTGAAGCCTTACTGGCTATTTTGGGCCATCTTCAAATCTCGTACGTGCCTTAACATCTTTTCCTGGAGCTTCTGCTTCATGATCTTCCCAGACACAGATGTGAGGCTTACCAGCTTGTATTTCCCCAGGTCTTCCTTTCTCCCTTCCTTGAATATGGGAGTAGTGTTTCTCTTTTTCCAGTCACTAGGGACAATTTTTCAAATATGATGGAAAGCGTCTCGGCAACCACATCAGCCAGCCTTCAGAACTCTGGGATTCATGAAACATCCCATGCCTTAACATTCACTTATTAAGGCACATATGAGATGAGGAGGTGATCTAGACAGTCAGCATGGTCTTGGAAGGGCAACTGATGTCGTCTATCCTTGCACAAGTCCACTTGTGCAAGGCCTCTGACATGGTCCCACACCACATCCTTATCCCTAAATTGGAAAGACATGGATTTGAAGGCTGGACTATTGCGTGGATAAAGAATTAGTTAGATGGTCAAAGCCAGAGGGTAGTTGTCAACAGCTCTATCTCCAAGCGGAGGCTTGTGAAGAGTGGTGTGAACCAGAGGTCCATTTTCAACATCTTTATCAATGACATATACAGTAGGACTGAGTGTACCCTCAGCAAGTTTGATTGATAGAAGGGAGGGATGCCATCCAGAGGGACTTGCATATACCCAAAAAGTGGGCACACAAGAATCTAATGAGGCTTTACAAGATCAAGTGCAAGGTGTTGCGCTTGGGTTGAGGCAACCCCATATACAAGAACAGACTGGGAGAAGAACTTTTTGAGATCAGCCCTGTGGAGAAGGACTTGGGGTTTCTGGTGGACAAAAAACTGGACATGAGCCAGCAGTGTGTTCTTGCAGCCTAGAAAGCCAACAGTATCCTGGGCTGCATAAAAAGAGGGGGTGACGAACATAGGCGAGGTGTCTGCCCCCTCTACTCTGCCCTTGTGAGGCCCCATCTGAAGTACTGTGTCCAAGCCTGGGGCCCTCAGTGCAGGAAGGATGTGAAGCCGTTGGATTGATTGCACACAGGGGCAGGACCACAAAAATGATCAGAGAGCTGGAGCGCCACTCCTATGAAGAAAGGCTGAGGGAGTTGGGCTTGTTTAGAATGAAGAAGAGAAGGCTCTGGGGAGATCTCAGTCCAGTCTTCCAGTACTTGAAGGGAGATTATAAGGAGGCAGGGGACTAACTTTTTACATGGTCTGATACTGACAGGACAAGGGGGAATGTCTTAAAACTTAAAAGAGGGGAAATTTAGGTTAGATGTTAGGAAGATGTTTTTTTCACTTGGAGGATGGTGAGGTGCTGTAAAAGGTGGCCCAGAGAGGTTGTGGATGCCACATCCCTGGAGGCATTTAAGGCCAGATTTGATGGGATCCTTGGCAGCCTGATCTAGTGGGTGTCAACCCTGTCCATGTCGATCTTTAAGATCCCTTCTAACCTAGCAATTCTATGATTCTATAATTCTGTGATTCTATGAATGAATGGAAACATCATCAAGCATTCTTCTTCTTAGAGCTTTTATTTTGTTGTTTCATAATGGCAGAATTTGTAATGCCATCTTAGAGTCTGTGTCATCTTCTTGGGCAATATATTGTTTACTTCTATGCCATTATACATAACCATAAAACACAAGGCTATAATAGCCTATAATAATTTATGAGAGTACATTAGGTTCACATGTATAATTTATCAAATGGGCAATATGGACACAAACTATTCCTGAAAGACAGAGGTTACCTCTGTAGAGCATTTAATATAATCGCACAGGAAAGAATTCAATAGCCAACATTCTCTGAATTATAACAAAGATTTTACTCTACAATCTCATCATTCCAAGAAGTGAAACTGAAGAGCATGGAAACAGTTTCTGACATTTAATGTTTAGACTCCAAGTTTGTACTCTTCGCAAGCATCAGATACAGGTTTTAACGCACTGAAAAACTGTAGGAATTTTTTAAAGTGGGAAGTGGTTTGTAAAGCCAGGTTTTGGGTTAGATTTAGCAAAAATATGCTAGATATTCAAACTTTATTCAAATTAAAAGCAAGTAAAGAAAATGTGATAACATCTTCCCCTCATCTCAGGATGACACTTAATAGATCAGTGACCATCTTCCTGAAGCCATTGCTATTTCTGTTCTTATAAACTTTAAGAAAATAAAACAGATATTTCAATAGATTAATATTGCCTTTTAGTAACCCCAAGGACTTTAAAAAGCACAGTAACTTCCACTTGCATAGCATAAAACTGATTCTTTCCTATTAGTAGCACATTTCATATACCCTTTAATTCTCTTTTACCTGTTGAACCTTTGAGAGTAGAATCATAGAATCACAGAATGGCCTGGGTTGAAAAGGACCATAATTATCATCTAGCCCCAAAACCCCCTGCTATGTACAGGGTCACCAACCACTAGACCAGGCTGCCCAGAGCCACATCCAGCCCGGCCTTGAATGCCTCCAGGGATGGGGCATCCACAACCTCCTTGGGCAACCTGTTCCAGTGCTTCACCAGCCTCTGTGTGAAAAACTTCCTCCTAAAATCTAACCTAAACCTCCCCTGTCTCGGTTTAAAACCATTCCCCCTTGTCCTATTGCTATCCACCCTCATAAACAGCCATTTCCCCTCCTGTTATAGCTTAAAATTATGTCTTTCCTGCTTTCAGGTTTTTCCACTAAAATCTCTAACTTTATCAAAGATGATACTTGTCATATCTAATGGCAACCAGACTAAAACCAATACATTCAATTCTAGTTGGTTTTTGAGCAGCACAGTAAAAAATCTGCTCACTGCTATTCTGAACTAAATTTGATCATTAAGTGAAGAGTGAAAAGACTGTAATATCCTTAGGAATCTGAATTTCTTGCACTAATATTATTTTCATGACATCAAAATGATCTGTTTCCACTGGGGATGCAGATGACTCGGTGGGAGGGCTCTGGTCTGGGAGTTACGGCATTTGAGTTTTCTTCCTTGTGGAACCATTAGAGAAATACTTTTAATGAATGACAATTCTCAGAGTACAATTTTGTTTCCTTTAAAGTCTTTCTTTTTTCATCCCATGAAAATCGTGGCAAATCTTAGCAAAAGGAAAAAAAAAAGTTTCCTCTTTGAAAGCTGGTATTTCATTTATGTTTCCATACACTACTTTCAGAGGAATCATCTTTCCCTCCCTGTTCTTGTTCTCCAGATTTTGAATAATGTCGTATTACTATTTCTGTTGATGAATTTCCACCATATATTCTTCTATTTACATAGCAATGCATAGACATGCCATTATCTACACCTCTCATGGTAGCATTATTTCTATCTTCTGAATCTCTCTGAGACAAGCAAGCTCTCTTATCTTTATTTTCTTGAAGGGAAGATGAGACACAGAAGTCTAGGATCTCAAACTCACTTAGACGCTGTAAGTCATGGGAAGAATGACTGAATCATCTATATATTTAATGCCAGATTTTAAAGTGTACTGTCACTGAATTATCTCTAGATCTGTGTCCGTGACAGGGGCACAAGCCCGGAAGGAGACAAAAGAGAGGGGAAAAAAAACCTAGCCCACCTTTTGCGGCGCGGCCCGACCGGCCCCGGCCCCCGGGACTAATGAGGCAAGGCACTTGGGGCCGTGCGCTCCGGGAGAGGGGAGAGGGGGAAGGGTAGGGAGATAGCACATGGGTCTAAAAAAAACCAACAATAGCAACGGTCTGAGGAGGAACGGTAATTTACTAAATCCAACAAAATCAAACAAAATGAGAGAGAAAAGAGTGTCCAAATACGAAGCCTTATGCTAGTAGACTGCAGGGGAAGCACGTGCTTTTCTCCGCGGCAAACCGAGAAAGAGCAAGTCAGTGAGAGGGAGAGCTCCTGGTGTCCTGCCAGGAGCACCACCTTTCTTCCTCTGCGCGCCAAGTCATCCGGGAATGCCACTCCTCCCCTCCCCTCCGAGAACCCAAAATGCCATAAAAAAAAACCGAAGTCCGCAGAACCAGAACATTAACTCTTTAACTCCGCTGTTTTACATGATGTTCTGATGTGGAATACTGACAACAAAAATCACAAAACCACAACATGTACTTAGGCATACAGAAGGGGAAGAAAATCCTGAAACATAGGTTCTATTTTTTTTTTCCTGCCTGTTATTTTGGAGGGATTTTGTGCCCATCTTGATGAAAAGCAAAATGGTCTGGCAACATAAGTATCTCTCCAGAACTGAAATTCCACTTCTTGCAAATTTATATCAATGACACATCTGTTAAAATATATACCACAGAAAGTCTAGCCTTAGATGAAAACAAATAATTAATATGAATAATATGTGGAATTTTTCCTCTTTTTATAGTGCTAGGTGTGCTGTGTGGTCTCCAAATACAGAAAATGAACTTGACCATATTCCAACTGGTTTGGATGGCAACACCAATAGTCATGAGTTCAAACGCATAACGTTGATCTCCAAGAACAGTGGTATAGTTTTGAAAGAAGTTTTGAAGTTCTTGTTGGAACACTTTAAGGAAGAAGCGAGTCTTTGAAAATGATGTGAATCAGTAAACTGAAGACTAATATCCAGGCATGAGAATATACACAGGGTATACATGGGATCACTTCCATATTAAATGTGAGATGTATCTAAGATGTTATGAATTACATGCAAATACCAAATGATATTTTTACAACTTAAGAGAAAAAAAATCTAGGCCTGCATGATGATAACTAGAAGTATGTATATTTCTTTGTTTTCCACTAAGTTGGTTGAGGGCTTGCAGGCAACAGCAGGGTAATGGAATATGCATGAAGCAAATGCTCTTCACTTAGTGGAGGACAAGAGAAAGCAGATTACAAACCCCCTCACACTTCCTCTGTGAGAAGCTTGAACTATACAGTAACTAATCCTATGTCTGCCCCTCTGCAGCACGGTCCAAACCTGATACCGCTTGCCTCTTTTACCTCTCTCTTCTCTTTTGACTCCTTCTCCTATTTTTAAGCATGGATCCCCATTGCTGCCACACACTATACATTTGATAACAGACCGTTTTGGAAGCCATCCTGTTTTCCCCAGGCACAGCCTGGAAGGGTGAGAAGCACGAAGTTTCTTCTGCTTCTGTGAGCTGTTCTCACCTGCCCACACCTGAGCATGCCAAGAGGTGAGTGCCCATCACCATCAAACAGATCCAACTAATGTGTGGAACAACGGCAAGATAACTGTACTTCCATTATCACGGGATACTGATAGACTGCAGGACTAAGCTTGGTGAAGCGCCATCAACTTTCATCCTGTCACCTTGAGTGCCAGAAAAAACCCAGCTGTTCCAGGAGCCCAGTGCCTGCAGAAGCAGCTGTGTCTCCCACAGCTGGGGCAGCAGCAATGCCCGGCCTTCCAGTCACATCAATGGCAGAAAGGCCTCAGCTGCCTGCGGTCACAAGCCTTGCTCCCATGGGGTGCCGCCAAGGGAGCAGGCCCAGGCGCAAAGGCAGCCGGCACGGAGCAGCAGGTGGCCCCCATGGAGGCAATCAGGATCGCGTTCGGCCGGGGAACCGGCTCAATTTTCAGCCCCGTGTCTGCCAAGGGGCCTGGAGCTGTCTTGTTAATGCTGCAGGGAACACGTGGGACGCATTGACTGCATTAATTGTCCCCGCTCATTCAGCGGTGGATGAATTATAATGTTACCACTCCAGGGTAAAGCAAACACCTATCATAACAATCATGTCATTAGTGTGCAGATGCCGGCTGCTCTGCTTAACCTTTTGTATCCTTTTTTTTTCTTTTTTTTAATGGCATGCAATAAGATTTTTTTTTATTGTTTGTCTTATAATTGATTTTTAGATTGCAAGTGTTGGCTAAACCCTTGAAAAAAAGTGCACCCACATTACTCAGTGGCTAGGAATAAGCACATGGAGTGGCAAAACACAGATTAAAGTTCCTTTGGAGAGAAACAGCAAGACTTTAAAGAGTTTACATTTACAGTTGGTTTACCTTTTGCAATGTGATTGACATGTTTGTTTCTCACATAGCATGAGTTCTAAAAAGACTTGTGGTCCTTAGAAATATAACAGTCTTAGGCATATTTTGAATTTACCTGCGGCTACCAGTGACCAAAAATTATACATGCACACCCAGACAAATGTTTGAAAGTCTTTTCTCTTTGCTTTGTATGTGTACACGCACATGTGGAGACACACGATTTCCCTTTTTTAAAAATAAATACACATACAGATTTGCATATATATGCATGTGTGCATGTGGCTATTCCTTTTCGTCTGTGAAATTTAACATTAAAATTATTATTAGTAGTATATTAATAATCTACATGTAAAAATACACCAGTTTCTATTTGTATTTACTTACACATGAACCACAAGGCTTCTCTGAGCATTTGAACATCATTATCCTGCAATTAATGATGCTGAGTTAGTGCTCCGTTCTCGTTTCTTTTTAATTGATCTCTATTTTGCGTTCTGTGGGTATTCATGAATGGCACCAGTAGCGTGCTCGGAACTTCCAACTGCGTGTCCCTCCCATGTTTAAGTGCTCTTGGATATGTTAGCTATAATCCTGTTCTCTACAAGTTTTGAAAGCAGAGATCCCATCAGCACTTCTGCATGCCATTAACATTTGCTCATCTACACACTCTGGAAAGCAAAACTGGTAGAGTGTGAAAGGAGTTGATGTGGTTTGGCATTAGGCCATGAGTCTGTACTGGTGTCTGTTAAAGAACACAAACATCATGTTTGCATGTTTGCAAGACCCATATGCCTACGCAGACCACTGCTGGATCCAGTGGACTTCTGCCACTTTTGGTTAAAGCTATGGTGCTGCAACAGTGTCTAGAAGGTAAACTGTTATGAGCTTTCCCAGGTGAGCTCTAGCATGCACTCATTGTAAAGGTGATAAGGAGATACTGTACCTTCTCTACTCTGTCCCCACTCCCCACTGCTTCATGCTCCCTTTATTAGGAAATAAAGTCTCAATCTTTCAGACATTTACCTGCAGCATCCCAAATATTACCTGCTGCAGATAAGCTCAATGGTTCAATGGAAATAGACATATCAAGTAAAGTCAAGCTTTGAGTAATTTGCACCTGGCACCATGGTGCAAGGAATGGGAGATATATTTCAGGAGTATTGGTGCATGGTTTGTAGATGCACAGATGTAGAACATTGCTCACTGTTTGACACCGTTGTTGTGAATGGGATTTAGAGTGGGATCTAATATGACACATGATGTAGTAAAATAAGATCAGAACAATGGAGTACTATCAGTACAACTATTTATACTAAATATATGTAAATCTCTAGCAAGAGTAGTGCCTGGTAGGATGAGGTTAAGTACGAAGTGAAAGTTTTATGGTTAGTTATTGTTTCGGTGCTTTTAAGAGCATTGGATACCTTAACTGACTAACTTTGTGTAGGTGCTTGCGGTTTGTGAAATGGAGAACCCATTTAAAATGGTTTAGTCAAATTTTAGCCTTTAAACAAGTATTTAATTTTTACATATGCATGTAAAACCATGTTGTTTATTGGTATTTCCACTGAAAATTACTGTGATTCAGCTCTTCTGGATGTATTTCAAAAGTGTAACATGAATTTATGTTCCATAATTGGTAGAAGGTGTACTTCCCTGAAATCAAAAAAAGTCATTTTTTGTTATGATGGTGGATTCATCTGAGAATACAGTATCATTTTCTGATATGTTCTATTTCTATAAAACCAGAGTACAGTCTTGCATAGCCCTTACAATGCTATATACAAATACATTAAACAGCATAATCTTTTTTCCTTACTTCCTCTTTAGATTGTCTTTGAATGGGAGAATTCATCTTTCAGGCTTTCGTTTGCTTTATGAGCACAAGTACACACTGTCAAACTAAAAAACTTTGCAGTTTCTGAAAAGTGTTTTTATGAACAAAATAAAAACCTGCAATTGTATTCTGCTGATCATTTTTCTCCAAATAACATTTATGGTATGTTTTTTTAAACACACATATTTGGTTGATCAAAACCAAACAATGTTATTCATGGGCAGTTGGTGTCTGTGTATGTGTTTTTCCCCACAAGTAACTTAGGCTAAAATCAACTTTATCCAGACGTTTTTCTCTTAGTCTACAAAAAAATTACCGTAAAAATGAACCCATATGAAAATGAGCTCTTGTATGTAAAATATTTTCCCACACATTGCTGCTGTTGAATGTTTTTACTTAGCTTGCTGAAAATGGTATGTCTGCACAAATAATGAATATGTGCTGCCATCACATCCATTCTCACATTTTCCTACTTGAAAAAATATGTATAGAGTATGGACGTGTTGTAGATTGGGAAATGTCCTCTCTTTTTTATTACAAAATATTTTACTGTAAATTAGTAAAATGTTTGCTGATAATTTGATAAACTGCAATATACTGGAATTTGTGAAACAATTTTTAAACCTGTAAAAATATGTTGTTTGTTAGCTGATACGCAAGTATTTCTAATTGTTAAAAAAGCTTCCTATCTGGATTTTATATATACTTATAATAATAATTAATAGTATTCTAATGTTTTATCATCTATCATATATTTTTGCTAATCTTTTGGTGATAAAAAAATGTAAAATCTAACGATGATTTGTGTTACAGTTTCCTCTAACAGTTTCTACAAAAATATTATTCAGACATGAAAACTGCTTATGTTTCTTTTCCTTTTTTTTCTGAGAAGTTATGCATTGTTTTATAACAAACAACTGGATAATTAAAATATCTTATAGTTTCCCATATAATATCCATTATTACATTAACAACACTGCTGTAATGGCTCAAAAAACATAAAATTAAATTCAGGGCTGTTTTCTTAAACCCTTCATAAATATTTTAGAAGCTAATTAGGGGACTACAGGTATGAATAGACCAAGATTTATTCATAATTAAAAATCAGATATCACATGTCACCTCTTCTGATAGAGAAAAACCTTTAATTGCCTGTAATTAGGCAATTGCCCCTGTAGTTTGTTAAAACAGATGGAATTGGAATGAACTTGGTGGAAAGACATGCTTGTGGTAATAAACTATGTTTCCTGTTTTTTCCTTGTTTGTTTGGGTTTTCTGATGTGTTGGTACAGAATATAGTAGAAATAGGAGAATATGCATATCTTACTTAGGGATACGCTAAATCACAGGAAATACCTTTCTGTATAAATTAATATAATTTGGCATTTGACCTTTATCTAATGCTTCATAACCTTTCATGCCAATTATTTTGTCTTCCTTTACCAAAACGAGAAGAAAAAACCGAACTCATGAATGACAATGTATTCATTCAGTGGACATAAGATATATTTTTCCAACGTTGTAATTAGCAGTCCACTTTTTACAGTGTAGAAATGAAGCAATGAAAAGTAGATTTTCCAGAGCCCAAATTCTCAGGGGAAATTATGGATCAAAATAAACACCAGAAACATTGTTGCTCAGGTATCTGATCCTGAAGTATAACGTAGTATATGCTTGTATGGCTTTGGTCAACTTCCAGAAGATATGATATTGGCTAAAAACTTGAAATCTGACTTTTGTCAGATATTTGCATGTAAGCATTTAAATATAAATTACTTAATTTCCTGCAGTATGAATAATATTGTTATAACAAACTCAGTAACCACTGTTTGATTTTTAAGACAGCATTACCGGAACATGTAAGTCCTGTCCATTTTTTCACACTTGCTTTACCTGAGATATTGACTGTGACGTTGAAGTCACAGGAACTTCTCACAGAGTACAAAATCAAGTCAGCAGAAGTTATTGCTGTGTTCAAGCCAAGAGGTGGACTCTAGAACATTCTTGCCTGCATGCTTTCAAAGTGTCTTTGAAAACAATGTGATGATATTTCATTTTGGTTAGAAATTTCCTGCTATGAACGTAATTGGACTCTACTCACTCTATATCATTAGGCATCCACCTCTCAGCTTGTAGCCCTGCTGAGCCATACCCTCCTTGAACTTGGCCATGGTTTGCCAAATCATGGCACAATATATCTGCGTGTCCTCAAAATTAAATGATAAAGCAACGTATTAATTAATTGTCTCAAAAACATTTCAAGGTATTTCAGATCCTTCAATTAATCCGATTCTTCTGTTCAGATTCAAGACATAAACTTGGAATCCCTTCTCTCACATGTATCTAAATACATATATATTTACACACATATATGCACATTGTTGCCTATACAGCTTCTGGATAATCTTTTCTTTTATCCCTCCTAATTACTCTTGAGATGTTTAATTGTATCTGGCCTCCAGCATTTATCATTGAGGGTATCTGCAATGTCCTTGATTTGTCTTCTGTAATTTTTTCCCTTTGCCCTCTGTAACTCTCATGGTTTGGGGTCTACTGACGAATACTTTGAAGTTAGGTCAGACTGATTGCTCAGTGAATGTAGTTCCTAGCAAAGTTAAAGGGCCATACTAAACACAATTAGTCATTTCTAGTCCTGCATTTTTAAGTCTCTGTTTTCTTAATTCTAGAGATAGGATTCTTGAAACCTGCAGCTCACCTGTCTGTATTAGCAGTGTGTGCCACAGTGTCCTTGCCTTTATTTGTCATGTTGCTTTTCAGCTGGCATTTCAGCCTGTGGCAGTATAGGAATACTAAAATTTTGTTAAGGAGTAATTGCAAAATGGCAGTGTTGCCTTCCATCTGTGTCTTTCTTAAGTTGTTCAGAAAATGAGTTATTATAACTCAACATTTTAATTATTTAGTTTCTCTGTACCCTTTATGGTTATCTCAGAGAGACTGAGAAACACATTAACAGGTTCATTCTTAATGTATTTCCAGCTACATTCCCTATTCCTACTGCCCAGTCTTTGGGTTCCTTAAAACCAGTCTCAGTGGAACCAGAGATTCTTCGGGAGAGATTTCAGGATAGTGTACAGTAACAGTAAAGACACATGCTGTGCTATTAATGAATTATTTTGTCTTGACAATAAGATAGGTGGGGCACATCTCAGCCTAATTTTAGCTATCTAACACAGGGGCATCCAAATTCAAGTGGTTATGTAGGCTTCATTTGTAGTCACTGCAGAGAGGGAGACATGCATAGATTTTAAAGAATTCATTCCTCCTATTTCAGATGCTTATTATTAGGATCAGTTGCCCTCTACAGGTTTGTTGCTCTTTGCAGTGACATTAGATGCAGTCTGGTTGGTCAGCTGTGAGTGAATGCTCAATTATTACATGCTTAAATGCAAATAAAATTCATCCAACTTTCGCTTTGTTGCATTTATAGAAGGGAAAGAATTCTATTGACAGCTTAGTGTATAGTGCTCTGAACAAAATTGCAGATTCTGCATTTCCCATTACAGTTAAGTAACTGTAGGCAAAATTTGACCTGTAGGTCCAAAGTTAAAACTAAGATCGTTAATTAGTCCTTCTAATTTTGTGGCAAGTTACCACACCTAGATAAGAGAGATAGATGTCATACAAAACTAACAAATGAAATTTGAGATATGATCCAAGGTGTATATTATACATATACATATACATACACACATGAACATATTGTCTTATGACATGCAGATAGACATTCACTCATACACACAAACTCACACACAGAGTAAAGGTTCAGTTCTACAGACTGTTTTGTAGGTTAAGCACGTGACATCAGTAAAAGCAAATGTCTGGACAGCATAGTGAAAAGAAATAAGCACCGTAAAGCCATTAAACCTTACAGATCAAATACCAATTTGCATTAATCAAAGAACCTTGTTAATGATCATCCAACAGATCCTAATATTCTGTACTTCACAACAAAATCAGTCATGGAACACCTATAAGGAAGAAGTCTAATCTTGAATATGTTGCCAGTGTGTTATGAACATCAAGAACAGTGAATGGTTAGACGTTAAACCTTTAAAAACATTTAAAGACAGACTGGTAAGAATCTGTGGACTAATTTATGATTTGCACATCTTATGTAGGAAATCTTCATTCTATGGCATGTAGAATTCTACTGTACTCCACAGGAGCGTGGAGGCAAGGAAATAATGATAACTGGAATAGAAATTTCTTTAGGAAAAAGGAAAGACAACAAGCCAGCGTTGAATGGGAAGCTCTTCTTTGGAAACTCTGAGGCCATTTTCTCTGTCAGACAGAAGGGAGTCATGACTGTTGGTGTTACAATTAGACTTAGAAAGCATTTTGAGGGACTTAGAGCTGAAATCATTTAGTCAGGTGACTACGACCCACCACCTGGATTATGTCAGATCCTGTGTGCTCAGACAAGTCCTAGTGCACTAGTAAAGTGTGCTTTGTCTCTTAAACTTGTCCAGAGAAGATGCTGCTCACAGGCTAGAGAGACAGCCTCATGGGTTGTATGTGTCAACCTGCTGTATAATGCAACAGTCAATACTGGTGGCTGCAACAGGAAAACCAGTGTACCAGATGTGAGCAGTGAAAAGAGGAGGTCTTGTGAGGTTTTCTGGGAACATGACTTTGTCCATCAGCTCCTCTCTGCACAACCTGGCCCAGAAGAGTTGTTTCTTGAATACAGTGTATATCATCTTTTGTTCACAAACGTAAATGTGAAGTCCATGCCCACAGAAACCAGTTTATGAAAAGGAGGTGCTGGGGCTGCATACACACACATCTTCCTCACAAACTGTACCTCTGCAATGTTTAACCGTTTGAAGTTTAGCGTTGTTACGGCTAATGATGCTGCTGAAATTCCAGAGAAGGAAGATATATTTTTAGCACTTGCTTTAGCCTTTGCTTTATGAAAACCTGACCCATACACTTTGGATCCTATTTCCAGAGGTATTTCAACACTTAATCTAAATTAGAATGCTCCAATTTCAGTTTTATTATATTATGTATATAAACATCTAAATATATATTTCCATATATTTACTGCATATCATCCTCTCACACACACATTATTGCTTATGTGCACAGTATTCATAGATCCAATTGAAGTGAAAATTCTCACATAAAGAGGAAAGTGTTGTGTTTTGGGGTACCATTATTCTAATGCTTTGACTTACATTCTGAATTTAATAGGATTTGAATAGATTTCAGTGCACAAAAAATAATGAATTTTTCTTTGCCTATCTGATATGTTGTGTTTCTTTATATGAGCTGTGTTCTTCTTAATGAGAAGATTTTAAGCTAAGATCACTCATAATATCTTTTTCATTAATATGATCTTTATAGTAATATATCATATAACACATGGGTACTGGTACAATATTTGTTTTTCCATCCCTCCCCAAAAACAGTAACCTTGCACAGTGTTTTTAAATGAGGACAAAAACATGGTGTAAGTCCGTAAGTCATGATTCTGTGTTTTATCGGAAGACAAAGTATAAAATGGTAACTCAACTTTCAAGGAGTCTCTGCAATCTGTAAAATGGTAAAAAAAGAGGCAGTGATAGTAATTAGCCTTTTAAAGCAATTCCTTATATCCCTAAGCACATTATGGAAATCACACATCAGATGTCTGTGAGTGTGAAAAGGGGGGGGATGTGTGTATACACGTATGTATGGGTATGTGAGAGAGTGAAAGAGAGATTGTCAGCCATCTTTGCATGGCTGCATTTGTAACTGAACCAAAATGATGAAGCAATTTGTAGTGGTGTCAGCAGCTCCTCAGGGGATGCTCACTGAATGCATGTCATTAGGTGCCACACAACTTGTTTGGCTTTTTGCTCAATCTTTGATAACAGTATATTCTTAAAAATTATAACATATTTCTCTTTAGTTTTAGAGGTATTAATTTTTGGTTAATCTCAATTAATACAAAATATTACACCACTCCTATCCTCTTACACATCAGTCAGATATCCTCTTTAGCAGCTTACCAGATTGTTCTTACTGGTCTATTGATTATGTTAAGTGGTAAAAAATACCACAGGGGAATAAGGTGGTGGGTAAGGTTCATTGCCTGCTTAAGTACTTACAACATTTTACTACACAAAAAAGTACAAAGAGACCAAGGGATTGACTTCCTATTTGAACTACAGCTTATCCACAGAAAAGGACTTAGGGGGGTCCTGGTGTATAAGAGGAACATAAGCCACCAATGTGCCCATGTAGCAATGAAGAGCACAGGCATCCTTGCCTGTGCTAGCTAGATTCTTACCTAGCTAGCAGGTGAAAGGGACAGTCCTTCCCCTCTATCTAGCACTTGTGAGACCATGTCTGAAATACTGTGCCCAAACCAGGGTTCCCCTGTACTCAGGGGAGTCTCATGAGTGGCCACTAAGCTGTTTAGGGGCAAAGGACACACTAGTTGAAGAGAGGCTGAGAGAACTGGGCCTGTTCACCCTGCAGAAGAGAAGGATTCAGTGGGATCTGATTGCTGTCTATGGCTACAAAGCAGGGATGCTAAGAAGACAGAGACAGAATCTTCCCAGAGGTGTGCAGGGATAGGATAAAAAACTGCAGACAGTGGCTGATAAACAGGTAAATCTGCCTTGATATGAGGGCTTTTTTTTTTCTTCTTTTTTTTTTTTTCTGTTAACAAAGTTGATCAAATACTGGAAGAGGTTGCCCAGAGAGGTGAGGGGATCTCCATCCTTGGAGGTATGCAAAACTAAATTGAACAAAGCCTTGCACAACCTGATCTGAATAGAACAGCTTTTAGCAGAATGTGGGTTCAGAGAGCTCTTGACGTCCTTTCCAGCCTATGTGGTTGTGTGACAGCCTGATGCAGTAACTGAATCCCATTTTCCCCATGTACAGCATGGCCTTGTGTCACTGGATGGAGATGTAGTTCCATACAACATCCTTCAGTTGAGAAAATGAGACTAGCATATGGCAGAAGTAGTTTTGGACTGAGAGTTAGGCTATACATTAAATTCTCACAAGCAGTATGTAATGAAAGTCTCCTGTGTCCTATATGGCACTTTAACTACTGGTCTCTTGGATAAAAGAAGGGAAAGATCTCCCTCCTTCTGGGACCTGGCTCTTTGCTTCATTTGCTTTTATATGCAGGGCCTCTAAATGAAGTGTTCTGTTCTCAATTGGCTCAAACACTTTTTTTCTTTTATTTCATTTCTTCAAGAAGAAACAAAACCTGTTTAATTTACTTCAGACTTAGCCAACTTTTCTTTAGAAAAATGCTTTGGTTTGGCAGCTGCATGTGAATGATTCTCTCTGCCCTAAGAAGGAATACAAAGTTCAGTGGCTTCCTTCCCAATTTATGGGCCAAGACAGTGGCCAGGAAGGATTGTTTTACAGCTGCAGACTCTGGCTCAAGGGCTGAATTTCATTCTAGTTTATCCTCTGCTTCATACTCACATTATGCTCAATCTTTACAGTCATTTTTATATAGACAAAAACATCCAGAAATTTTAAAAAAGATTAAAGTATAAATCACTACTGGCAGCCTAGTTAGCACTTAAAGTGATCTCCCTGCTTTGATTGTTTTACACAATAAAAACCCAAATAGTAAATAAGACAAAGTTTCTAAGTGAATTCCAGGCTTCTAGTTGTTGTTGTTCAGATGTCAGTTCCAACATGAATATACACCAATACTCAAAGAGCAACAGTGAAAACTATTCTTTTCTCCAACTTGCTTCCATAACAAATAAGAGCTTTTTGTTATAAGTTATGTACATAAGGAACTCCAATCTGGCCCATTATAGTAATAATAAGCAATAGTAATAATAACATATATATATATTAATCAGAGCATGAATTACAGCAGTAGAAACACTATATTTGTTTCCTGTGACTTCAGTTGCTACAGAAGGAAGCCAAGCAACTCCGTACTCAAGTTCTGATATTTCAGGACGATTAACTTTAAAGAAAGATGCAGTAAGGATGAGTAGACCTCCTTTTGGGGAAGGTACCAAATAGAAGTATATGACAGTATGTGATTTCTCTCCCTTCATATGAGAACTAGGCCTGAAGTGCACCTTCGCTGCTTCCAAATTGATTGTTGGGCCTGGTTCAGTGGGACCTAAATCAGGAGTAACGGGGATAATAACGATTCCACGTCTGACACTATAAATGTCTGATTCGATGTAGACCAAACTGTGTGGTGTCTAAGGAATGGATAGTAGGGAGAGTGGCTCAGTTATGAGGACAACATTTTGTATTGATACAGCAATGTGTATCAAGGTATCTTGAAGTATTTGCATACAAACTTGACAAGTTCAAACATAAGTGAATCAGAGGGAGCAGGATTCAGTAACATAGACTGAAGCAAATTTCTGTTGAAGGTGCTTTCAATAGCAATGAAAGTGCATTCTCCATGTGCTGAAGGAAGAGTGTTTTCAATCACTTGCATTCCTTACCTATATCTGTTGGTATCTCCTTGGACAGGTAAGCCACTTCTCAGAAGGTTCCACAACTTTGAAAGACAAATAATGATACTTACCTTCCTTGCATGAGTTTTTGAGGTCTGCACATGAAAAAAAAACTTCTTAAGTGTGGGCATTTCATTCCACAGTACTGTCATTATGGCTATAGAAGGGTATTTGAATACTGTGATAGATTTGGGTATTATGTTTACATAATATGCGCTTGATAAACTGGATCTAGTATAATAAATAAATAAATGGAAAAAATAATTAAAAAACCCACTTCCTTCTATTTATTCATTCTATGTTAAGAATTTATATTATTATTAAAAATTATCCCCACTTTTTTTTCCGGAAAAAACCCACCTGAATCTTTTGACTTCATGGAGCCAGAGCCATTGTGACCAGATCATTTTTAGTAGAATTTTTTCCAGTAATGTCATAGGCTTTCATTTATTCTACTTCTGTAGTTTTACAAACTTTCCATGGAAAAACTGCTGGGTTCTTTCCCCTTCCTGGGAGTATAAAGGCATTTTTGTCACTTTGCATCAGTAAAAGCCATCACAAGCAAGCCATCAGTGATATGAAACTTAACTTATATGAAATATTGCGTTTATAATTATAAATATTAAAAATGTTTTTCCTAAATTTTAAATTGGTGGTGGTTAATGAAGTCTGCATATTTGTGTAAAATGGGTTTAACCTTAAAAAGCACTAAGCACTGTGTTAAGAATTTAATCAGAGCTTGAAAAATGAGGACAGTCAAGTTGGAGAGTATTTTCGTATGTACCTAACTTTAAGTATGTAAACCTGGACTTCTGTGCTTGACTGTACTGCGATGCCAGCACTCAGCACCTTGCTAGATCAGGGCTTTACACAGAAGAGATTACCACATAATCCCTTCCTACTTGAGGATACCACGTCCCAGCCAGGGCTATACAGCACACTCTGCCTGGCCAAACCTGGCTGTGAAGATACTTGGCTGAACAACAGAAAGCTCACACATGCTTTTCCTTATGGCCATAATGTGCTTTTGCACTGCCACTCTGGCGCCAGGGCTTCCTGCAGCCTATCTATCTGCCATTGCATTTTCTCACTTTGGGAAAGGTGTGAACCAGACTCTGCAGGAGCAGGGGCAGGCTGCAAGCCCTGGTGCAGCCCAGGCTAGGCTGGAGGAGGCTAGGCTGCCAATCAGCCCTTTCTTTAAGCTGTACTACCCTTGTTCAATCGAGGTAATGGGTCCAGTGGGCAAGTAATAGGTCCAGTGGGTCTATTATACATTTTTATTGGAAAGCAAAATAAATAGGCCAGTAAAACTCACACACTGCCCCAGGGCTGCAATAATTTATGCACCTTCTTACACCTTCTTTTTCCTTTCCTTTCTCTTTTCCTTTTCAGATTTGCTCAAGTGATGTTTTCCAGCATGGCAAGTAAGAACTTTTGTGAATGCATCACTAATTGTTTGAGTAATGCAGTATTAGAAAATACTGCATGTTGATACGTGGAGAACTGTGGCAGGCCTTTACTACTTGATTATACTCAAGTGTAGTACCAAAGGAGATCACATTTTACTCAGCCAAACTTGTTTAATAGAAAGAGCATAAAAATCAAAGTATGTATGCTATCAGGTTTGCTTCCCAGAGAGAATGTGTTTTTCCACAAAACTAAGGAAAGAGTAATTTACCACTTAAACAAGCTGGGAAAGAGGAGAACATTCTTTCCTAAACAGTGACAGTTATGCATTTGGCAGGCAGTAGGAAAAGAAATTATGCTTCCCTTCTGAACCTATAGCAAATCTGTACATGTGACTGATTAGAGAACAACTGCAGAGGTGCTGCATTTCTTTTCAAGGTCTATACCAGTGAGTTATTGTTATGTTGTTATTGTGAACATGTTTTAATAATAGAGATTAGACTGTCCCATTTAGTTTGTGGTCGGCTCCAATTCATTCTTCATTTGTACAAAATGCAGCTTTCTTTTGAGTGGAGGAGATACAAAAGCTCAGTGTTGTTGAAAAATCAGAATGATGACTCGAAGGAAATCTTTCTGTGAATCCCTTGAGATCTGCAGGAAATCACAGTTCATTTGTTTGTTTTACTGTTTTTCTTGTTTTGTTTTGTTGTTGTGGAGTTTTATTTTGTGTTGGTTTTTTGTTAGGTTTTTTTTATCATTTTGTTTATCATAGAAATGGTATTTTGTGTTCTGGTTTTTATTTTTTCAGTAAGTTTATGCAGGAAACTACAGCCCAGTCAGCCTCCATCCCTGGGAAGGTGATGGAACAACTTATTCTGGATGTCATCTTTAAGCAAGTGAAAAAAAAAAAGAGGTTATCATGAGTAGTCAACATGGATTCACCAAGGGGAAATCATGCTTGACCAATCTGATAGCCTTCTATGATGTCATCACTGGCTGGGTAGGTGAGGGGAGAGTAGTGAATGTTATGTACCTTGACTTCAGCAAAGCTTTTGGCACTGTCTCCCATAAATTCCTTTAATGAAGCTTAGACAATGTGGGATAGATGAGATAGTGAGGTGGATGAGAATTGGCTTGCTTGCAGAGCTCAGAGGGTTGTGATCAGCAGCACAGAGTCTGACTGGAGATCTGTAACTAGTGGTGTTCCCCAGAGGTCAGTCCAGTCTTGTTTGACGTGTTCATCAGTGACTTGGATGATGGGATAAAGCGTACCCTCAACAAGTTTGCTGATGATACTAAGCTGGGAGGAATGACTGTCACACCAGAAGGCTGTACTGCCATTCAGTGATACCTGGACAGGCTGGTGGGTTGGGCAGAGAGGAACATTATGAGATTCAAAAAGGGCAGATGTAGTCCTACGCCTGGGAGGAATAACCGCATTCATCAGTACGGGCTAGGGGCTGACTGGCTAGAGAGGAGCTCTGCACGGAAGGAACCGGTTGTCCTGGTGGACAACATGTTGCCCATGAGCCAGCAATGTACCCTTGTGTCCAAGAAGGCCAATGGTATCCTGGGGTGCATTAAAGAGTGTTGACAGCAGGTTGAGGGAGGTGGTCTTCCCCCTCTATTCTGTCCTGGTGAGGCCACATCTGGTGTACTGTGTCCAGTTCTGAGCTCCTCAGTTCAAGAAAGAGGGAAATACTTGAGAGATTTCCCTGGAAAGACATTAGAGGCCTGACAGCTCCTGTATGAGGAAAGCCTGAGACACCTGGGGCTGTTCAGTCTGGAAAAGAGAAGGCTGAGGGGGGGGTGTAAGGTGGATGGGACCAGGCTCTGTTTGGTGGTGTGCTCAGTGACAGAAAAGGGGAAATGGGCACCAACTGGTTTATAAGAAGTTCCATCTGAACATGAGAAAAATCTTTGAAGTCCTTTTCAATCCAGGCCATTCAATGGTTCTATGAAAAAACATCTTTACCCTGAGAGTGACAGAGCACTGGAACAGGCTTCCCAGAGGAGTTGTGGAGTCTCCTTCTCTGGAGATATTCAAAACCTACCAGGACGCTTTCCTGTGTAGCCTACTGTAAAGAACCTGCTTTAGCAAGGTATTGAACTAGATGGTCTCTAGAGGTGCCTTCCAACTCCTGCTGTTCTGTGATTATATTATTCTGTGATTCTGTGATCCAAACAGAGCAGCAGGGTAAGAAAATCATTCTTATTATACATTTTTAAATACTGAATCTTGCTTTGGACAAAATCTTAGTGAGGTAAGAGTAGCTTTACCATACCAGATCAAGTGTCTCAGTGTTCTGCTGCTCAGTCTTGGGAATCTGTTGCTTCACAAGAAATATGACTGCATTAAGAACCTTTGAAGTAATCTGCCATTGGTGCAAATGAAAAAAATCTTAACCTCTAATATTTTAAGGGTGCGAAATACCCAAGATAAAGACAACTGATACAACTGATGTATTTTCTAAATCTCTTAATGGCTTTTTACCTTTCTCATTAACAATTTGACTAATCTCATTACCAGCTGTTGGGGATGATTTTATCTAAAGCTGATGTTCCTTTTTTTTTGTTTTTGTTTTGTTTTGTTTTGTTAATTCATGATATCAAAACAAGAAGAAAAATATTAATTTAAAATAAGTAAAAATCCTTCCTAAATTCAACAGAATGGGCAGAGCACTCGAGACAGATGTTGTGAGGAAAACACAATCTCTTTATGACTCCTTTCTCTTCCTCATATATCTCATTAACACCTAAAAATTGGGAGACGATAACAATTATTTCAGACTGTGAAATGGTGAATAAAGGTTTATGGAAAAGGTCCTGGTAGGATTAGTGCTCAGCCGGAAACTGGGACTGCCACGTGGAGAACACCAGGGCATAATAACGATGAATAAGGCACCAGTGGGGAAACTAAACTGGTATCCTGAGTGCAGGAAATAACAGGAGAGCCCTGGGACAGCATCATGTTGTTGTCTTGTTTGCTGTAGTTGACTACTGCTCATGTAGAAATGGTTTGGAAAAGACAGCTAACACTGGGGAGAATAATAGTAGGCTATTAAAACAGTCAGTGTTGAAAGCTGATTACTTGAGGTTAAGCCAGAAGAGAAAGATTAATAAAGCTTGGATGAAATATTTCTTTAGTGTGTTATTTTTCCAAATTGTTTCTCCTTCATATTTAATATTGTGCCAGTGAAACTGCCAAGCCAAGAGTCCTGAAAGTCAAAGTGCCTTTATCTGCAGAGCAATGAGATAGGAACTTACAGTGAGCTGACTCAGCTACAGGACTCAGCCCAAAAGAATGTTCACGAGGGATGAAAAAGGGTGCATGTTATTTTCAGCAGTCCCAAGTTCTGTCCCAGTCCTTTTTCCCAATATTTCTGCTAAACAACTCTACCTTGTTTGGAGCCTTTCTCTGTTTAAATGACCCGGTTCCTCAGAGGCACCTTGCTTCCTCCATTGGCAGAAAACACAGTGGACATTGGTAGAATCCAGGTGAGATTAACTCAACTCTGTGTCTTTACAGTCATTCCACCAATGGAGTCTTGGTAGAGACACAAGTGCAATATCGGCATTTGCTACGACCTCCCCTTGGACTGTCAGTCCATTAATGCATGGCCACAGAGTAAGCAACCTGATTACCTGTTACAATTCTTTACAAGTTAGATTACCTTCTATCTGGAATAATGACTGTACCACAATTTGAGGAACAGTAGTGAAATTTAAGGAACAGCACTGCTGTAGGTAGGTAGAGGGAAGCCTCCAAAAACAAAGGAATTGCAGATAGACCAAGAATTTTCAGGTCTAATGTCTGGATTTAATGTAATTTTCATGCTGTTGTTAGAGACAGTATGGAGATTCTCTAAAGAATAAGCAAAGATATTGTCCTTTTTGCACTCCCGAGAGTGTAATCTTAAAAAAAAAATCTTCACTGTTTTTCCAGTGGCTACAGCCTCCCATCACCTTGTGTTACGCTGTATAGTGAAGACATCTGGGGGGGTTTCAACCCTCTGGCTCCAAGTGAAATTGGTACTGGTTGTCTCTCGCCTTCCGGTCTTAAAAACACTTGACAATTTGACATTCTCACTGCTAACAGGAACTGACAGAGGCTCATCAACAATAGGACATTGTTATCTGTCCTGGCAGAAATCATACCAACAGCCTTATGTGAAGTGATGACTTGCATTTACTTCCAGCAGGATGAATGCAATTGGGTGTCAAGTGTTCCCAGTGTATGACTAGGGAACAGTGAGGAAGTTACTTAAAGAACTTGCGTTCTTCCTGATTCCATCTCAGTCATCTTGGAAGTAGCTTGCAAATTGTTTAAACCTTAAAATACCACGGAATAAATGTCTTATTATTACACTGTAGTTTGATATGACTTGGGGGGGGAAAAAAAAACAACCACAAAAAAACCAACTAATATGTTCCAATGATTGTTTTCAGATGTTGATCTTTGACCCAAGATGCTGGGCAACAGATGAAGGCAAATTGTTAGTATGATTGTGCTTGCCAGTTGTTCTTTCTTTTCTTTCTTGTCTTTCTTGTCTTTCTTGTCTTTCTTTTCTTTCTTTTCTTTCTTCTCTTTTCTTTCCTTCCTTCCTTCCTTCCTTCCTTCCTTCCTTCCTTCCTTCCTTCCTTCCTTCCTTCCTTCCTTCCTTCCTTCCTTCCTTCCTTCCTTCCTTCCTTCCTNAAAATACTTTCTCAGAAGCATAAGAGCAGTTTCTTTTCCTTCCGTCTTCCCTTTCTTCTGTCTTCCTTTTTTCCTTCCTTTCTTCCTCCCTTCCTCCCTTCCTCTCTCCCTTCCTCCCTCCCTTCCTTTCCTTCCTCTCTCTCTTCCTCTCTCTCTTCCTCTCTTTCTCTCTATCTTTCTCTCTTCCTCTCTTTCTTCCTCTTTTTTTTTCCTCTTTTTCTCTCCTTTCTCTTTTTCTCTCTTTCCAGCCTTTGCTATAGTGATGGAAAGCAACTCGGATCAGAAGGTTATAAAATGCAAAGCAGAAATGAATTCTGACAAGTTGTAGCTGAAGTCTTCTTGCACAAAAACAGCCGTTCCTTTCCCTCTACCTCTGCTGGCCTTCTCTTTTTAAATGGTCCAGAATTGGCTGTTTAATATCTAAAAGCTCCAGAGCTGAGACTGTCGGAAATGGAAAGGTTTTATTGAGGCCAGCTGAAGGCACTCTCATCAGGTGAACAGAGGTGTGTTGACAACCCGTGAGTGCGTGAGTGAGTGACATTCAAGGCCAACAATGACCTTGGAAAAAAGTGTATGAAGAAATTAATGGAAGAATTTCAAAAGGGTTAGGTTTCCATTCTTGTCATCTTATTTCATGATACTCTCTTAATAAATAGGATTTACCTCTTTCTCTTTCCTAGCAGGAGGTTTTGTTGTTGCTGGTTTTACCTCCTTGCTTATGACACATTTCTTAAGGAAGAGTAAATTAGAAGGCATTTCAATAAAAGGAAAATAAGACACAAAAATACTCTCCTGAGGAAGAAGCCATTCCCGCCTCATTTTTGTTTTTATTTATTTATTTTTTTCTGAACATACACACAGCAGCAGTGGAGGCTGCATGGATAGGAAAGAAGGGACAAAGCCTCCATGTTGTTTTTCTTCTGTCGTTGCTATATGTTTCACTGGAGCCCAGTGGGCTTCAAATCTGCTCTGGCTGACTCTGCCCAAGCCCATCAAGCGCAGAAATACAGAACCAGTAGGTTCTTCTTCACTTCCTCAGCTTCTACCAGGAGAAACTTGATCTATGTAAACCCAAATAAACAACTGAGGGAGCACCTAACTGTTACCCATATTATCCTTTATTTTCCCTCTTATTTATATATATATTTTTTCACTGCATCGTGCCGTAGGAAACACCTGCACAGGGCTCTGTTCTCTTTCTACCCAGCTGACTTTTTTCAGCCATGCACTGGCTTGGGGTCAGCCTTTGCAAGCAGGTGTTTTCCCTCAGAATAGCTTTCTTGTCTGCATCTGAGTGGATCACAAGGGCCGAACTTCACTGTAGGAGGTCACAGGTCAAACACAGCAGCACGAAGTCCCCTGAGTACTGTGCTTACCAGGTGTTTAATATTATCAGAGGTTATTTGCTGAAACCGTGATAGAGTGCTCTCAGCGATTCAAAATAAATTTAACGAGAACAGTTTTAAAAGCCCCCACATTAGAGGATGTCTGTTCAATGGACAGAGAGGTTAAAGTTAATTCGATCAGGCATGTGTACTTTCTCCAAAAAGGAACATATGCACTCAACGGCTTGGCCCCATTTGTTGCAATTTTGGGTCTCATTTCCATTTGCAAGAAAGATAACTACTTTCATATGGAAGCAATAAATAAGAGAAGTCATTAAAACTTCTCTAATTTAGGAAAAAAAGTCTTAACGAAGTAATATCTTTGCCAGGGCAGACAGAAATGTAAATTAGAGATTGGAAGGAAACCTATTAAAGGAATTGCTATGTTACTAGTCTTTTTTAATCTAATGAATTTATGAATTGCCACTTGTTAGGTCACAGACTTTGTTAATTTCCTATGTGTTTAGTTAAACAGAGAAATTGTGGGGCAAGAGGAGTGAAAGAAAAATGCTTGTGAACAATGAACCTGAGAAAATATTTTTGCACAATGTGTTAAGGCTATTAGGTTCAAAATTTTTGAATAAAACCAGCTATATTTAGAAAAATTGAGAAAGACTATGCACTTACTAAGGAGGTTAATATGCATTTCTAAAACTTTTTTTCTGTATTTCTCTTTCTCACTTTCATATCTTATACCATTTAAAGGTGTAAAGAATTAAAAGTTCATTTACATTTACTGAATAATTTTATTGAAAACAAGAAAAAAAAAGTAAGCAATACCAACTTAAAGTGCCAATTTATGGTCATGAGTTCACAGACAATACTGTCAAAAGTTATAGCTAATCTCTTGGGCTTTCTTTGGTCTAAAGCCTAAATAATTTACATTCTCTTTTTTCTGTGGAGTACAGAAATTATGCTACATCTTGATTCCCCTTTTATTGATGGTTAGGATCTCTCCTGAAATGGACCAGGAAACATTCATCTGAGATCTCAATTTGACAGATGACAAAGTGGCATTCTCAAGTGTCTCAGTACCCAAAGTTGAGATTTCATCCTATTGTTTTCTGTAAAGCCATCCATTACTACTCAGGATGTACCAGAAAAAAATAAACGCCAAAAAATAAAAGAGCAAGTAAAGAAAAAGAAAACTGTTATTTTTCATGCAAGCATTCAATTATCATAGGTCACTTAATGTTCCGGGCAGTACATGACATTTTTCAAGCTACCAAATACAGTGGAAAGGTAATTCATTGGTCCTATTTCTACCATCTAGTGCAGACCAACCCATGGTATGCTGTCCTGACACCCAAACAGGAAAAGGTGATACCAAATCACTGTGTATTTCAAAGATATAACTTAGAGGTAGCAATGATAAAGAACTACATCAGCATTTGTTCGTCGTCATTCCCTCCCCGTCATGCATATGGATGAGTGACATAGTAATCCTTACTGAATTCACCCTAGATAACTTTATATGGAAAGGCAAACAGATTTTGAATGTAATTTCTAAATGGGTTGGATTCTTGGTGGTCAATGAAAAATATTCAAAGAGCAATCCACTGGGACAACAAGTGGTGAATTTCTCACCTATTTTATATGGAGACAAGTTAACTGCAACAGTATCTCCTCTGAAGGGGCCAGTGAGGATAGACTGAAAAGTAAGTTATGTGCGTATGTGGGCACACACATACACACACAAGCACACACTCACAAATTCAAACTAAACATTTATGAGTTTTGATTAGACCTCTATTACACTTTGCATCAGTGTAGATCTGTGTTCCTGTGTGATGCTTCTGGCTTCACTTAGAACTCAACACCAAAACAAAACAAAAACAAAACAAAGAAAACAAAACAAAAAAAATCCCAACACTCAAACCAAAACAAAGGCTGTTTCTGTTGCGTTTCTGGCATAGAAGGGAACAGAAAGAAATGGAAATCTAACTAAAAAGTCTGTTCTCAGGAGGCCTATGGCTGCATTCTTGAGGGTTCAGATCGTTTGGATAAGCTCTGTGTAAGTATCTGAACTTTTTGGTAGGTCTCCAAATTGAACCTCTGAACCTTCTGAGGCTCACAGATGGCTAACCACTTTTGTGCTGCTGTGGGGCTGGACTCTGTTTGCTTGCTCATGCCCTTGATACTGAAAATATTTACCAGCTAGTTAGTAGAATCCAGTTAGAGAAGTCATAAGTGTATTTTTTGGGTCTCACTGGCCAATATAAGGGAAAAGTGTTGCCAATGAATTAGTCATTGAAGGGTGAATAGAAGGTTTTTGTGGTTCAAGTACAAGTCGAGGCCTTAAAAGATCTAGGCTGCTCCAAATCCTGCTACTGACTTCCTATGCGATTTAAACAAGATCCTATGAACCTCAGTGCTGTGGTTGCTAAAGGGAGATGTCTACGATACAAGAATATACTTCTTATTTGTTAGATAGCATGGAAATGAGCACATCAGAAAGCCTAGAAATGTACTAAGTAATTCCAGAAGGATGAGTAGACTAGTGTGGTTTTAGTTGGCTAGTCCCAGGCAAAATCCAAGAAGGAAATTCTTAGGAAGCCTAATAGACTTCAGTTACTAATTTGTTTGGTGCTCAGTAATATTTAAAACAGCTTGGATTTTAAACCACATGAAAAATATGCCACCCTGCTGTTCCCACAGGCGTGAGCCAACAACTCAAGAAACTACATCTACCTCCTGTGCCAGTAATACATTTATTATTTATGTTTTCAATTACATTTCCATACCAACCTCCATGTGCAAAACTGAAAAAATTTAAGCATACACCCCCAAAGAGTTATCCATGTTTTTCTTACAGCAGGCACTGAATCATTGAAAAGGACATCATTCCCCTCACCTAAGTGGCATAAATCTCACCGAAATTTGTGTGAATCAGAGTTAGATCTCGGCGTTCTTTTCCTTTCCTCAGAATGAGCATGCTGAAGAAAAAGCTTCTGAAGATGTATGAAGTCAGATGCTCAGCTGGTGCTGCACTGGTTATTAAGCAGTTTTGAGCAGATGACTATTAACACTAGAACAGGAACCAAGGTGGTATCCTGGAAATTAACTAAATCTGACCGTGTTTAAACAAGAAAGGAAGTAGGCCTTAGATTAGGGGCATTTATGAAAAATGTCCTGGGCTTTTAAGTAGCTCTGACAGATTGCAATGACTGAATACTGAAATGTGGTGCCCAGTTCATTCATGCAACTTAGAAGATGCCTCCCCAAACGTATAAGCCAAAAACCTCTTCATTATCCTACATGACTGTACATCAAATTATTTCTAAGAAAGGTGAGCCAGAGACACAACTAAAAAACCTTTGTGGTCTTTTATATGATGTCCTAAAACTATATGTGGATGATTATGACAATTATCAGAATCCTTTTATTTTTTCTTTTCTTTTTTGTAATAAAGGATAAGTGGCCCTCCAGTATTTTATTTTTAAAGGTCAGATCTACCTATTGTAAGTTAGCAGTATTTTGATATATTTGCTGTATTTCAGGCACTGAACCCAGCAAAACCCTCTGTTCATCACCTACTCTCCTACTCTGAAAGTAACATATTTCCCTATATTTAATATAAGAAAACATCTGCTGCACATATGCTAAAGTGCATGTGATATTATGCAGATGCATTTAAAATATTGTAAGATTACTTTGTTTTTCTGTTATGTTTTAAAGCATTTCATGGCACAGTGCAAATTATGAAACACAAGAATTTATCACAGTGTCATGATGCATGTTTAAATAACAGGAACACTGATGACTTTTGTTGGAAGTTATACGTGTATTCTAATTCATCATGTATTTTCCATTTGTTGCCTCTCCAGTGCCCTACAAAATACATGTCTGATATATATATATATATATATATTTTCCCACATTGATGAATCTAATAACAATTTTCTATGATGTGATGCATTAACACTGAAAAATAGTATCAGTAGAGGAAGAAAAAAAAAGCACTGGAGGCTGATAGTAAGAAAACATAGGGGAAAGGAAAAATTCCTTCTCATGCTTTTATGGAATAGGAATAAAAGATAATTTCTTTGGAGAATTGGATGAATCTATACTGCTTACAGAGCTCTAGGCATCTGCTATCTGATTTCTTAGAAATAAAGGCTTCTTACAATCACAAGATTCCAAGAACCAGTTAAGATAATTAAAAAAGCTGCTAAAGTAATTTAAAACTCCCTACTTGCTGATATGTATTACTGTGTCTTGCCAAATGCCTTTCGTGAAAAAGCATTAGCACTCACTGCAGATTTGAGAAAGACACTTTCAGCTGTTGATAGCTACTGTGAATGAAATTTGTGCTATCTTCTTTTGGGTCATAATCTTGAAATGACTTTTTCTAAAACAGTATTCAAAAGAAGATTCAAACCACACCTAATAATAATTTGAAGTGAACTGAGCTGCCCAGCTGTGGACAAATGTGAGGCATTTAGTCACTGGTCCAAATGCAGTGCTCCAAGAAAGAAATTTACCAGCTGCTTAAGGCTCCATGCAATGTGCCTTTTGTCTCATTGGTTCAGTTGATTAAATATAAGTGTTTGGTGTTATTTTTCATATTCAAGTGCAAAAAATCCACATGGTCAGCAGATATATCACAGGAGCTTTGGGAGACCTGTGCACCGTGAATCTGCAAATGGAGGCCAGGTGTAGTAAGCGAGGGCATTTCATTTCAAGGGACAGTAGAAAGAAAACTGTATTTTTACAACTGAAACAAACTTTGTTTGAAAGGTCAGAAGGCTTTCAAAAACTCCGTATCATATCTGTAAATTCCAAGCAGATATCTTGAATATCCTAGTGTGTCTCATAAGGTGGCCAGCAAAAACATTTGAGCGTCCAAATCTTGTCCTCTGGAAATGCTCCAAGGATTAGTGGTGTTAAATTTATTAAAAATAAAAATAAAGTTTGGCCTTCCGGAAGGGAATTTCTTTTGAAACTTTCTTGTGCAGTACTAGGATTCACCGCAAAGCAGACTTCTATTTTTCATCTGCTGAGATGCCCTCTAGATTTCTTGGCACCTAAGCTTAGATGTCTTGTGCCACCTAAGATGCCTTCTACTACTCAAAACATCTACATAAGACACAGGTGGCACAGGATCACTAGGAGACCCAGGTGCTACTGAAGTGGCAACTAGTGTGTATATCAGGTGGGATACCCTCTCTACATTGAAAACAACCATGTCAGAGGGGATTGACAACAGTGCGAGTGCAGACACCAACCTTCTATCATGAAGCCTGCATTAATTACCTATTGTTTCAAATAGAATTTTGCCCTCATTCCCCTCTATCAGCGGGTTCTTTCTAATTAAAGCAGTTTGCTGGTGTTCATGTTGCACAAGTTTTGTCATGAGGTTCAGTCCAGAAAAATACTGGCACTCTGGCCATGATCACAAAGATAATTCAATTATGTACTTAGCTTTAAGTGCTAGGATTTTTCATCACTTTGGTTGAATTAGACTATAAATGTTTTTTGTCTTCTTTCATTTGCAAAGTGCCATGCTTATTTGTGATATCACATAGAAGAAATAGAAGAAAATCTTTTTGCCTTAGCTGAGATGGCTCAGTGATTGAGTTGAGTCTTGATTTGAGAAATCTTATTTTCCAACTTCAGCAGCTGAAATAGTTTACTGAATTGCATCTATCACAGTGAGAAGCATAATTCAGTTGTTCATCTCTTTATACATGCAACTTCCAGTCTTATTTCGTGCAGTGATGGTATGTAACAACATTAACAGCTTCCTCTGTGGGGATTTTTTTCCCTGGTCATTTATCAGTGACTGTCCTCCATATATATTTTTCTGTAGTATTTATGTATTTTTCCCTGTACCCATTTGCTGTCAACTGATTTCACTTTCAGACTATATGTAATGACTTATTTATTAGCTCTAAAGTATTCTTTTTTGCATGGGCTACTTGTATCAATATCATTAGCCTTGAACAACCCCAATAGTCCTGTTGATGGCCATGAGCTTTTAAGTTATAAGATCAGTTCTTGCCAATGTTCAACTGTCAAGTTTTCAGTCAATTCTAATTAGAATCTCAGGTTAAAAAAAAAAGACATAACAACAATGAAAAAAACCCCACAAAACAGACACATTCTTAGTGGCCACAGTTTCTTCTTTGTCACACAGTCAGACAAACATTTTGGTGTCATTGGTAGTTGAGCATTTTACAATGCCTGAAATGCTTCTAAATATGAATTACATATCTGAAAATTATTAATGACATTCTTGGCATTCCATTAATGTTATTTATTATTTATCATGTGCGAGACGGAACTGCCTAGAGGCCTTTGCAAAGGATCAAGGGCCCATAGAGCTAATCTCTTGCTAGGCATATCAATACAGATGGATGAGCAAATGCAAGAGCACATGGCAAACAGCAAAACCTGTTTGTCAGCTCAGAATTCCAGTCTGCAAAATAGAGTCCTAGCACAGTATCAGTGGCATAGTTAATACTAACTGGCACCTTGGGCAGCTGTCACAGCTGAACTGACACAAACTGAACAAAATCAGACTAGTTTTAGTCTTGTTTATTCTGAACTGTTTCATCTGTTCTTCTGCTTGAATGATCATGTTTTCAAAAGCAGGATCCAAAGGTAGGAGGGAGTGTTTTGTTCATATCTGAACCCATGATATGGGATCAGTGTTGCTGAGGAGCACTGTGGAACAGTAAAGTAATCTTTTGTACCATATTATTAAACATCATTACTTTAACTGTGGTAAATGAGGAAACTAATCCTAGTGCCATTTTGTTCTTCTGTTACGATAATGATACTGTTGCAAGTAGCCCATCATCGAGGGCATGGATGTCCAACATATTGGCTTGCTTGGACTGTATAAAGAGGAATTGTTTGGGGCCAATTTTTTGGTTTTTGCTGAGTGATGGATGTGGGTCCACGGCTTCTTGAGCTGCCTCCGTGATGGTGTGGTGGCAGGGAGCTGGTCTTCAAAAAGGGCAAGGAGGAGGACCCAGATAAGTATAGGCCAGTCAGCCTCACCTCTGTCCCTGGAAAGGTGATGGAACAACTTATACTTGGTGCTGTCTCCAGGCATATCAAGAATAAGAGGATCATTAGGGGCAGTCAACATGGCTCCACCAAAGGGAAGTCATGCTTGACCAACCTTTTATGCCTTTTATGAAGACATAACCAAGTGGATAGGTGATGGATGTGGTCTATCTTGATTTTACTAAAGCATATGACACTGTCTCCCACAGCATCCTCCCAGCTGTGGGAAGTATGGTCTGAACAATCAGGTAGTGAGGTGGATTGTGAACTTGCTGAAGGAAAGAAGCCAGAGAGTTGTGGTCAATAGGAAAGAGTCTAGTTGGAGGCCTGTATCTAGTGGAGTCCCTCATGGGTCAGTACTGGGAGCAGTACTATACAAGGTATTCATCAATGACTTGGATGAGGGAATAGAGTGCACTGTCAGCAAGTTTGCTGATGACACAAAACTGGAAGGAGTGGCTGACATGTCAGAAGGCTGTGCTGCCATCCAGAAAGACCTAGACAGGCTGGAGAGTTGGGCTGGGAGAAATTTAATGAAATATAACAAGGGCAAGTGTAGAGTCTTGCATCTGGGCAAGTACAACCTCAGGTACCAGTACAGACTGGGGACTGACCTGTTGGAGAGCAGGGGAAAGGGAGCTGGGGGTCCTGGTGGAAAGCAGGGTCACCATGAGCCAGCACTGTGCCTTTGTGGCCAAGAAGGCCAATGGCATCCTGGGGTGTATTGGAAGGGGTGTGGTTATTAGGTTGAGAGGGGTTCTCCTCCTCCTCCACTCTGCCCTGCTGAGACTGCATCTGGAATATTGTGTCCAGTTCTGGACCCTTCAGTTCAAGGACAGGGAACTGCTTGAGAAAGTCCAGCACAGAGCTACAAGGATGATTAAGGGAGTGGAGCATCTCCCTTACAAAGAAAGGCTGAGGGAGCTGGGTATCTTTAGCTTGGAGGAGACTGAGGGGTGACCTCATTAGTGTTTATAAATATGTAAAGGGTGAGTGTCAGAAGGATGGAGCCAGGCTCTTCTCAGTGACATCCAATGATAGGATAAGGGACAACGGGTGCAAGCTGGAACACAGGAGGTTCCACATAAATATGAGAAAAATCTTCTTCACAGTAAGGGTAACAGAACATTGAAACAGGCTGTCCAGAGAGGTTATGGGGTCCCCTTCTCTGGAGACATTCAAAACCTGCCTGGACGTGTTCCTGTGTGACCTAATCTAGGTGTTCTTGCACCGGCAGGGGAATTGGACTAGGTGATCTTTCGAGGTCCCTTCCAGTCTCTGACATTCTGTGATTCTGTGAATTATTAGATAATTATGTCTAATTTCTCTGGGCTGAGGTTGGATGTGCCTAAGCAAGGGGAAGAATTATGTCCAAGAATCTTCAGTTAATGTTTTTAGTGACCTATACATTTGCTCTTTCATATGTCTGTTATTTGCAAAAGATCATGCAGTCCCTCAAAATCCAGTGTATTTTGAATCAGTGAATGTTAATTCAATTTTTTTAAGTTTCAGGGTGACTGAAAAATAAAGAAGGTATATTTTGAAAAGACAAACATCCTAGTGATAGTACACCTCTACATATGCGTAGCATCTGTGTTATAAAAGGGCATGGAACTAATGGTGGAAAAGTTTGTCTGGTGCCCTTTGCTCTCCACCTTAGTGGTGGTTCCATGGAGCACCATCACTTCTGTCTCTCCAAGGCTCATCAGTCTACATTTCATTTGTAAGAGTCTCATGTCCCTCTAGCATTTCATACTAGGAGTTTGTCATCAAATTTGAGACAAGCACTTCTTAACAAGAGTTAATGTGTTAAACTCTCTATGAAATAGGTGGCCTTAAAATAACTCTTCAGGTTTCTACCATAATAAATTTCTTCCACTTGCCATTTGTAATGTATTTACCAGTATTTCTACTTCCTAACTCTCTTTCTCTATACCACTGTTACTACACTATCTCAAGGAAAAGGATCTAATTGTTATTGTCTACTCAGTGACATGGAGGAGCTGGGATGGTTATTTGTTCAATGGTAGGTTTCCACTATGAGCCTGGGTCATTTAGATGGACTTTCTCAGCATTTTTTGCCTGTGCATTTTACGGAGGATGATGTGACTGCTCTGTGGAGCCATGAGGTCTCAACTTTCTCATCTTCTGGTTTTCCATAATTAGTTTGTTTACACTGTGGGAGGAAGAAGGGTGAGAAGGATGGTGATGAAAGACTCTAGGAGCTCAATGGTGTGAGCAGGGCTACTGCATGAGGTTCATGCTAACCACCACTGTGTTTGATTAACCATAACAGTTTCTCCCTTTATATTTCTCATGCTCAAAGGCCTCTGAATGCAGACCAGAAAATACAACCAAAATCAGGAAATTTCCAAATAGCAACAGGGCTAAGTAGCCAAATAAAATAAATGAGCTGGCCTAGGAAATCCTTGTAACTTGCTACTCAACAACAATAAACCAACTATACAACACATGAATTAGAAAGTAAACAACAGAAGCTTTTTAATTATTTACAGTAGGCTTATTGTGGTGAAGTAAACACTGGCCAACAACTGACAACTTTAGCCTCAGTGAAGCGGACTTATGCAATAGTATATTGCCTGCGCTTTTCACACGCAGCTTTCTTAACAGTTCCAGCCTAGATATAACAATTCTCACAGTAGTAGGGCTGTTAATGCGAGAGATGGTTTAAAACTTACCAGTTTCAGAGACTGCAGCCATTTTATAGTTAGTGAGGCTTATTACCAGCTGTTGTCTTAATGCGGGTAGGCTTTACGGGCAGGAAATACTGTGCTGGCAGAAGAAAACCTGGGGAAGAAACAAGATAGTTTGCTTATATAACTAAGGTTAGGGGAAACCTCTGGGTGTCCTTGGTCTATGCCCAGAGATGTCTGCTCATCTCTCCTGGACATGCTTTTGGGTCTCCACCTCTACTCAGAAATGCCTTGTAGCATGTACTATCCCAGGGATCAGTGTAATGGCTTTGTCATGCTATATGAAGAAGAGAAATGCAGATCACATAGGCCTGGTTGGGCTGGGCAGAAGGCAGGTGGGGTGAGTATGTGGTCCTTGGGTATGAGTGCAGGGCCAGACATCCATGCTACTTCTGTCTTACTGGATGAGATAGCAAGCCTGTGTTGATCCAGCAGTCATGCCCACAACCCATATCTAGCTCACCTCAGTGTCATTTACATCTTCACTCCCTTCCTCCCCCATTTCCCATTTCCTTCCACCTGTCTCTATTGCCCCTAGCTTTCCCCTGCTCCTATGCAACCAACCGGGGATTAAGCCAGGACAACCAGAAGAATGACAAATGTTTCTTAAGTGCCTCCAATGACATGAGCCAGTAATGGAGGACACTGAGATGGCAGAGTTACTGAATGACTTACTTGCTTCAGTTTTAATCGCTGCCCTTGTGAATCCCAGAACCTGGAGATAAATGAGAGTTTGAGGAAAGGAAGACTTCCACTTGGTTGAGGAAGATCTCATCAGAGACAGTCTAGGCAGACTCGACACACAGAAAGCCATGGGCCATGATGGGATGCACCAATGAGTGCTAAAGGAGCTGGAAGAAGCAATTGCCAAATGGCTCTTCATCATCTATGAAGGATCAATGGGAGAGAGGCCTGAAGACTGAAAGAAAGCCACTGTTACTCCAGTCAACAAAAAGGGCAAGATGGAGGAGATGGGTAACTACATGCTGGTCAGCCTCACCACAGTCCCTGGAAAGGTGATGGTGCAGCTTATTTTGGATGTCATCTGCAAGCAAGGGGAAAAAAAAATAGGTTATCAGAAGTAGTCAGTATGTATTCACTAAGGGGAAATTATCCTTGACCAATCTGGTAGCCTTCTATGATGTCATCACTGGCTGGGTAGGTGAGGAGAGGGCAGTGGATGTTGTGTACCTTGATTTCATCAAGGCTTTTGGAATGTCTCCCATAAAACTCTCACAGATAAGGTTAGGAAGTGTGGAATAGACAAGTGGACAGTGAGGTGGATTGAGAACTGGCTGACTAGCAGAGTTCTGACAGAAGGTTGAGATCAGCAGCAAAGAGTCTAGTTGGACATCTGTAGGGGTTTGTACTGGTCTCGGTTGTGTTCAGCATACACATCAGTGACCTGGATGAAGGGATACAGTGCACTCTCAGCAAGTTTGCTGACAATACAATGCTGGGTGGAGTGGCTGACACACCAAAAGGTAGTGCAAGACCTGAGCAGGCTGGAGAGTTGGGTGGAGAGCAGCATGATGAGGCTCATAAAGGGCAAATGTAGTCCTACACTTGGGGAGTAATAATTGCAAATATCAGTACGGGTCAGGGGCTGACTGGCTGGAGAGGAGCTCTGCAGAGAATGAACTGGGTATCCTGGTGGATGACTGGTTGATCATGAGTCAGCAGTGTGCCCTTGTGTCCAAGAAGGCCAATGGTATCCTGGGGTGCATTAAAGAGTGTTGACAGAAGGTTGAGGGAGGTGATCTTCCCCCTCTATTCTGTCCTGGTGAGGCCACATCTGGTGTACTGTGTCCAGTTCTGAGCTCCTCAGTTCAAGAAAGACAGGGAACTTCTAGACAGAGTCCAGTGAAGGGCATCAAAAATGATAAGGATACTGGAGCATCTTAGTTATGACAAAGGCTGAGACACATGGAACTGTTCAGCCTGGAGAAAAGAAGAATGAAGAGGGATCTTATCAATGCTTATAAATACGTAAAGGGCAGGAGTCAAGTGGATGGATTCAAGCTCTTTTCATTTGGTCTGAATGACAGAACAAAGGGCAACAGGCACAAACTGAGACATAAGAAGTACCATATGAACACGAGGAAAAAATTCTGTACTGTGAGGGTGACAGAACAGTGGAACAGGCTGCCCAGAAAGGTTGTGAAGTGTCCTTTTCTGGAGATATTCAAAACCCGCCTAGATGCTTCCTGTGCAATCTATTGTAGGGAACCTACGTTAGCAGGGGATTGGACTAGCTAATCTCTAGAGGTTTCTTCCAAATCCTATGATTCTGTGATTCTGTGATCTGTAGTGGTATGTTACTTCATCTCTTTTTCCTTTGCCCATTTTCCAATTCTCATGAGATTTTGCCAGCTTTGAGATCTCCATTGCCTCTTGAATTTGTCTGAATTTGACTAAAAAATGCAAGAGGCATTAAAAGGACATCAGCCAAAAACAACGCATGAACTTATAGGAAATTAGTCTGCAACTAAAAGGAAGCTCACAAACGTATGTACTCTACTGGTGACAAATTATAGTCAAGTAAAATATATTCAGTCAACTAAGTACTTTTGAAATTTGCATGCTGGCTGGTAAAACATGTGACAAAAAACATCTCATCCTTAAAAAAATCCTTTCCATCAGAGCTAGCAGATCATTTTGATAACAGAAGCTACAGCCCACAGAAGTCACAGAAGTTCAGAGCACATTCCAAATAACTGCCAGAAAATGGTTCGCTACACTGATCCTTCCAGTCCTTCTTTGGCAAGACGAAAGTTTGATTTCAATGTTTCTGAATACTTGTTTTTGACTTTAACCGGAGTTTGAGCAAGGAAAACATAGTGTTATTACTCAACAACCTTAATATTATTTGAGTGCATAAGGCATAAGTGCCACTAGTTATAACTAAAAAAAATTTATATAAAATTTTATATAAATGAGTATATTTTGATTTTTATTGTATAGCACAGTGTTCATAACACACTGATCCATCCCAGGAATCTTTTAATGAACTATAACTTCTTTTGCTTCAAAATCTTCAACCTTAGCTTTAAGCCTCTTTTCTGATTTCCTATCCTTAGATATTCACTACTCACACATTTCCTCTTATACTTTTTCAGATCTCCTACTGGTTACATCTTTCTGTGTCTCTAAATAACTGGAGGCCTCCCCCAGTGACCGTGAGTGTGATGTATAAACAAATGTTTACTCAGTGTTCGATTCAGCTATCTTTCTCTTGAAGAATATGAGTTTCTGCAGACCTATTCCTGATTTTCTGTCTCCTAGGTTTAAAGTAATGGTCTGCAATATAACAGGCTGACAACATGTGTTTCCTCCCTCCTGAGTCTAATATTTAAAAAAACTATGAAAAATGCAAGCAAAACTAAGAAGTGTTGCTCTACCTTGCTTCTTGTGGCACTCATAGGCATCATCTGGCCTATTGAACGAACAGAGTTAACACAGGAGACAGGGCATAATGCACTGCAAATCAGGAACTCGGCATTATGTAACAATCTAAAAAATCTGCTGGTATGGCTTGAATGAAATACAACTGCTGGGCTACCAAGCAGATAGGCAGCCAGGAAAGTAATTGCAAATACAGATAGAAAGGAAAGAAGAGACGCAAAGGAAATGTCTGACAGTATTTTCTGGTAATCAGTCAGTAGTTTACTGTCCTTAACATGGGTCAGAAAAAAAGAATAATCCTACAGGTTAAATTCTGTTGGGCTTTACGTTATTTTTTAATAAAAAGAATAATTTATACAAAATCCTACAGGAAAAAAGTCAACAGTGCAGCTACCTTTCAATATATTTAAATGAGAATTGTTATTTGGAGCATAAGATATACCAGATGGCATCACTTCAGTAGTTTATCTATTTTCCAGTAATAGTCTATATAAGATGTTGTTCATAGAGAGTTTTCTCAACACCCAGCACAGAGTTTATCATAAACACTTTTAGCTTTCTCAATAACCTTTCTCTTAACTAAAAAGTCATTTTCACTGGGTTTATTTAACACAGCTATTACTTTGGAAAGAAGGAGAGAAACAGTATTAAAAAAAATCACCTACGGAGAAGAAGTTCAAGTAAATCTTTAAAACCATTGATTTTATTACAAGGAAATCTAATGCAGAAATGTATTTTTGATCAAATGGATCTCATCCTTGCCCATGCTTTGACAGACTGAGTGAGCTCCAGACAAGGTCCAAGATTATTTCAAGGAGAAAATGACCAAAGTATTTTCATTTTCTTTAAGATTCTATTTTAATTCCTAATTTCTAATTTAATTCCAATTAATTAAATAATAATAAAATATTAATAATAAATAAATAATAGATAAATTTCTAATTTAATTCCTCCTAATTCATAGGAGAGGTACTCCAGCCCTTTGACCATTTTTCTGGCCCTCTGGACCTACTCCAAAAGCTCCATGTCCTTCTCATGCTGGAGGCCCCAGGCCTGGACACAATATTCCATAGAGCCATTAACCACAATTCTTCTGGCTGTGACCACTGAAGCAATTCCTTATCAGTTGGGTAGTCCAGCCTTCAAATCCATCTCTCTCCAATTTAGAGATAAGGATATGGTGTGGGACTATGCCAAAGGCTTTGCACAAGTCTAGGTAGAATAACTTCAGTTGCCCTTCCTTTGTCCACTGATGCTGTCATTCCATCATAGAAGGCCATAAGATTGATCTGCCTTTGGTGAAACTGTATTGGCTGCCTCAGATCACCTCCTTGTGCCTTAACATCTCTTCCAGGAGGATTTGCTTCATGATCTTCCCAGGCACAGAGGTGAGGTTCACTGGCTTGTAGTTCCACAAGTCTTCCTTTCTCCCTTTCTTAACAATGAGAGTGATTCCCTTTTTGTAGTCAGCCGGAACTTTGACAGCCACAACCTTTTGGATGCGATGGAGAAAAGGTCTTGTATGTTGCAGGATGTAGTTATATAAAGATAATTGAATAAAATAATAAATGTTGGAATACTAAAAGAAAAATGACTAAGTATCTGACACAAAATTTAGACAGTGTATATATCTGCATTCAGGAGTTTTATCTACAGACATCCCACATAACTAGGCAAGTACACTTGAAAATTTCTGCAGTTAAGTCACATTCTGCTTGAGTGCTTGTCCTGGTTTCATTTGAGACAGTGTTAATAGCACACCAATGTTTTGGTTGTTGCTGAGTGATGTGAATGCTCCTGGGGTCAGTCGAGGCTGCTCATTTGGGAAGAGCCGCTGCCATAATGACGACACAGTGGCAGGGGTGGAGCCAGGACAGCTGGTATGAATTAGGCCCTACATTGTTGTATACCATATGACATCATGTGGAAGGCTTTAAAAGTGTAGTGCATATATAGATATAATTGCATTTTTGTGTTTTTTTTTTTTTTTCCTCTTCTGCCTTAGTAAATAGTTGTTATCTCAACCCATGGGTTCTATTTTGTTTCTGATTCTCTCCCTCCTCCCAGTGACGGGGGGAAATGAGCGAGCAACTGTGTGGTGCTGAGCACAACAGTGCCTAGTTGAACATTTAATGGATTATATTATGGCTTAAGGGCTTCAAATTTGTAAGCTACATTTGGTTTTCAGTGCATGACAGTAGCAGGATTAGGTCATTCCGAATATGGGAGTCTAGTGTCATTCTGTGATCTGATGGTCTTACCTGAACTTTGGCTCCTATGTTGGGTATCCATTAGCACTGTTAACACTGATTTCCATCCTGCTCCAGACAGAAGTTGGGAATTCAGATCCTCATTTCACGGTTACACCAATTTTAATGAATAAGGGTAAAGTTTAAAACTGAAGTGATTCCTCTCTCCTTAACATTTTTTAGTCACTGAATTAGTTACTTCATCTCATTTCTGATACCTTTGAATCCCACTCAGAACTTTTGAGTCTTACCCAGACAATCTAGGTGGCAGGAGAATAACAAAATCTTATGAATTCTTGTCTCAGAGAAACACATTAAAATGTCAGACTTTAAAATGGCATCTTAATGCTCCACATTAACACTATAAATGTTTGTAACTTATCCTATTGATACATTTTCTTTCTCCAGCATTCTTTATAGTAGGCATATACCTGAGGCATATGACAATAGACCCTCTTCTTTTCTAGTGATTTAAGGACAATGTCAGATCACTAGTACGTTTTTAGTTCCTCTCTTCACTCTCTTTCATAATTTTGTCAAATAAGAATTTAAAAAATTGGAAGTTTAAGTATTAGCACCAAAATTATGTGAAAAGGGGAAGAGAATGAGGGACAGAAAGCGAAAGAATGGAATGCAAGGCAGAAAAGAGAAGAGAAGAGGAGGAGAAGAATAGCATTTCACACTGGTCTGTTGTTTTAACTAAACACATACTTTGTAAACAGTAATTTATCCTAATTGGCCACACAAGAGTTCTTATACCCTCTCATAGTTGTTTTCATTCCTGCATGCCTTTCATCTAGTTCCATCATTTTAGAAGAACTAACACAGGCTGAAGTATACAGTGAGTTTGTAAAGACTTCCAGTTGGCTCCAAGTGCATTTCTGACTGGTGTTATTTTTCTATAGCTTCTGGATCTCAAGCAAACTTTTAAATTTGGCTTTAAGTTCATGCCAGGAAAAGTATTGGCTCAGATATCAAGCTTAAAGACACATCACTTTCCCTCTTCCTCTCTTCTCTTTCTAATACCAAAACAATAAACTCCTAATAAAATGGGGTGTTATCTTAGCTCTTCAGAACTAATATTTTTCTTGGAGGAAAAAGAGTTTGCAGCTGGGCATTAAATTTGGCTGTAAGGAAGAACTCTTACTCCTAAAGCTGCTACCAGTATCTGGCTGTCTGAAGAAAGAGCAGATAACACAGTGAAAATGATGGCAATAAAACTCCATGTTCCCTTGTAATATAGGAGTTATTTCTTCTCTTGGCTGAATCTTTACATTTTGGTGAGATTTTCTGAGACCAATTTTACTGTGAATATTACAGTGGCTGGAAATCACTTTCTTCCTGAGCATTCAGTGCTGTGAAATCCTACCTTTCTTACCTCAAACACACTTTCACTGAATTCGATTATTGATTTCTGGGACTTTAGTTTTTTAAAAGAGTTTAATTTTCTGCACTGTTTGTCATACAATGCTACACTTTTAAAGCTGTGAGAAAAAATTGTCTTTCTGAGTTAATGTAACAAACATCAAAGCTCTGAACAGAGATCAGTTCAGAAGAGAAAGTCAGCCTATGGTATTTTTTCTTTCATACTGAAAAAGTGGTATATGAGAGTTACACCTAGAAATTCTGTTTGTCCAGCTTCTAAACTTGAGTAGTTCTTAGGTTTTTGTAGTCAGGAATAATGTTATTTTTAGATTTTTAATGTGCGGCACGTTGAATATCAAACAGTGAAAGATATTTTCCTTCTGTGCAAACGTATGGGTATTCTGATCTTGCTTGTTTAGTTAGAACTTTCTCTCTTTTTAGACAAATTTTTGAATGCTTCTCCATCTCTTACCTACAAACATCATCATCAAAAGGAAACTGAAAGATGCAAAAGTAGTGTCTTTGTAACAGGATTTCCGTCTGGTCCTTGTTTTGTTCTGGCTCGTCAAAGTGGGATTTTCATTTTAGATTAGCACTTCTGTTTCACTCATTGGCTGCAGACTCTGACTGAAAGAAAAAAGAAGCACAGTTAGGATATTCATTTTGTAAAAGAAGGAATAAAAAATATATAAAGTTTGGAATAATCTCTTTAATGAAGTTTATCTACATAAGTTCCCCCTTTTGAACTTTCTTGAAACAGAAGTGCCATCAGCTGCATAGCCTGCAGTGTTTATTTAGTATGAGCTGTATTTTCCTGTGAGTATGTTGGACCAAATTCCATCCACAATGATAACTACAATCTGTGTGTTCTAATATGGTTTCTTCATGTCTATATTCATGACTGGCAGCAAAATCAGGTAGCTGGAACTTAAAGTTCTTCCAAGGAGGTATTCTTGCTTTTCTTTTTTCCCTACTTGATATCCTATGAAGGATGTGAATCTAGTGTTGCTTTACCAATGATTCTGGGTGTTCATGCATTAAAATCTCCAACAGCCACTTCACAGATACCTAGAAGGATCATAACACTGTTTTGTTATTGGTATGGCAGAGATTCCAAGCTCAGTTCCATATGTCCTGTGAGCAGCTTTGAGAATTAGATTAAATAATTATTATATACAGCTACTGCAACAAATCCTTTTCTTTTTTTTTCTTTTTTTTTTCTTTTTTCATTTTCTTGCATCTTTTGTCAACTTGAATAATTACTCCTGAAATTACATAAGAAGGAAGGTCCAACCTAAGTTCAGTTTACTTCCTAGATTATGGGGACATTTGCAAGGTCATCTGTGGAGAAGAGAAAATCATCTTATTGATCATATTTAAAACAAAGAAATGTGATATGAAAGATGATGAGATGTGAGGAACTTCTGATCTGGCCAGTGTTCAAAAGTGATAAGTTCAGCTTGAGTGGAGTCAGTTAAGATGGTCAGAGATGAAGAGCTTGACTAGGAGTGAAAAACCATAACTTCCAGAGCTTGACTAGAGGAGAAATAAAGAAGGTTTTATTACTCCAGATAATACAAATGAATGAATATGTATGTAGAAACATACAGTAGGGAGAGAGAAGTATACAAGCTAATGAATAATATGGAGTAAGAGAAAGTCCAGATACAAAAGTGATGTTCTGGATACCTTTGAAAGGTTATTCCACTAGAAAAGACAGAAAAAAAAAAACATAATTAGACAGCTTGGGAGCAGGAATACCCTCTGTTGTACCATTCTTGTGCTTTTTGAAAGCATTATGTCTAAAATAGGTGCATTTTTGGGGCCATTTTACCTAGTAGTCACCTTGTCGTGCCAGCATAAGGAAATGGCTTAAGACATGATATTTGACCTTTGTTTTATCCATGTGTAGTAAAATCATGTTTTTGTGCAGATTAGTAACATTATCTTCAACACATCAAACATGAACTTAATCATTCCAAGGGGAAAATCTGTTTTGTTCCATCTTTTTTTTTTTTTTTTTTTTTTTTAATAGAAATCAGTGCCTGACAAGACATGTAATGCTTGAGTTTCTTTCAAAAAGTTATACATACTTCAATTGTTTGCCCAGGCACAGGTGTTCACAGCTCCTTGAAATATCCTCCTAATGAGTAGGAGGTAATTTCCATCAAGAAGTTTAAGTTACACTGGTAACGTCGTGCTGTTTTAAAACAGCGAACCAAGAGAGCGCACAGCTAAATCTGTGGTAATCATGGGGTAATCATGACAGCCTAGTGTTGACAAGTTCTACCTTTTCTTCCACTCCTTTTAATTAGGCAAACTAACATTGTTCCTTGCTGTTTTAAAGAGAAGGACAGAATGTTTTTGGTATTTTTTCCCTCTGATTATGTCTAGAATTCTGAGAGTCTTTACCTGTGATTAAGTGCAGGCTAGAATTTTCTTATTCATTTTATCCACTTAGATGCCAAGATTTCTTAGGGCAAAAGCTAGTACATTATATGCACAACACTAACTACAAAAAAATCCTCAGAGTTCATTTAAGGCTTATAATTACATAAATTTTAATTCTGAGATGTATTTCAGAACATTCACATTATTATGCATTATAAATGCATAGATGATATTTTTTTCTTCAATCTTCTGTACAAAAGTAAGCACCATATTCTCAAACTTTATCTGCAGCTTTATGTCATCAGTATAGATAAATTTAAATGATAAACTCAATATTTATTTTATTACCAGTTGATGGGTTCATGGGCTGAAGTGCCATTCACAGCACAGGGGTTCTTCATAATAGACTGATTTGCATAAGTAATAAATAATTTACATATATAAATTATATATCAAAATGCTCCCTAGAATCGATTCAATTCAATGATATTGTTGTTTTGTAGCCCTTAATACTGTTGAGTCTTTAATATTTAAATCCAAAACCACTTCCACAGCAAACCCACAGGAATTCCTTAAATTTTTTTCAGAACTGTACTGACTTGCTTATTAAGACAACAACTTGAACTTGATTTTGCTGTGCTGAGGGATACAGATGACTCCATTCAAAGTTTGGGCTCAACAAAAGTTTCACAGGAAGACAATTTAAATATTCAAATATTCAAAAAACCAAAACCATTAACTGTTCACAGTTTTGTAGTTGTGATTAGGTGTGTAGGGTGATTAGATGAGCATGGAGGCACTACCTCATTTGATTTAAAGATGTTTTTTCTACTTAATGAGCTATGAAAGTCTTACATTCAAGGCAAGCAAGGAAAAGCAGGAAGTCAGAATAATAGCCTACCTAGGTTTATAAAACTTATATAATACCAGCAGACAATGAAGCACAGTTGAGTGTATTATAGCAGATCTTTCAAACGCTTTTCTAGTGCCTTTTCCAGTTAAGGATTAGTGGGTCTTCATAGTGCACAGTATGAATTTTTCTTTTGCTAATATAATCTACCAAATAAGAGCAAAGTTTGTCAGGGGATAAACTGTAAATTAACAATGCATTGAACCTGTAAAATAAATCCTATTTTCAAAAGAATATTTAATTTTTTTCCATAAATACAAACACAACTATTTCTAATCTTCACAGTTAAAATGCTAATAAACATTTAGCCAGATCTGTCACAAAATTGTTAGCAACTCTATTTCTCAGTATGTAATTCAAGATTACACTAAAAATAAAGTTTTCTAGATCTGCATTTTTTTAAAAATACAAAAATTATATATATTTTTTTAACCATGTGCAACTTGCACTCTGAGTGTCTCTGTCTTCATTAGCCACTTTAAACTTCTCTCATAGTAAAGCGTGCATTGTAATGTCATGATTTACCTTTGTTGTAACGTACACGTCCAGTACATCTGATTAATTGAATTCTGAAAATCCTTACTTTTGTCCACTGGTTATAAAGAAAGTTCAGAGTGACTAGCCCATGTGTAGTCATTTTTTCACTAAACATGATGTCTAATGACTTTTAAGCTGACCAAAAGTATCCAAGATGACCTCCAAACATGGACTAGTCTGAAAGTTTTGTATTATGTCTTCCAGCCCTTGTGGATGTCTGAGTGACCATAAGACAGATGAAATATTACTGACTTCCTGTGAGTGAATCTAGTCTTAGGGATCTACTTTAGGATGAGCACATCATTCTCTAAACTCAATACCAGTCTAGGCATGTTACAGTTGTTTTAACACACGTATCTACTGCCATCAAGGATGTCTTGAAGTTCATAAGATGCACTCATGGACCATCAGATGTAACATGGGTCTGCAGAAGATGTGAATTCCTTGGCAGGAGGTGGAATATGCTGCTTCATACTGAGTGATCTCATTCACTACTCTCATAATTTTCATGTCTTTCTCAGATTTGGACACTTTTTACTACATTTGATTCTTAAATATCTGCTGTCTAGTGCAGAATACTTTTCCCAAACTTGGAATTAATTCCACTTCTAGTAAATATATAATAATATTTGTCACCAGCTTTTGGTTTTACAGGTGATAGTCTGCCACAGGGTTAGGAAGCTGAGCTACTTGCTTGATTTATATTTAGTATATAGAGTTGTATAGTATTTAATATTCTACATAGCTCCCAGCACAGATAAAACACAAAACAAACATTAGGAACACCAAAACAACAAACAAACAAACAAACAAAAAACCAAAAAAACCCCAAAACAAATAAACAAACTGAAACAGAAATAAGCCCCCAAAACAAAGAAAAAAATCCCCTTTGTTTTATAAACATATCTTAATAAATAGTTTACCAAATTCAAACCTGATAGAAAAAGTGCTTTAAAATGGCAAACAAGGCAGAGAACAAATCAAGAGGAGCTGTGCAATGCATATTATTTTGGCTATTGTTGTAGACAATGGGAGAGATTCAGTAGCTTGAGCATAAGTGTCTAGTGCTGTTTGATAAGCCCCAGGACACCCCAGGCATCTGCATAGGGCTGGCAGGTATGTCACAGGACTTACAAGAGACCTGTGTCCACCTAGACAAGCAGCTGAAGACCAGGTGGGGTAGTCTGAGATTTCTCAAGTGGCAACAGATGCCAATGTTTAAGCAATTGAATCCCATTCTTTGTGTACAGCAGAGGCTGGACCACCGTATGTGTTGCCTTGTCAGACACAATGCAGCTAGCATGAAAGCTTTCTCTCTGACAGGAATCACCATCAATGATTTGTCTTTTAAACCACGCTTAATAAATTATTAAGAAATAAAACCACATGCATTAAAGAAGCTTAGGGCTGGGTTCTGAGCTAATATAAATTATTGCAGCTGCACAGACTTCAGTGAAATGTCTCCTTTCTTTTAATCAGCTGAGGAACCAACTCTTAATAGGGCTTATGCATGTCTTTTACATTTCTGATCCACTGAAATAGGATTTCCTAGAGTCAAGAACACGTGCTGCTCAGTACAGTGTGGCAGGATACATTTGCTTTCATTTGATCGGCTTCAAATACTGTCCATTCCTTAGGCAACGTTATTGTGATTTACAGTTGCCCTTTCATATCATGAAGAACAATATAAAAAATCAATCAATCAATCAATAATAATTTTTATATTAAAAAAGACCCCCCCCAAAAAAAAAAGAAAAAAAAAAACCAGCACCACACACATCTTTCTTTAACTGTGTGTGAGAACACCTGTGTTGAATCATTGTATCATTTTTTGTATCAGGTGGGTCAGATTCCCATAGGAATGGATTTTTCAGGAGGAAGCGAATAGTGGCTGTACTCATTCCTGTAAACGACTCCTGCATACTCAAGGAAAAAGGTGGCCAGCACTGATCCAGGAAGCATCCAATGGCACCTTCCCTTTGAAAATGTATCCCTCCCAGGACATATGTGGCCCATTTTCTATCCTGCCCATTTTCCAGTGAAAGACTGAAAAATCTGGGCTAAACATCAGCACCTAATACAAATATACTAGCTGTGCCATTCCTAAATGCAAGCTGAGCAGTATATTTAGATTGAAGGAAATTTTTCTCACTGGTTGTTTTTTTAATCATTTTTTTAAAATTATTATTATTTATTAAAAAATCATGGCTTTATAATTCCCAAATAATTTCTGAAACATGACCTAGACTGCTTCCAAGATCAGAGAAGGGCAAGTGTGCTAATGGGATAATACAATGAAGCACCTAGTGATGAAATCCAGTCCATCTTATTTAGGCTGATAGGATAGCCTCTAGAGACATCCGGCTCTTTCCACTGCAGATCTAGAGACCTTGAGCATGAGGGCTGTTCACTTTGAAGAACAGTGTAGGTATATTATAGGTGTTAAAATTAGGTGGAATGGATTACACTCTAAATGTTCAAAACATTTAAGTATCTGCTGCATTTAGAGTGATTAATTCATTTTTTTCTGTAAAAAATTAGAACTTCTTGTAAGAAAAAAATCAAACACCCACATTTTGTAATAAACACTGTTTTATTTCTTTTATCTTTTCATTGGTCATGAGGATGTTAGTGTTTTAAATTCCTTTTCCCTTATTCCTTTTTAAAATATGGGTGATATTTCTTCAAGGGATGTATGTTTTGCTTGTTATAAATGGAAAAGGGAATGTATGCACTGCAACTGTAAAACATTATTGTTACCCGTAGGAGAAAAAAATAATAATCATGTTTACTGAAATGACTGTCAGGCAATGGCAGCTGTCAGACCAAGCATGACAGTAGAGGAGAGATATCACATGGATTTGCCAAAAGCCCATTCACATCAGCATTTAGAATTACAATTCTTTTCTGCATCATTTGCCTGTTTATAATTATATTAGACTGAATAGCAAATTCTAACTAGACCTTTTACACAGGTACATTCTTCTCTGCTCTTTTCAAAGGGGGAATTGGGTTGGTGTAATATTTAGTTCCCTTTTTTGAAGAGAGCTTTTGTCTGTGTAATTGGTTCCTAATGGGTGAGGGCTCAGACATGAGCTCCCTGAAATTTGTGTGTGAGCTACAACTCAAGATGAGTTAAATGCCGCTTGTCTATGCATGATGCAAGGAAGATTTGGGTCTGCTGCTGTCATCAGGTTGCTAACACAAGCTGTAGTGACATTTCTTGATGGAGGAGAACATGCATTCTATAGCAGGTGCCACAGGTGAGGTGGTGCCTGCTACATTGCTTTGAGGTTTCTTGAACTATTTGGTATGTCTCACATGTCATTATGATTTTCAGCCAGCAAGGGGAAACAGTAGGTGCACTGGCCAGGTACCCATGATCTGCTAACCTAGAGAAGATACAAATGTGTCTGCATGCTCAGTTTAGACTCATGCCAAAATCTCTGGATGCACTGTCCTTTACTGCATGACGTAGACTGGGGCCACTAGGTCTTCAGGAGAGATTTTACAGGTAGGAGATGCTTTTTGCACTGCAAAGCATAGGTGTATATCTTACCACAATGTAAAAAAGGAAACAGATTCAGTCTAGCCAGTATTTCCATTGCTGTGCCACAACAGTTGTCAATATAACTGAGGAGAGCAGGGAAAGAAATTGTGCCAGGAAACTTGATTAACTTTCCCCTGCAGAGAAGCGAGAAAGCAGTAACTGAACCATGACTCTGAGCTGTATTTTCTGGTAGTAAAGCAGTAAAAAGGCCACAGATGAAGTACAGTGTTCAGAGTCCATATATATGAAAATATATTTAATGCAATCCTTTTTTTTTTTTTTTTTTCCCTGAGTAGGGGGGAAGGAAATAATAGGGAATAAGTCCTGTTAATGCATTGGTACAGTAGGACACTTTCTGTGCAAGAAAAATAGTGCTTCATCCTAGATATACGTCTAAATGTGCAATAATTTTCGAGAGAGCAAGCACTATCACAAGTTTTCTTACCACACAAAAGGATGTTTGGACTTGATTCATCAAAAACTTTACTCAAGGTTTATGGAGTGAATTAGTTATTTTTGTTGGCATTGCATTGCCGTGAAAAACTGTGGTCATGTTAGGGTGAAGCCAGATGAGGCTCCCCTGCAATACTTGCCTGATTTTAACAATTTGCACTTGCTCGTTTCACTTCTCACATTGAATTATTTACTGTCAAAAAGGAAGACTGTGCTGTTTTTGAGTATGATTAGATTATGAATTACTCAGCTAAGCATGATTCTACATTGAGTAAGATTTTCCTGATTACATCAGAAACTTCTCAATATGATGTATACATTTCTTTTTCTTGTATGTCAAATATTCTTATTTCATAGCTAAGAATATATAATAAACAATAAGTTTGCTAAGTAGTAAGTGAAAACTAAAACTTGATGTGAGATGTTTTTACATGAGTCAGAGCAATTTTTTTAACTTGTTTACCTTTCTTTCTTCAAGACATACTCTAGATTTCATTTGTTTTTTTCTACTTAAGAAGTTCTGTTCCTAATTTGAAGAACAATGGTTTATGTATACATGAGCTTAATCTGGGTAACAGAAACAGCTTCTCTAAATTGAACTGCAAACTATGTTTAAGTATCTATCTTTCATATCAACTGAAAATTGAAAAAATATGAACTGAAAAGAGATTAAAAATACACCAGAGACTTTTTCAATGAAAAGCTGAAAAATACATAAGAACTGCAAAGAACGTGAACCAAATGTCCAAAGATATGATACTAATCTGATTTAAAATTTATCTGATGAATTCTGGAAAAATGAGAAGTTCAAGCTTAATTTATTGTTTACATTCCTAGTTTTATTTTCTAGATTCCTTGCAAGAGGAGGGCAATAATGAAACCTAGAAACACATGTACTTTAATATTAGAATTATTGGCTAAGAAAACGTAAAATATTGTATATACACTCAACTATGACATTTTTAAAATGTGTTTGAAGTTATATATACACAACAATAATGCTAGGAAATCATTATTTTAGAAGTTGAGTATATTTTTATCCTTTGCAAGACAAGCATTTCCTTTAAGTGTGCAATCTGTCTGAGAAGCTGGGAGTCAATAATCTACATTAGGCCATTTTATAAAATAAATTATATCTAATTTTGTTGGCTTGTGGTAGAATTAGACTTCCTATGTTAGGGCTGAACTTGGCCTTTTAACACTCAGCTGTGATAACTGATCTTCTCCTACTTTTAGAACTCCAATAATTCTTTTAGCGTGTTTAATTTAGGAAAATTATGAAGAATGTATCCATGCTAACATTTGGAACGTATTCTGAAATAAAAAAGATTTTTAATTTCTTTCTTTCCAATTTGTGTAGATCCATGATTGTGCAGATCTCCTTCAATGTAGTATGTATAGCTTAGTTAATTCTTTTCCTCTGTTATATAATCAACATATCCATGTTCTTTTATAATATAGTGCTAAAATATAGAGGGAGCATGTTTGGAAATGAATGTGTATTATGGTTCAAAATCCTTTCTCTCAAACAGAAGTTAAGTAGATGAAATTCATCCCCTCTGGTTTCAACAGAGTTACATGAAGTATTAATTTATCATCAGATACTTAAGTGGAGTTGTTAGTAGGCACTTAATTTTTGTTTACCCATTTCAAAGTAAATAAACTTCAAAGTAAATAAAAATCCAGTCAAAATTCATGCTGTGTGTAATTTAACTGAAAGTTATTAGGAATTGCTAAGCATGAACATGGTCAAAACTGTTCTCTGACTTCCTTTGTGAGCTGAATTTAAGTCATTGATCAAAACTTCACACAGAAAGAAGTTCACGGGCTAAAACAAGTGATGAAATAAAGCGTTATATAAGCAGCTCACAAAAGCAACCAATTTGTATACATGGCTTGTATTTACACAAATTGTGCATATAATTGAAATGAAAGAATTGCACCACAAAAAGATGAAGAAGTTGTGCAGGAAGAAAGGACTGGTGTGAAATAAATGAGGTCTACACTTTCTCAACTTTACATCCTCTCCGACTGCAACATTTCCACTGATCTGCTTGGTTCCCTGGTGGAATTTTGCATAAGGATATCTTTTCTGGACAGAGCCAACAGTAGCTACCATACACTTATCAAAGGGGTTAAATCAGACCACCCATACAGTTATCTCTCCCTGATAGATTTTTTTATTATTATTTTTAAGGAGGGGCAAACAACAATTAAGATACTTCCTGTGAAAGAGATCACACCATCTCCATGATGTTGATAGCCACCAATGAATATAACCTCCAGGTACTTCTGTAACTTTTGGGCCTGAGTACGTTTGATCTCTGTAGTGTCCTGTGGCAATTCCTTGCCTGACAGAGTCATATTCCTTCTGAAGGCAAACTATCGGCTTGAAATCTTGAAAACACTTGAAATCTTTTATGTGATCATTACGTGACCCTTGTATTTGTCCACTGTGGTTGAAAATGCTACGTGCTATTATTTGTAAACACAGATCATGGATTCAGGACAGTACTTGTAGATACCTTCTACAAAACAGATTGTTGCATTACGTCAGCTTCTTTTTTAGTAAAATGTTGCTGAATAGTATTTACTCACCATGCCAAAACATTTTAAGACATACAGAGTAGTAAGGAAGGTGGCTATTACTATAGAAGAATGCTGTATAGTAACATTTTATTATTACTCGATGGATGAAAGTATGTGAAACTCAGAAATCCCTGTGGAAGTAAAGATGGTACAGTATATGAGAGCTGCTCTGAAAGTAATGCCTCCTATTTTATTATGTTGACCCATGATGTCAGAAGCAGATGTTGGTGATATGGCAGTAGAGTCAATAGAGGCTGAACCTTCCCATCATTATACCATTACATTTTGTTTCTGTAAGATAGGGGCAGTCTGACAAAATGTCATCTGATGTGGAAGTGTGTATGAAGCAAAGGTGTGTCACTGAACTGCTCCGCATGGAAAAAATGGCACCCACTGACATTCATTGATGCTTGCTGCATGTTTATGGAGACCAAACAGTGGATGTGAGCACACTGAGGTGGTGTGCGGTGCGCTTCAGCAGTGGTGACAGTGAAGTGAGAGATAAGTTATGTTCTGGATGAAAATGCAGATTTTTTGAGCACAACATGCAGACTCTTCACTGCAGACGAAAATGCATAGTGTATGGTGGTGGCTAAGTTGAAAAATAGCTTTTTGTAGCTGAAATTTGCTCTCACTAGTGTTGTTGTGCTTTTACTTCAGCGCAAACTACATACATAATAATTTGCACTTGGTATTCTAAGCATTGTACAGAGACTTGTAAATGAACTTGAGGAAGTCTCATCAGGAAAAAATAATTTAAAAACTGTGAATCCTGCCTGTATTGAGATAGTAAAATGTTGAAAAGCTTTTGTTTGTCATAATTTTTTTAGGTGCAGTGCTTATAAGCATAATTAGTTGCCTAAAAGACTGGTTGTTGAGCTCAGTCTAGGCATAGATTGAATATGCAATATGTTGATGAGAGCTCATAAGTGAATTTCATTTACTAAACTGACACACAGACTTCAGAGTTTGGAGACTTCTCTAAAATCCTGGGCAAGATGGATGACTTGCTTTCAGATTCACTTAAGCAAAGATGTTGGGCCACGTTTAATTTGCTAAAGTAATTTCCAGATGAGTAGTTTCCTCCAATTGTCCATTAACATTAAGTGAGATTAAGGGAGCTATTAAATACTGATTCTTTTACTCAGGAGATCTCTATGCCTAGACAGCTTTCCTGCTGGTATTTATGAGAACTCTTCTGGTTTACTTATACCTCATATGCTAAATATTTTAAAGTCCTCCAAAGAGACAAAGCAGGTGGCTTTGTACTCATTACAAGGAAATCTCATTTTGCTGTCCAAATTAGCTGTGGAATGAAAACAACACAAAATGTATGCCCATCTCCCTGATAAATGTTGACAGAACTCTCTTGCCAAAAATACTTCCATTTAAATCTGAAGTATTATAACTAGTTGTGTTCATACAGCTTTTATTTACTACGGGGAATTCTTTGCAATGATCTCTGACAAGCTATCAGACTATGATTAGTGATGGGTGAACTTTGAAAATATGGTTTAGTAAAGCATCTAAAACACTGCTTGTTTATCCAGACTTCACTAAACCTTTTTTAGTCAAAACATCTGATAAGATCTGGCATTCTCCTGAGATAGTAAGTACTTGCAAATTCTGAGCTGTATATTAAAGAAGTTTCTCTAGTGGAAGTGAGATAGGTTTGGGTGAAGGAAATTTGGTCTGTTGCGCAATTTATGAGGACACGATCTTCCACACTTGTGTTCTGTGTGATATGGTTGGACCACAGGAAAACAAATAAACAATGGTAATGATTTGTTTGAACACAAAATGTTAAGGATCCGAAGGAAATTATTAAAAACATTTTGAAACCTGTAGGTATTTTGGAATATGTCTTCAAATGGATTCTGATTAATTACCTTGCAGTATTTACTTCTGCCTGCAATTCAGTACGTTTTTACAGCTATGTGACTACAACCTTATTTCCCTTCTCTTATCTGTTTCTCTACCTGCTGTTACAGTTAGTGTGCCTGCTGTGCAAAGTGCTTGATTTTTTTCAGCCCAGCCAGGAGGATGCAAACTGCCTTTTGTGAGGTGTCCAGAGCAGACAGTGCTTTCGGAGTGCCATGGAAGAGACAGAAAACAGAGGGACATTCCTGCTTCTGCCCAGATGGTGGTGGATATCTAGAAGGTGTGAAAAATGAGTCTGTGCCTTCTGTTACACTGTGCCATGAACTGGGGCATGAGGAAGGGAGCTCCTCTCTGAGATGTTGGTCTGTTGGATGCTGCTGCTCAGGAGCATGGCTGTGCGCAGGGATCTATCCTGACACACAGCTTCCTGACAGTCCAGAAGAGTCTTCTTTTGCATGTGGTTCATCTAAGTGATTACCAGCTGCGCCTCTCTGAAAGACTGCTGCACTACCTGCCTGCAGCCATCTGCCTGGCAGAAGTACTAGACAAGTGGGCAGAGGTGGTTTGCTGGGAGCCCCGTTCTTCCCAGCTTTGCTGGAGAACCTTGGATGGTATATGCGTCTGGAGGAGCTCTTTAACCTTCAGTTTTAAGAAATAGGTTCTGCTATGTGACTGAATACTGTGACCTTTCCCCAGGCCAGAAAGGGAATGCAGTTTTCCAAGGAGGAAAAATGGAGCTAAGATGGACACAGGAAAGCTGTCAATTCACAATTGCCACAGTGGGTAGGTGACTCTGATATGAAATCAGACGAATGATGTTTGCAGAAACTTTTGAACCAGATTACTACACAGTAGTCAAGGCCAAACAGGTACAGAGCAGCCAGCCCACACTACAGCAGTGCAATATGCTATGCAGAAGGACTGCTTTGTGTGGATGGGATGAAACTGAATCTGCGTGAACTTTAAAATGAACAAACTTGTTTAACCCTGGTTTATTCAGTATGGAAGAAGACTAATGACTGCAGCCTGAAAGGATAGTGGTTGTGAATGAGGATTTAGGGTCTTAGAGGTGGAAAAAACAAACTAATTGGATATAAAACTTACATCCATGATGAGTCCATCCTTGGATGAAAAGGATTATATTTATAATTGTCTGCAAATAGGATTTGCAGACAATTATAAATTAAGTTCAGCACTGCAGTAGCTTTTAAATGCAGATGTTTCAGGATTATTCTGTACATAACAAATTTCAAACTCAGCAGATGAAATCAGGAGCTGCTTGGAGCTGCATTTATGAACTAAAGTTGCATCCAACCTAATAAACGGACACTACGACCATCCTTTTTGATATTTTACGTGAATTGCAGAATTTTCCTCTTTACCAGTGTATCAAATCTAAGTGCTTGGATTCATTTTATTCGAGAGAGGATTCCCCATATAACCATATCAGTTTGGGATGCACACACTCTGGTGAAGGTTTCAAACTTTTTGCCAGCAGTCCTTCTGCACACTGGTTCTAGCATTGTCTGTACTTAGGTTTGTAAGTACGTTTACTTTCACTTTGATATTTTAAACTCATTTGGATGAATCTCAGAATGAAAGAAAATTTTACTAATTAGTTTTCTACATTTTACTGTAACAAAGTGAACTTTTCTTTCACAGTTGATGCTGCTACGTAATTCATCAAGTATTCAATTTATCTTACCCTACTTTCTTCTATCAACTATAAATCTGTAAGTAAAAAATTAAAAGTAAATGCAGCTATTCATAAAACCAAAGAGGAGATGATTTTCCCTTCAAATGAAAATTCCAAGACTTTAAGACAAATCCTGTTTCCATTCCAAAAATTCCTGTTGTTTTTTTTTTTAATTTCTAAATGAAAAAAGAGAACAAACATATCAGTTCAGGTAATTTAGAGGGAGACGTTCTGGACCTTCTGTATGAGCTCTTGCTCCTGATTAGCAAGAGTTATTCTTTGTGTTGTATCTGTTGTATAAAGAAATATGTCTAAAACTGGCTTTAAACCTGACTCATCTGTGTACACCTTGAATGAGTACTTCTCTATTTTGTCCTTATCTTTCTCCGTAGTTCTATCAATAGTTTATTATTTAAGAGAGTGAAACATCTTCAAGAACTAAATAGTTCTTACTGTTCTTACATGTAGTTCTCAAATCAGGATGTAATGCCACTACATTGTATGAAGAAAAATCTGCTAAACAGCAGGTACTTAATTGTATGTTTACTTAGATGTATAGCAGGTATCAGGAAATGTCAGAGACCAGAGCGCAGGCAGCTTGGACCTGATTCTCTTCTCTTTCTTGCCAGTGCAAATGTATTGACTCCAGGGCAATAAACATGCACATATGTCATATGTTTCAGGATCTTTGTCTTTAGTTCTACCTCCCCTAAAATACAGACTATACTTTATAAACTCAGTTGAATATTTACAAATTATTTCAAAGTTGTGAGTTATTAGCTATCTTGTTCTTCACACAAATGATTATTCTTCTAAAGGAGAAAGATAAGTGGAAAGAAATATATTCTGCAGGATGGTCTATTTGAAAAGAAAAAGCATAGCATCAGATGCAAGGAGAAAATTTGTTTGGTAATAGCCATTAAAGGTTTTGAATCAGAGTCATAGAATAGTTCGGGTTGGAAGACACAGCTTCCACTGGATCAGGAATGAATGACAATGTCTAAGGAAAGTTAGCTTACTTTTATTCATATAAATGGATCAAAATATGGATGAAAATTGAGCTCTAAGGAATGCAATAAGAACAGTGAAACTCTCAGAGAGATGTTTTTTTATGCTACGTAGAGATATGGAAAGGAATAGACATTGTGAGGTCATTGTTTATCTGACCTATTTTAGGCATTGTTTGGAAAAGAATGAAGTGCCCACATCTTTCTGTTGGCTAAAATGGGAGCCTGGAGTAAGTAAATGAGATTTAGACATCTACATTGTTTTTCCTTAAACAGATAAACCTAAAAAGTGTTTTAGCTAAGTGTTTATTGTTCACATTAAAAAGTGTTCTCTTACACTTCAGAGGTGTTAGATAATACAGGAGGGACAGAGTAATTCATTTAAAACACTGATTTCTGTAATGTGATGTTCTGATCACTATGGAATTTTCTTTAGATGCTATTTTTTTCATGCTCAACTTGAATCCATTAAGATTACTTCTGTGAAAGATATTTGTTATTGGTTTGAAAGAAGGGAGCTGTGGAAAGATTTGATCTTAAAAAAACAGTTCTTCTTCAGAGGTGTATTAACCAACTTCTGTTGGCTTTTGGAATGTTACAGGAACTGACATTCCATTTCTGTCAGTTCAGCCAACAAAATTTGTATCCTGAATTACTATGGAAATTAACTTACAAAATTTAGTATTGCTACTCATTTATTTTCTGGGGACAATAATGGCTAAAATTAAATAATTGAACTATTACAGTAATTTAAAAAAAAAGAGAGTTAAGATCCTGCTATTTACTATTTCATGAGATTAATTACTTTCCTATGCAAAATAATGGAACCAGTATTAAGGGAATGAACTCTCAGAGTATCTAAACTCAATCCTGTGAACACTTATGCACATCAAACTTGATTGTTCTTGCTGACAGAATTATATAATGAGTAGATGAAAGGAATGCAACAGAGGTCATATGTTTGGAATTCAGCACAGCATATGTTCTTGTGCCTCATGACATATTACAACAAGAAGTTATTTACAGTTTGGCTATAAAAGAAATTGTACTATATTTGAATTAAATGCCATTCCTTTAAATAGTCTTTACTCTGCCTCATGGGATTCCCTCTTTTCTATTGTTTGCATTTATATATTTGCACAAATTACTAAGCATGGTTTCTGGAGTATAGATGTCATACTTTGATATAGCTCTAATATTATGTTGGGTAGAGAGCAAGGGAGAAAAACTAATGTTATCCTATTGTCTAAGAAGATTTATGAGACTCATAAGAGACTCCCAAAGATCCAGTCACTTTACAGATTGAAAGTGCCAATATTGCCAGCTGTCATGCAAATGCTATAATTGTGTGGGAAAAAGGGTATTTCAGATTCTGCTGATCTATCAGTGCTTCTTTCACTCTTCAAAATGGCTAGTTCTTCAAAATTTAGAGTATCAAAAAGCTATTTTTCTATGCCTTTGGAAACAAAATAAATCTACAAATGTGTTAGTGCTTCCAACTGCATTATTTCCTTAATTTCTTATCTTTCTGTCACGGTTTTGTGATTTATTTGTATCTCTCTGAAAATTCCATTGAAAAATCAAAGAATTTAAAGTGAAACTTCTGGAGATTGGCAAATGTGAAAAGAAAAAAAATATTGAAATACTTTGGGAAAAAACTTTTCAATCAATTTAAAATGGCATTTCATTTTTGTTTGTTTTCAGCCTATGGGATCACAGACACTGTTGAGTTGTCTGCAGTTGAACACACAAAAAGAAGACAGAATAGTGCAGAAATAACTGCTGGATCAGGTCAAAGTCCATTGAGCCTACAGCTCTTATCAACTCAAAGCCTGTAACAAATATAATTATATCATTATAGTTTTTCAAAATATGTTCTCATCCTTCTTTAGTGATTTATGGCTCCGAGACTTCCCTAGCCAGAGGTAGTGTCTTCATATTTGAAATATCTCCAACTTTCATTGCAGTGTTAACATGGAAATCTATGGAGATGAATAATTACATAGTGAAAGCTAAAAAAAATCAAGACATTATTTTTCATTGCTTCCTGTATTTTAAATAGATAATAATATCTTTTTAAAAAATATTTATTTATTTATTTATTTTTAAGAGGGAGCACATTTTTTCATTTAGGTAAAGATTTCTATTCTATACATATATAGCTATCTCCATTTAATGCAAAATATTCTACTGAGGAGAGAATGAATACAGAAGCCCTCTTTATAATAAGATATTACTTCTTTTAGATGCATGTCAGCTTTGTGTTTGATTTGGCTATTTCTCACAGTTCTTTTTTGTTTTCAGTTATCCCATGGATAACTTACTCAGGAATTGTAAAACTTTGACACACATCTGAATCCTGAAGCACAACAAATATAGGAAAAAATTTCTCTAAGGCCAAAAATCAAACAAGCAAATGTAGAATTTGATTAAAACTCCTGTAAGTGTCAAGTAAAATGTAAAGGCCTTTCCGATTTTTCTTAGATACTGGACTCTTTTGTCAGCTGGTATAAATCAGTCAACTTCAATTTATGTTAATATAACTAGGCTGACTTGCACCAGTTGAAGAACTGGCTCTTTCAGCTCCAACATATGAAAGTATCTATGTTAAGTCAATCAAAAAATTTTGTATGACAAATGATGAAGGCATGATAGGAACTAGATGTCAGGGAGTTGTGTTATATAGAATATTTTAAAATTCAAGGTCAAAGGTGTGTATCCTGTTCAAATCATGGTGACAGAGTTTTGAACATCCAGACATTTCCATGGAAAAAAATGATAAAAAATAGTAAAATGGGATTTTTTTCTTTTTTCTTTTTTTTGTAAAAAATTAAAATAATCTGAAACTGCCTGGCCATCTGTACACTGTTTGATTGCCTACCTGAACTGTCACAAGGAAGTGATAGCTTAATACATTTAAAATGAAAATGCTGTCACATAAAATTGTCACTGCAATGTCTAGTCCTGTCATCACTCCCTGTAAAGAGACCTAGGTCTTAATAGATCACAGAAGCTAAACCGTTCATCTGTAGAGCCTGTTCTTCCAAATCAGAGTTAAAATGAATTTGTTTGGCTAATAAACTATTTTGCAGGGGATTCATCCTACCCGAGTGTGGTCTTTTATCTCCTAGTTTTTTGTCCTGTGCATTAGTGGAGTGAACAGGCAACCTTCTTTACAGCTGTTTATCACATCTGCTTGAGGTGTGATCAGTTTTTAGGATGGGATGAATCTCCCTCTAGTGGATTTTGTGTTTTTCCTTGAGTACAGAAGTACAGTGCCAAAGCCTGCTCACCCGATTTTATGGAATAGGTGTTTAAAACCCGCTTTTAGCAGATGGGTTTTCTAAGCAAGACTCATCAATGTAAAGACTCAACCTCCTTGCCACAAGAGTGCTATAACCACACAATCATCCTGGGAGAAGCCAATCACTGACAACCTTGTGAAGAATGGCCACTGCTCAGGTATGGCCACTGCTCACATGTACAAATCAGTGAGCAGAGGGTACAGCTGCGCTACAAAGAGTAATCGTGCCATGTCAAGGGCCACAATAAGGTTCAATTTTGGCTTGGGAGCACATTCTGTATTAGATCATGAGGAACAGATTCTTGGGACAAAAAAAAAAACACACTGTCCTGGTCTCAGGCATAAATAGTCCCATGCCGGGACATTCCTGGTTGTATGGGTTGTGGAGCTAGATCCTCTGTGGGGCAGAAATCATTATGTAACTTTGATGCCATTACTTTCTGCAATTAAGGGAACTGACATATTTCTACTTTGTTGCCATAAAAAATAAAATTAAAAAAAAAAAACATATTCTTGAAAATAGATATATCTAGTTTGAAATAAAGATATAATCCTTGAACTGTAGAGGAGCATTCATTAGCACCAGTTGTTAGGATCATGTGAAAAATTTTTAATGTTCTTTTCTTCTCCTAGGCAAAAGGATCTACTAGCACCTCCCACAACCTCCCCCCTTCTCTGTTAGCAGCATTCCAAATGGGTTTAATGTTTATATGGATGGTAATAGTTTATTGCTAGATTCTAAATACGTTACATAAAACATGTGTTCTGATTTTCAGTTGATCATGCTGTACCAGAGGGGAGGAAATGCAATTAAAATAAAAACGACACACTAACTGATATTTCTGAAGGCAGTTTTTAGAATTTAAATTGTGACCTCAGTGTAGACCATAAATATAAAATTCATATGTGCTCTGCTTCCTGCATATAATTACCTATCACAAGGTTCATAGTTTAAATGAAATTCTTTATGAAGCAAGAAATAGTATAATAGTGTTTTCTGGCTTAGTGCCCTACAGGATACATCAACCGAAGATACTTTTTCTAATTTTAAAGAGAAATAAAAACATGTGGAACATATGCACTTTTGATGCTGTAATCCTATCAGAATATGTTTGTTTTTATTAAATTTTCCTCATTGAATGCTTCCTTTTCTAAGTGCATTCAGGGGGTGACACTATGTTCCACATGAATTTAATAGTTATGTGAGCAGTCTGAAGGATCTTTTAGATTCTTTTCTTTCTCTCTGTTTATAAATACATGAAATCTGCAGTCTACCTATCATTAATACTTCCTCTCATCTTGGCACAAAGCCCAAACAAACAGGATTTGGGTAGATGAATTGTGTAGGCGTTGAAGGTGGATAGGGAAAAAGGATTAATCCTGCTAGCCTGTAGCTGGGCAATATAACTTCTAATAATGCAGCCTATGGGTTTGCTTAATTGCCCTGTCCCACTGTACACATAGTTCAAACCATGGCATGAGCACGAATGTGGATTCCTGTCACCATCCCAGGAATCACCATCTTTTTCTGCACAGCTATGTCTTCACATCTTTGAAAGCCATCATTAGGGACACTCTGCTGCTTTACCCTTGTAAATCCCAAATCCTTTGTAATCCCAAAGAGGGAAGCTCATCTTCACTTTAGAACTTCTCACAAGGCATAAAATCACCAAGAGGCATGTGAGGAAAATGTCCTTGTTGATCTCAGTCAGTAGGGAAACTCATTTTTTTTAATTATGTAATTTGCTCTTGGTAGATTGGTACTTGCTTTCAAGATTCCCAAAGTTCCCTCACTTGAGCACTTGAGATAGGTACTTTGTCAGCTGCTACAATCTTCATTCAGGGAACTTCAAGCAGGGAACTTGATTTTAAAATATTCATAAGACTTAAGGGTTTTATTTCAAATACTTTTTGCATTCTTTCAGAGCTCACTGTTTAAACTGTGTTCTTGCTATGTATATGAACATACCAGAAAAAATAAATGTTGAGATAATATTTTCCCTACATCTTTATCATGAAAGATGGTCATTAAAAATCTTCAAGAGGGTCTGATGAAAATTGCCGCGATGTTTTTGTAAGAATACTGATATGAATAGATGCACATGACTACATTAAGGGCATTCAAGAATGAGTAAAGTAATAGCATGTGGTAAGAGTAAAAATCCTAGATATATTAAATACACTTTGTGGTTTCATAATGATTATGAAGTTCCACACATGTATTTTTCTTAACAACCCCTCTGGCTACAATAGGATCTTGTTAAATGTGATGTTATTCACATGCATTCTAAAGCTCTGATGATCTTTTCTGTGATACATACTCAAGGATGTGTGTGGCTATCATGTATGCATGACCATGCAAGAAAATGAGGCAAGTAAAAAAAGAAGAATATTAAAAAAAAAAAAGTAGAGATGACAGTCTAGAAAGATGGCATTGACAGATGTTCTTGTTGAATTAATTTGATCATGGAAGAATGACGGCAGTAAAATAACAGGAAGAAAAATGTTAAGGGAGCACAGAAATGCTAGCAGTTTCAAAGAAATGAATAAAATTTAAGATAGGTTTCAGGGCTCGGTTCAGTTGCCTAAATATATCTGTCTAATGCCACTGCAGACCACTTCTATTATAGCCTATGAAGATATTGTCAATAAAGCCAAACAAATAAGATGTGTTCAGCTCAGTCTAAAGGAGACACCAGTGGAGATCAGCTGCATAACTCTCCAGATCACAGAAAAGATAGATTAGGCCTTCATTGACTGCCAAAGAAGCTTAGAAACCACCCATGTGTATACTGTTATCTACTCCTGGATACAAATCTTGAACTATTCATTCTGAAGTTGTGGGGCTTTTGTTTTGGTTTGTTCGATTTTTTAAAAGAATATGTGTCTTGAAGTTGGGCTTCCTAGTATCTAACAATATACAGACCCTTCATCAAGCTACAAATTCTTCTTCCATGGTTTTAACATTATAATATCGTAATATCTTTCTGCCTTAAGTTCTTTGAATCATAATTTTTCTCTGAAGGATGATAATGTATCTGTGTTATTTGAACAGTGACTGAAACTGGCCAACAGATTTATGAGTCACCAGGAGATCTCATGGCAAGTTCAAACAGAAAAGGAGAACAGTAAAAACAACAACAACAACAAAAAAAACCCCAACACACACACACCACCACCACCTCTCTCTATTTTTTTTTTTTCTCAGCATGAGAACTATGATGCCATTAATATTTAGACATAAAAGCAGTTTTGTGAATTAGCCTGCCTTTCCTTTCCCCATGAAGTTTTTGGAAGCACTGCGTGCACACAGAGGAAGGATATCTTCTCATGGACAGAGCTTCCTTATTACACTGTTCCATGTTTTGCAGTTCTAGAAGAATAGCTTGTTTCTTTTTTAATGTTTGTACATTTCAGATGCTGTTGATGTTGATAAGAGCTGCATAATGGCTTTATTTATTAAGTTCTTGCCCTCAACAGTGTTAACACCTACGTGGCCATCTATAGATCTGTAGAATTTCCTGTATTTTGGCCCATTTATCACTAATATATGTACTGTATTATCATTATTCAAATAGGACACTTGCTGAATAAGAGAGTTACATTAATATATGCATGTGTCCAATTGTAGATGTTGTGTCTTTACACACCATCAAAGAGATGATGTTTGCTTCTCATTTTCTAGGAGCAGTAGGCATTTGAAACAAGCACCATCTTTTCCGTCTATGCCGATAGTACACATGACAAAGATCATCACTCACAGTTAGAACACTGTGAATAGGTAACTACCCCAGATCAGAGACTACTGGCAGAGAACAGCAGCAGACCACATACTCCTTACTTTTCATGTTTTTATTGGTAGCCTCTATATATGAACAAAAATGGTTGTGTTAATCTCCTCCAATGCTGAACTAAATCATGTTGCTTACTAGTTATTGAAGAAGTAAATCTCTCTTACCTTTGCCCCTCTCCTTGATGTATTGTTTTGAGATATACAGCTGTTCTTTTCACTAAAATTGGCTTCTCTGAGTCTCAACTTACTGTTTTGTGTATTAAATATGCGTTCTTTTCTTTTCAAATGCAAGAACTAAAGTAAGGCGCTGCTTCTGTTATTCTTCTGCTCTAGGCTCCTTTTAAAGTTTTTATTTGGATTAGGCACATTTGAGATTAATCAGGCCACAGAAGACACCAGGCACCCATCATGTCAGACTGTTGCCATTAGTTTTCATTTCAGCTATTCAAATACCTATATAAACCACTCTTGCAAGAATCAAGATCAACTATATAACACTATTTTTTCTGTCTGGCTCACATTTTTGTCTTGAATATTTGCTGTATTTTCAAGTGTAGTTCCTTACATTTGGGTAACTTCTGTCCGGAGGGGACATTAATAAAGACAAACATTCTTCATTCAGCAAATGTAATAATGTCTGGAAGTCTCCACGTGTTGTGGAGTGATCCCAGGCTTCCCAGCCATGGAGGTATCAGTTGAAAAACCCCTTATCTTCCCCAGGGAGGAAACCTGGGATCCATTTACGTGTTCTTTGTAGTTGATAAAAAGATTACAAATGGCCAGTTAATATTTCAAGATTATTCTAAATTGCTGATTAACATGGTAAATTTCAAAACATTAAAACAAATGAAGACATGCTTTTAAAATATATTTCCTTTAATACTTAGAGCTTCTAGGGCATTTATTTATAAAAGGCCAAAGGTCAATCGATTGGTTCCAGTCTGAAAATTTAGACAGGGGATGTTCTTCAGGGCTCCTGCTTTGGATCAGGAAGAATTCAAAACAGCAACAAGCTTTCTTTCTTTTTTTACCCTGAAAATAGATTAATTTCTTGCTTGAAGAAGTGGCAATAATAATGCAGGAGGTCCTCACTCTCTGCCGTGAGGTAATTCGCATCTGTAATGTTTTGATTTGTCTCTTCCTATTTCTCAGTAAAGATATAGTAATTTGGTGTCATACTGAGATTCAGAATCATTAAGACTTCATTAAAAATATACTAAAGTGCATTTACTAGTATGTGATGTAATTTCATCATAAATAATGAAAAATTTAATGACAGCTGCCAAAAATATTTTTTATTATGGTCACATTATTTTTTTAATTATAACTCTCAAACCTCCAATTACTGCAAAGGGATTTCTGTGTAATTCTATACCAAGTTAACATATGAAGAACCTGCATTCATATATGGAATTGAAATTTATTGCACAACCTGTTATGATTTTTTAAATGTTCTTTTTTTTTTTTTTTTTTTTTTTTTGCGAAGCAGTTTAATGTCTGTTTAGTTCATTATAATGAGCACTTTTGATGTGAAATGGGATCAAGAAGAAAGACCTTGATCATTCTACTTAAATGTTCATTTAATAGAGAATTAGCCTATCCTCTCCACAGTAATTGTTGACCCCTCCACCCCCTTCACTCTCTGTTGCCTTTCTGGCCTTCCAGGACAATATTATGGCTGACAGGGAAATAACACATCTCATTCCTGAAGATCCCATTTAATCTCTACATGTTGACTCTGTTGGCAAGAAATATCATTTGTCTCCACCCTAATTCTAAATTATTGCTCCCCTTATATCTCTTCTTAGTCTCACCAGCTTTCTGGCATGGCTCTATTTGAATGTATTAATTTCAGCTGTAGGATAGAGGGCATGCCACAGGCACTAACTTACTTAACCCCCAGCACCAAGAACATATAACATCGTATGGAGACAGGGTCTCCCTCCTCTATCCTCTGCCCTTCCAAACTCCAACTGAAATGTGGTGATACATTTTCTTTGTCCCGATTCTCTACCAATCTCTTGCATGACTTTCAAAGGAGTTTATTATTATTACAGTGCTTGTTGTCAGAGCCCCTTCTTCTGTCTCTTGAAGTGCCTCCCACGGTCAATGCTGACTCCAGGGCCCCTTCTTGTCAGTTTTTACATTAATGACATTCCCAGTGTACCTGAAATCTGAAATATTTATGTTTGCAGATGACAATGTTCCTCTGTTTGCTGCTAATGTCTCCTACTTTCCTTTGAAAAGACATATGTGATCAAGTAGCTTAATAATATGGAGTACTTTTTCTGCCCCTCTCTCTTGACAGAGATGTGGTTGTACTCTTTTCCTGCTCACAAATTAGTTACCCTTTAAAGCTGCACAAACTTTACAGTTCTAGAAAAGTAGCTTATCTGCTTTCTTAATAAGATACAAATGTTTTGTGTCTGCAGAGATCTCTGCAGGTCGGGGCTGAGGCAGTACAGGAGGAGACCTGCTCTACTTTAACTCCCTGGACCATTTGGCTTTTCAGAATGGCTATCTATGTGTGCACATAAATGCAAATGCAAATCTGTTAGTGCACCTACATATATGTACAGACGTTTTCCTTCTTCCCTCTAGACCACACTGGAGAACCCAGCCCTTTCCAAAAGCATTGCATTCATTTGCAGATGGGAGTGGGGGGAGAAGAGGAAGCTTCTTGTCAAATATTATGACTAGTTCAAAGGAATAGAGTTCTAATCCATTTAAAATATGAAGTACATTTGGATAACCCATGTAAATTAATATTAACTTGGGGAATACTATGCATAGGCAGATAAAAGGGGTGGAGATCATTGAGGAAAATGAATTAATAGGAGAAAAGGAAATCAGGAAAAAAAATTAGCTAGCAAGAAAGGAGGATCTTTAAGTTCTAAGTGTATTTTTCCTGTGAAAATAAAAAGAAGACTAGTAAAATTAGTGGAAAAAACTGCATCAGTTAAAAATGAAAGAGTATAGGACAGCTCAGGGGGATGATAACTTATCTCTAAGACACCGTTTCAAAAGCTATCCAGCAAGTAAGAGCAAGGCATCCTTCCCAGCAGTCACTGGTCTGTTGAACAGAGATTTGAATGTCACTGACCACAGTGCTATGATTTCCAAAGTTCATTTTCTAGCTGCTTCTGGGTAGCTGTAGCGGCACATACACAATTGTCATAAGGTAAACAGGAAATGCTTCTGTGGTGCTCAGAAAAGGTATGGTGTTGGTGTGAAAATGAAATAGCCTTTAAGACCATGAAATGCTCAGGAATGGGAGGTCTGATGACACCTTCTAATCTGTCATTTCCCAACTCATGAACTTTCTGGTGAAGTGGGAGAAACCACAGGGAAGTATTAACTCTATCTGCATGCTGGGTACTTATATTCTGTGGTGTTTCTGCAAAATGTGTCAAGATTGTTCATAAAAACAGTTTGGCAATGCAGGCTGGCCAGAGCTCATCAAGCATAACGGAAGGCCTACTTGGCAGAGTGTAGTGCTGCGCACAGATACACAAGTTATCCTGAACACCAACAGCTATCTCACCACATGAGCGCAGCAGGCTCTCAGTGAATGAATCCTTACCCTGATGGACCGCTCTGCTAATGAGAAGATTGCTCTCATTTCTTGGTAGATCTTCTCAGAGTCAAAACTGAGGATGCAATATTAACTCCAGCCTCAGAATTTCAGTCCCTGGTCTGACAACAAATGAAACATTACTGGAACAAGGGAGATGGGAGTGGTGTGACCATAGAACAGGTTGAAAAACAGAGTTGATGTGGCAAATCCTTCTGCTTGTAGTGAATGGCTTTGCCTAGAAAGATATATGTGCTATTCCAAGAGAGCCTTTTCTTGTTGTCAGTCACCAGACTCATATGTTCCAATTCAGAAAATCAGCAGGTTCAAATAGAAACCCTGAGAAAGAGCTGAGGTTCTTCTGAGATTGATTTGTGGAGTCTATTGAATCAGCTACTCCTGTGCATCTTAGGTTCTTTTTGCCCATTCCAGGAAATCACTTAGCAAGTATTTAGAAAACAGAGGTATAAGAGCCCAGGGTAGACAATTAATGTGCATTTTCTTTATGGAGGCCATTACTTCAGTAAGATAGACCACGTTCAGGAATACATCTACTCTATAGTATCTTACATCACAAGCAACTCAAACTTATACAAGAGCTTTTCTTTTCTTTTTAGTGCTTCCAGGAAAAATTTCATCTCCAAACAAGTGGTCAGGTGCTGGAATTGGCTGACCAGGGAGGTGGTTGAGTCACTGACCCTGCAGGTGTTCAAGAAACATTTAAATGTTGTACTAAGGGATATGATTTATTGGGGAAATTTTGGTGGCAGGTGGACAGTTGAACTAGATGATATTGCAGGTCTTTTACAACCTTGGTGATTCTATGATTCTAGTACATGATTATATGATATTTTTTATTAATATTATATGTTTTACATATTTTTGGTGTTGCACTGTGAAGTGTGTGTGAATGCAAGTAAAATGCATCCTGAAATTGTATGAATGAACAAATCTGGATGGGGGAATCAACCAATATTTATTTTGGGGAATTGTTGCTAATGGGAATTATCTCTCCAGTCATCCACAGCTTTTGACTTGGAGAAGCTTGTGTTACTCTTTACCTGTCAGGGAGTGACCTAGCAAGTAAGTGATGTGAAAGGTGAGTAACAGATTGATGTCTGAGGGTATTTTGATCCTTGACTCTTTTTTACTCAGCAGGATCAAAGTGCCTAAAGTAATTTTAATCTTTCACCCGCAATTGACTAAATTATGGACATTCTGATGGATATGGAAGATTACAGGCATAAGATTTCCATCAAGCTGAAAGAATTCCCATGTCCACCTGTGTATTAGAGGGATTGTTCATGTCTAAGTATAGAAGGAGTCTAACGCAACTGTGAACACATGCTATTTTGATGTTTGCAAGGCAGATTTTCCAAGCATGACAATACATTTGCAAATGTCATGATTTGAGATTGGTATAATGTTTAAAGAGGAGGAAATAATTAAGGAAGAAAGAATAGAGAGAAATCATTCCCAGACTTTTGAAATACTTCTAATCAAAATATATGGAAATTGCACTTAAGCAAAAATAAAAAATGTTGGCTGAAAAACAAAAGCTTATCTAAAAACAGTCCAATTTTACATATGATGTGTGCTGTAAGACCTCGTCTGTATTTATAGCCTTTGAGATTATTCTATACAGCACTATTCAAAAATATCATCCTTTATTCAGTTCATCACAAGCCTGTATTAAAAAATCTGACTTGGTCACTTTTGTGTAAATAACATACAAAGAGGACTTGCTTGGAAGATATCTAAGTAGGCATAAGTCTGATGAATGGTATTCCAGAAGTGCACATTTCCAGTGAAACTCTAAAGGATCTACAAATGGATAGCTCAAATGTACATACATAAACTACCATGTAAAGTTAGATGAGATGTATTACAACTCCCTGCTTATAATTCATCTACATTTCCATGCAAGAGACATTGATATGCTAGACAGAGTTTGAGGTAATATGTGAAAACTACACACTATCCATTTGTGAGTCTGAAAAATTCCAGCACAATTTAAATCATATAATTTTGAACTTTGTCTATTGGCATCTTGACCAAAAGCCATTGCTCTAAATTTTGTCAGTTTCTGAAATGCCAGCTAGAAATGTTATAATTCTCTCTCTTTTCTTTCTTCCTTTTCCCTAACCTATTGAAAAGTATTATTTTCAGCAGTTAAGAAGTGATTGAATTTCAGAAAACACTTTAGTGGTGGATGTAGGATATGGAGCTTTTTAATCACTCCAGGACAGAAAATATTACTGTGCATCCTCTGTGGAAGAAATTATTAAATAATTGCTAGGCTACCTGCTGTACCTTATCATAATTGTAATTCTTTTTTTCTTAAATGTTTGCTTGGAACTAGTTTCAGCCTTTGCTACATAGAAGGTTTTTAATCTTGGTTCTCACCCATACATATTTACCCGAGGCTGTCAAAGAGTAAGCACATTGGTTTATTAGGTGCTCTGCTAACCCAATCAGGTTGATAAATGTAGTTTTCAAACAGTAACAATAAATCAGAAAGCATTTTGGATAAGATATGACTTTGTCCTGTTCTATCAGGTATATTTGAAATCATTATACTTGAATATATGCACTATTGCTGTTACAAGAAGCAATGTTTAAAATGAAGGTCAATGAAGCTTTCAGAGCACTGACAAGCAATGGAAGATGAGAACATCGGACAGTTTCCACTTAGGGAAGATATTGCTGGGGTACAATATGCTGTAATGAATCGATAGGGAATTTCCCCTGGGAAGAAGGAGTAAGAGAAAGTACGACTATCAAATGTTCTGCATTGGAAGTCCAGAAAGAAAGAAATCTTGAAAATTGAACCTGTGAGAATCTGCTTAAAAGACAAAGTGTTCTGATTTGATCATCATAGCTTAAATTCATGCTGCAAAACTCAGTGGCACAAAGATATGTGTAACACATGTACATCTGTAGGATAGGCTTTTGTTGTACGAGAAATACCATGAAGACACACTCTAGAAAAGGTAGTGAATTAGACCGTATTATGTTCCTAGAATGCTAAAATTTCAACCCAGTTTAAGTGTTACCTTTGCTCAATTCTAAAATAAAGACCACAACTCTCAATTTGACTCCCAACTATAGAATTTATATATATCCACAGAAAATCTGGATCTTTTATATTTTCTACATTAGATTCTCAATAAAACTATCTTGTTAATACAGTCCATTCAACCAGGAACACTACGTTGAGCTTTAGCAACATCCAGGGATTTGGGGTTTCCCTAGTGAGCTCAGAGCAGGAGAGCATATAAAAATCTAATCTGCTGTTACTGTCTTCATACTATGAAGTAATAGGAAAAATGGAACTGAGATTAAAAAAAAATGGAGCAATATGGGAGAAGAATGCAAAAGATGCTTGGAGAATGTCACCATACCCAGCTCAAATAGCTGATTGAAGACTGTAATGAGTTCAGATATTCTCTGAACCTTTGAGCTGGAAAAAAATAAAAAGAGGGGGGAGGAGGGAAACAGTGGATCCCTTTTAGTAAAAAAAAAGGTATTCAGTTTAAGCCCATAGACCTGGAAGCATTTAAGACTGCAGGACGTAGGATTTGTTTTTTAATTGTATTTGTTTCAACTTTGTAAGATGTAATTCTGATAGGCTGGAACACAGTGTGAGTTTATTATTTTCCCCGTTACTTTCCCACAGAGCAATTTCATATGCAGCTCCAATTACAAACTGCAGTCAGATTTTTCAGAGGTGAGATTTTAGGCAGCTTGTCCTTACAATTTGAGGCAGTGTTAGCCTAATGTAAAGCATGCTGTTTTCAAGATTAAAAACTTAGACACTTCACCATTAGAAAATGAATATCGTGTTGGCATCTGATTAGCTTAGCAAAAAAAGAAAACACCCATTCCTATGGCAAGAACCAAGCAATGACTAAATAAATGAATGCACGATACTGCTGTCTAGCCTAACATGGGTTAATGCTTGTACCTTTATGATCTTGCAAAACACATTTATAGATCTTCTCTTGTGTTGTTTCAAATTATTTCTTCGTTTCTTTGTGAGAAATGCACACACATAAATTGTTTATGAAAGCTCATCTCCGACACCATTTATCCACTTTTCTTGAGATATCTGATTTGCCAAACTGAAACCTTCTTTTATGGTATATGAGACTCTTCCTGACAAAATCCCCATTTAAGCGCTAGAGACGGGGTCTCTCCTGGGGACTAGTAATGAGATACAGAGCAGAGTTCTGCAGAAGTTCAAAACAAAAGTTTAAGCCACGTGAATCATGCCTTGCTGGAAAGAAACATTTCATGTTTTTGTGCAGAAATCAGACATAGATCATCATGTGGTCTGGCTTGAATATGAAATCAGATGAAATCTTGGGTTTCAGAAACATATGCCCTTCAGAACTTGATTGTGCAAAACTCAGACTGTTACAGAAGAGTATCCTATCAGTGCGTAAGGACTAAGTGGCTGGGTTGCTGCAGAACAGGACAAAGTATAAGAAAGCGTGTAAGCAGTTCTAATGCTACTCGCGGCATTTCTCAGGTGCAAACAGTAATCTAGTGCTCTGTTTGGAGCAGCGGGTGGAGCAGTCTCACACAGCCTGGTGCAAAGATTGTGCACTACCCTTACTAAAACACGTTTCAGCATTAGGTGACTCACGAACTCTGAATGGAGCACAGGAGAAGGTGTGGAATGGCTGAACATATCATCTGGGAACCATTAGTACACACATGATGTGGGCTTCAGGGTGTATGGGATGGAGAGTGCAGTCCCTCTGTCCTACCGTATTTCCCATTCTAGGCATTTGCTGTGTTTTGGGGTTAAGACTTGTGGCTCATATCTGGCCCAGGCATACCAGTATGGACTGCTGGAAGTATATGTGAAGTCTTGTTCACAATCGTGTTCCACTTATAAATATCATTACTTGGGTTGATTTTGGCAGACCTGTTGGGCATTCACACCATAAATGGCTCAGATGCTCGTCTTGTACATATCAAAGTCCCTGAGAAACATGTTCTTTCCTATGAAAGGCATTCATGAATGGTCTCCAAAAATACTGCTTCATGACATCTCCTTTCCAATATCATATGGGGCACAAAATATTCTTTCCTGTGGCTTCCTGTGATGAGATATTCTAACAGAAGTCAAATTTTCTTTTTTAGTTTTATGTCTTACATTTAGGAGATCCTTCTGTATCCATTTCACCCCAAATCACCTTTTTTTTTCTCCATCCTAGTTACAGAACTACTTAATTCACTTTCAAAAGTAAAGAAATAGAAATAATTGAGGGTTTTTTGGGGGGGGA
>JACDJE010000060.1:3552695-3572280 GCA_016647715.1 Pavo muticus
GAATCTCTTGATTGTTTTTCATCTGTTCTTCAAGTATTTTAAAATAATTGAGAGGAATCTTGGTTACCAAAGACAAAAAAAAAGTCCAGATATTTAGTTTTTTTCCGTGTTTTTTTTTTTTTTTCTTTTTCCTCTTGGAACTGATGCACATCATATAGTCATTTTCATCTCCTGTGTTTTTTTGGTGTGAGGTTTTAGAAAACAATTGCTTGAGAATTCTCTTCCCTCTTTTTCTGGTGGGATACACCCATTAAATTCCATGCAAACTCTAAAATGTAAACAGAAAGTCTGCAGAGAGGAAAGGTCTTACATCAGAAGAGACACCATCTTTCAGTGCTTGAAACGTCAGAGAGATCTCAAGCCTTACCCTAAGGCAGTTTTCTTCAATTTTGGTTAGATTTTTCTCTAGAGAGATCAAAATCCCGAATGACCGCCTACTTTTTAGGCTCCTAGCTTCTCTAGTTTGGATATCTTACCCAGCACAGAAGTACTTTGACTTGGGAAGTACAAATCTCTCTGTCTTGAGGCTCTGACACCTGTCAAAACTCTGTAGAAATCTGAAACTTTGCCCAAGTCTCTGGAGTGATCTGATACGTCAGGTGTATACTGAACACCCCTAAACCATACTGCCAGTATTGAGACCACTACTAAGAATAGCAGAAGGGACTTTTTCTTTCAAAAACACAACAAAAGGAGGGGCTGCCTGTCTTTTATGTATTGACCCAACATTTTAAGTACTCAACAAGGACTTGGGAGATATGGGCTTGTCTCCTCCAGCTGAAACTGAACACTTATCTGGAGAAAGGAAAGAATCACAAAGCCAAGAACTGAGTAAGAGCAAGGCTGACTCTTGTAGATAGGATATGTGAATGCATTAGGCAAAGCTGGCTCCTACTCCATGGAATAGTTATGGATTTAACCTCGCCTTACCCATTTTGCCCTCAGATGTAATAAAAGCTGTTAATACAAAGTGTGGGGAACACTCACTTCTCAGAAAGTATCTCAACCACTAAGAGTCAAGACATTTTTCTTTGATCTGCTCTCGATCACGTGCAATACACTGTTGAGCTTTGAACAGGAAGGAAGAAAAGCAGACTAGGCTCTCTATAACTCTACAATTAAAACACTCTCTGAGGAAGAGGGAGATAGGAGGAACCCCAAACCTGAGGTAGAAAAAAAATTCAGATTTCCTGATTTCTACACTTCAATTGTGAAAGTCGGATTAATTTTCAGAAGTGTGTGGTATTTCCATATTGAATTGTGAATGTGACCATTGTCCTCTTAGGAGAAAAGATTTTCCTCCACAACACCATCAAGTTTATTGGAATTCATAATACTGATTTTGTCCTCTTTGATTAAACTAGAGAGGTATAAAAAAAATCAGATATAGTATCATAATAAACTATCTCTCTATAAGGTCATACAAAACCTTTAAAAATGATTTGACAATGAACAGTGAATATGTTAGTTATCTTCTACTGACAAAGTAAATCTATGCTCAAGTAGCTAAAAACTCATTGAGCTGGTCTGTGAGTCCTCTAGAACTGCTAATCTTCAGACTGAGGAAATTTCCCTTCCGCTTTTAATTTTGAATAACAGAAACTGTGTACCTTTCTTTGGTAGTCCACTTATGTCAACATGCTTCAACTTGTCACAGTATTAGACTTCCATGTAACTCAAAGTCTGAAGATGACTGTTAAAACTCTTGCAGGACAAATAATGATATTAATCACAAAGTTATTTTTATTTTTAACTACTAGATCTGCTCTGAAACAAAGTTAGAATAAAAATATTCATCATTATTTGAAAATAAATTATTTTGGTCTTCTTTTCATAGTAGACATTTTCAAAACAATTTTGTTTTTAAAAGAATATTGGACTAAGTCTAGACTGATATTTTTACTGAAAATGAGAGGGATAAAATATTTAGGAGTGTACATAGCAGGAAAAGTAAAGAAAGACAAACCTCAGTAGATTTATACCCACAAATACTAAAGGCAGGATCGTGTCTGGCCCCATGATGGAGGTAGGAATTTGCTTAGAATCTGCTCCCCCTTCATTTCATGGCAGCTTTCAGGGCACTAGTAGAATAACTTTCTTACATTGCCTTTCAGAGAAAATAACATTATTATTAAACTCCAATCTGGATTTTGTGGATATGAGAAGGGAAGATTTTTGCAAATCAATTAAACAGAGTACTGGCTATAGGGATAGTCAAGAAAGTTACTATTTTGACTTTTTTTTTTTTTTTTTTTTTTTTTTTGTGGTGTGAGAGCCACAGTACCATTGGTAATGTGTGCAGAATACAAGCAGCAAACCTCTTCAGTCTCATTCTTTCTGAGAAGAAAGGAGAAGTTCTGCCTCTTCCGTCTCTCGTTGAAGAAGGAGAGAAGTAAGGTAGGATAACAGAGAAACAGAGAGAAATATTTCCTTTGAAATATTTCATATAAAGGAAAGGAAGTGGAAATTTTGCATTGGCTATGGACAAGTGTAGGCCTTCCATATTAGAAAATTTTCAGTCAAGGAAAAAATTATGGTACATCTGTGCATTAAGTATTACCATAATTCCATTACATTATATTACAGTATTATTTATAATACAAGAAATTGATTTGAGGAAAAGTATGAATCAAATTCACTGTACCGCTGGCAAAATGAATTTCAGGGGTATATTTAAAAGATCTTTATGATAAGCACCTGAAGATTATATCAGCATTTGCTACTGAGAAGACTATTTGCCATTTTTAATTCAGATTTACAAATAAAGGATTGTGTTAGACCCGTCATCAATCCTTACTATTGAGTTATAGAAATGGATAGGAGCCTTGTGCCATCTTTGCTTGTTAAAGAAGATGCAAATATTTCATCTGGGTATAGAACCTGAAAATCTTTCTTTATATTTATTTATTTACTATTATTTTGTGGGTTTGACAGTTGTACTGCTTACATGAAAACATAGGCCTTGAGATCACAGGGAATGGAATGAATTTCATTCCTTCTGAGCTCTCACATAGTACTCAGTTGTCATTGTCACTTCTCAGGTTTACATGAAAACCTATAAGAACTTCTTGTACTGTATGTGTAAAACAAAATTTTAAGTAACATAACCCTTCTGTGATAGTGTGCAGATAAGTTTTATTCTCTAAATTGTTTAGAATACATTTTGGCAAGATTTATGTCAATCAGAAACAGTGCAAATACTGAAGCTAGAATATGCTGTAGCTCACAGAAAAGCAGTCAAATCAACTGTCTTAGCAATTAATTTTCCTTCCGCAGTACACTGGGATGTATTTGCTAATCATGTGGGCACATAGAAATGTCCCTTTCTGGTTTTATAGGTGGTTTGGGAAATGGATAATAGACACATGGGTTAGCTGAAAAATCTAATCTTTATGCTTTTTGATGAGTGTTAGATGATTTCTATTTATTTATTTTTTACATGTGTTGAGTGTGAAAAATTTTGATTTATTCTAAAGATGTCCAGAGCCATAGATAGATGTTTGCTGTTGCTATAAATCAAAGATATAAAATATATAATTATGTTTATGAGTTGTAAGAGAAGCTACAATAAAAAGGGAATTTGTTCAGATAAATTGGATCTTGAGGACAATGCCTGTCACGAGATCAATAAACAGCATTTGTTAAGCAACAGCATTGCAGAAGAGACTGTCACAGAATTTCAGCTTCATCAAGCTCTTAGTAGAAGAGTAGGTAATTGGGTGAGGTAGAAAAAAGGTAAATGTTAAATCATTAATATAGCTACTAGAAAAAATAACACTACTAACGTGTGTCTACTTGACTTATATTTTAATCAAGATGTTATTTGTACTCAATTTTATGAAGATACCTATAAAAATACTTACACTATGTGCAGTGCAAGTTTATTACTTTTTAGCCTGAGCGCAACTGGCAGTCACATCCAGTTAGAGGATAAAAAAAAAATGCAAGATGGAAAGTCTTATTGAGAATATTAAGGTGAGTAGATCTGCACTTTTACATTTTTTACCATCCAAATCGCAGTGGAATGCAAGTCTTTGATGCCTCTTAGATCCACTTTTTATGAGACAGAATTTTTAATATTAGAAGTTGGATAGTTCTACAGCAACTTCTGAATCTCAGTTGATTGAAAAAAAAAAAAGAGGAATTTAGTAAGGGAAATAATTGGTGTATAGATCAAGTTCTCATGATGGGCAGAGCTATGTGGACCCATTTTGAAATGTTTATATGCCTTTGAAAAATTTACTGTCTATATGAATATGCTATCTAATTAATTTAATTTCTATAAGAAACAATTAGCTGTAATTGATTGGTGCTTATTTCTGTGCCATTGTGGCATTTCTTAAAAATCAAATTATGAGTGTCAAATCTTTTTGTGCACATTAGCTCTAGGTTGTAATAGGTTCTGTACTGAGACCTTGACATACTTTATTCAACACTGTATCCAAATTGTGAGGAAACTAGAACAGTTTCGTTACCTAAACACCATCAAAGATTAGAGATACCAGTGGAGACTCCCTATGGCATAGAGACCATTTATACTTGGCAAGTGCATGCATGATCAATGAGAGAACTCTGGGACATCTCAGGACTGGGGTAGTGATTATCCCCTTCTATGTGGCACTGGTGAGACTGCACCTCAAATAAAATGCGTTCATTTTTGGGCCCCTCAATGTGTGGACACAGAGTTTCTTGAGAGTGTACAGAGAGGAAAAATGAAGCTGATGAAGGGACTAGAAAACGAGACTTATAGAGAGTGAATGAGGAAACTGAGGCTATTTAGTCTGGAGAGGAGGAGGCTGAGGGGAGACCTCATTGCTCTCTTCAACTGCCTGAAAGGAGGTTTCAGCAAGGAGGGTATGGGTCTCTTTTCTCTGGTGACAAGAGATGAGACACAAGGAAGTGGTCTCAAGTAGAACTAGAAGAAGTTCAGGCTGGATATCAGGGAGAATTTATTGACAGAGAGGGTGGTTAAGTATTGGAATGGGCTACCCAGGGAAGTGGTGGAGTCTCTATCCCTGGAAGTATATAAAAGATATGTGGGTGTGGTACTTAAGGAGGTAGTATGTGAGGATGATGATTGGAGTTGGTTATCCTGAAGATGTTTTCCAACCTAGATAGTTTTATGATAACTATGTTTCTACGATTTTATGATTTCCATGTTTAATTTGGAACTGGATTCCATTGCAAATTTGCCAAAAACAAAAAACAAAAATAAAACATTCATAGAACTATGGTGCCCATGGAATACTACAAAATGATAATGATTGCAATCCTATTTTGAGGAAGCAGACTTAGCTGCTGATTCAAAAATATGTTTTGTTTTTTTTTCTGTGTGTGTGTGTGTACAGTACAATAATCCAAGTTGTTTACTTGTGAGCGAAATCCAAAATAGCCACAAAATGGCTAGTTTAACATGCCCATTTTCTCTAACTAACAAGATTTGAGAGTTCAACTGATCGGGCTTTTTGCCTGTAACACAGCACATTAACTGCAGCTATTTAGTTTCTATCTGGAATTAATTTGCATCCTTGGAGCCTGGAGTCTAGGTAGAGAAATCTTGCGTTTGCCAGTAAAAGGTATGTGTATGCATGGAAGTGCTGTGTCTGCAGCTCTCCCCTTTGTAATTATATAATTAGAGGTGAATAGAACAACTAAAGAACCTTCTGATAAAATATTGTTTACTTAGCATGATAGCAATGAAACTTTGCAAAAGAGAGGGAACTGGAAAATAATATGTATTCTACTTCTTTATCTCAAGCTTTGTTATCTCCTCAAGAAAGGAAAAAAGGTTTCCATAGGTCAAACATCTGTATTTACCTGCCCAAGGAGTTTCTGAATAAATTTTGATTATTAATGAAAATTATTAGTAATAGCACTATTAAAATTGCTGCTGCTGCTAGTTAAAACTGCTATTGACTGTTTGAGTTCCATTTTTCTATGCCAAATCAACTAAAAAGATTAATTACAAAACAAACAAACAAACAAACGTGGAATTGCCAGATGTCATAGATAAAACTTTTTTTTTTTTTTTAATTGAACATAGTTTTTGAAATNAAAAAGCAAATAAATAAGAATGGACACTTCCTGTGCCTAAGAGTAGTTTTAACTGTATAAAGATGCCCTGAACAAATAATGTGATATTTCTCTCCTTATCAAGAAAAATTTTTATTCACCTAAAGTGTTGTTTTGGCTATAAATATCTTTGTCCCACTTAGGAAGTGTGGATTGCACAGTTTTAACCACATAAGTACATCTTTTTTGAGCAATGTAAGAACTTATCAACCATCTTTCTTCCCTTCCTCCAGGTGTTTTGTTCAGAATTGCTGAAATGAATTGGGAAGGACAAAGTAGTATTAAATCTGGAAAAAAAAAAATATTCCTGGAAATAAAATTTTAACCACAAAGGATCTGCCTTCCTCTGTTTATTTACATTATACTATTTTTTAAAAAACATTTTTAATAGTAAAAGTATGTCAAAATAGATTTTTTCTCTTTTTCTCATACATTCTAACTGCTTTAAAAATAAAGAATAATGGATTTTTTTTTCTACATTTGGCTGACCAAAAGAGAATGCCAGAGCTAAAAAAAAAAGACTTTAAAATAATTAATAACCGCATTTCCCCATAATACATTTTTTAAAAAAGGAAAATATTTGTTTGTTGTGAAACAATTTCTCAGTGAAACAGAATAGCTAAAAAAATCCAACAATCAAACAACAAAGTACAGAAATGTTAATAGTTTAGAATACAGATTAACCTCTTAACTGAAACACATAAAAGGAAAAGAGTCTTGATAAATAAGATTGCATTCATACAAAAGGCAGAAGTGCTTAGATATTTGGTTTAGCTCATTTTGCACTGTTCATATTGTAGAGTACAAACAAATGTAAACGTATGTATTCTTACTATACTTTTTTCTAAGGACAATCAGCAAAAACAAAGTGATTTTTCATGAAAACTTCATATCCATTCATGTAGCTACGCGTAATCCATCAGTGTTACATTGCAACTGAGGTAGCTGCCAGCCCCACACAGAGGCAAGTCTCCAAGAATGTAAATATATACATGTATATATATAGCAAATTGGAAAAGCGATATACAGTTGCATAGCCAAAGAGGGCACAGTCTTCCCATGGTATTATTCATTGCTATTATGAGTTTAGCTGAGTCGGAGGTCTGTTCATGTGATGGTTAAGCTGCCTGTCAAAGGGGTGTTTGGCACTTGCTCCTCCTTTGCACTTTGAAGTCCACTTCCTATAGTAACATTTTCCAGTCATAACACCTCCTTCTTCACAGCTAAAAGTCAAGGCTTCTAGCCATCCCCTTGTGCTTTAAAATGTAGAATCTGTAATTCACCCCTAAGGAAATGAACCAATTACAAGAAACTTGATTTAACTTCCTGATGTGGTAGAAAAATGGAGATCTACTATGAAAGTAAGCCCACAAGTTAAGATATATTTGTGAGTATTTAGCAATTACAGTCATCTGGAACATTCAAAGAAACAAACTCAATCATTTTCTGTAAGGACCAGTCACTGCACATAGCATCAGAGAATAACGAAGCCATTATGGCTGCCACACTCTAAACAGAGAAACATGTGTGAAAGTTCCTGTTCTGGATGTAGATTTCAGTATTTTCATGGTAGCAGGATAAAGGTCTAGTCTGTAAACTGCAAAGAATGTGGGTAAAAAATATTTGTCCACAGCGAAACGGAAATACCACACAGAGTTTCATACACATAGATGGTATGGAGATATTCACAATCAAAGGTTTAGTTTGCAGTAGAAGTTTAAGACACCTTGAATTGTTGCTCATTCTTTGATATCTGAGAAGTTAATACTTGCACTGAAACCTTGGAGATGTAGTACATTCTATCAGATAATAAAATTAAAAATTAATTACTTTCATTGTTTCATGTTCCACTCAATGTGCTGTTATAGCAGTAGCAGTCCAACAGTACACAAAAACGATATTTTGTCTAAGAACTCTTCTCATTTAGTAGCTGGGATTGCTTTGAGTATTTCATCATTCAGGTAGTCATAATTTTTTTAAATACTCAAGATTTTTTCTTTGAAATTCTACATCATCTTTATCCCAAGAAAAATCAGGGATACTCTGTGCATTTGTGACAACTGGAAGAGTATGAACACAATGTTACACTATCTTACAAATCAGTTTAAAAAATGTTTGGGAAAATACTGTAATCAGGTTTATAGGTACTAATACAAATACTCAATATATTTCGCAAATATTCACTAAACAGTTAATAATATAAGCTAGACTGCTAATACAGTTTTGCTGTGGAAAAAAAAAAAGGTTTTAGAAAGAGTCTTAGGCAGAACGAACTAGCAGGCCATAAATAGTTTTGGAAAAACTTAAGTTAGTAGACTTCTACTTATTTCAGATTTGCTTTCTGACATGTCGCTAATCTAGTGTACAATATAATGCAGCAAATAATGCAAGCAGTACGTTACAAAACACAGTATAACATTCTGGAAAGGACATATGATGCTTTTATGACTCCTGTTTCTTAGGATTGATTTTCATTCTAAAGCACAGAAAGATTAAATGATGAAATGCCAGAATAAGGTGAAATGGAATTTCCAAGTTCTGCAAATGAGGCAGAAAGCTTGTAGGCATTGAGCCAAATATCTCCAATGAGGGATGTCTGTTTGATTGTGGAATTTATTTTTATTTTTTTAACCAAACAGACAGCAAACATTCTTCAATCAGGATTTATGTAAATCCTTTAAACTGAATTTCTGCCACATATAGTGATTGCACAATCCTAAGTCGGCTCTAACAAGTTAAATGGGGTCAGGATCAGGATGGTTTGCAAAGGAAGACAACAAAGAAAGCTAAGGATGTAGCAGGAAATTGTCATGGTCCCAAGGCAATAGGGCAGCTTTTAATTTTGCCTGACTCAGATATAAAACAGCACCTTTTAGCCTGTAGACAGACATGCGGGCTTGTTCTAGAGTGAAAGCCAGTGTCCTCCCCCTGCAATGACTGTATCCTGTTGCATACTTGGCAAGCATAAACATAATAGCACTACTGTCCTTGCCAAAGATTCATTTGGAACTGCAGTTATACTGATGAAATTAATTATCTGCCTTGACTAATTTAGGCAATTTGTTTAGCCATTTTGCTTTTAGGGGTGCATGGGGGTATATTTATTTGTTTGTTTGTTTATAGTGGAGATTCTCAGTATCAGATACGGCAGAGAAATTTAAACAGAAATATATTTTTAATAAAGAAAATAAATCATGCCAAAATTGAATTTCTAGTCTGCTAAGCTGTAAATATAGGGGCTGTGTTGTTTATCCATCTCACTTGTCAGTGTCCCTAAATAATTTCTCAGAATTGTGGTCAATTTTTATTAAATTTGGAAAAAAAAAAAAAAAAGAAGACTAGATGTCTCAAAGTTAATTACATCCTATAACTTTCAGGCATAGCAGTATCCTGTCAGAAGAGATACATCCAGAGCAGTATCTTCACTGCCAGATATGACTTAAAGGCTCTCAGTTTTATTCAAGAGGCAGGTAGGCAGCTGGCACATAAGGACTGCTTAGGGTTATCTCCAAACTAGCCATCTCATGTTTTCCTTTGAGAGAGCACACAGAAGGGAATGGGAGCTATTTTAATCAGGTGGCTGGTCACTGTACATAAATCCATGGAAAAAGAAGGCTTCATTAATTCTACTGATCATGGAGTAACTTTACTTTTTATTTGGAAGGAAAATATATCAAAATCTGTCTTTGTTTCAGAAAATGTTGCTAAGCCATATAAGAAGTTCAAAATCAAACTTATACATTGATTTTTACTCAATTTTATATTGTCTCTGTTGCTCATATGTCATTTCATAACCTGCTGTGCCTGTCCACATCAAAACAGGTGTCAAAATGGCAAATATCTCACTGGGAATGTTAACTTCAAATGTGGCTTCATTTCAGTATCTGTTTTGCAGAGAAAAGTAAGTCTGAGCAGGGACTTTTTTGTTTAAAGCTAAATTAATCTTATTTTATCATCATAATTTCAATATTTGTGTGCTCCTGAAATATGCTTTTGCAAGATCCATATCCTCAAAATTCATCCTTTGCACAAAGATCCTTGCCTGTCTAGCTGTGCAATCTTACAGTAAGCCTCCAAAGACCTTGACCTCTACTTTCCATCAACTTTGTGATCATGGAAAGCTGACTCCAGTACCACACTGGGAGAAATGCTCAGGACAGCGTCTATGGATACCCAGTACCTCACAAAGCTGGCCTCCTTCTTGCAGACAGAAGTTTGCCTTGCACTGCCATCCTCCTGAGATCCCCACAAGACCACATGGAATTTTTCCCCTTGGAAGTGCTCTTTTGATGGAGAGTATATCCATGACAATGAAATGACAATAGCGATGTGGAAGGAAAAGCTGTTCAAAGTGGCAGGTTGGCACCTCAAATTTAGTCTTATGTGTCAGAGGCTGTAGAGCTTATTTGTTTACTGTAGTGGGAAACCTGTTGCATTCCCCCACTGCTTGCAACTCCATGTTCTCCTCAGAGTTAAGGATTTGATAATCCAGGAAGTCACAGAATCACAGAATCACAGAATCACTAAGGTTGGAAAGGACCTATAAGATCATCTAGTCCAACCATCCACCTATCACCAATGGTTCTCGCTAAACCATATCCCTCATCACAGCATCCAAACGTTCCTTGAACACCTCCAGGGTCGGTGACTCCACCACCTCCCTGGGCAGCCCATTCCAGTGCCTGACCACTCTTTCAGAGAAGTAGTATTTCCTAATATCCAGCCTGAATCTTCCCTGGCACAGCTTGAAACCATTCCCTCTAGTCCTATCACCAGTTACACGAGAGAAGAGGCCGACCCCCAGCTCACTACAACCTCCCTTCAGGTAGTTATAGAGAGCAATAAGGTCTCCCCTGAGCCTCNAGTAGGACAACCTGGGAGATTTTTGTTGAAAGGCAGATTTCTGATCTGAGCTGATATAACGTAACCCTCAATCTTACAAAGTCAGTGGTAAAGCCCAAGAAGACATGCTCCTACTTCTTGCATTCATCCATCCTTTTTGCTGTCCCTTTTTCTCAGTAACAGTGACATGGATGATGGTATATTTGAATAGTGTATCTTGTGCTCACAAAAACTAAAGCAATGTATTTCTTCTCTCTCCTAACTCCAGAGTGTCTCTTCACTTTTAAGGTTTGTTTCATCTTCACTGTTTCTTTAATGTTTTCTTATTTGTTTTTTTCCATCAAAACTGTTTTAGGTTGAAGGACAAAATAGTTTCCCAACTGTCTGATTCAGAGATCTTTTTAGATCCATCACACATACCTCTATAATTTAAGCTAAAGCAATAACTGGTGAAAACAGAAAGCTGCTTCTATCTCTGAGTTATAACTTCTTTCTCAGTGCCTTACACTAAGCCTTTGTTACTTGTCAAAGGAACATTAAAAACCATGAATCTCAGCTTTATTTGTGTGGCCTCTTTGCTGTAGAGAACAGTCAAGTATGTACACTTATTTGATACATTCATCCTGAGCAGAAGATACAGGCTCCAGTACACCCACCAGAAAAGAGACCCTTGGCAACAACACAGCTGTCTTATTTTATACAGTAAGTGCAGGATGCTAATGGGCTATGTGCCTTAGAGGTGTGAAATGATGAAGAGCATACAATTATCCCTGATCAGTAAGAAAGTAAGGACCAAAGCAACTCCTTGCTCCCATTGCGCTGTTTGTGAAGCAGTGAAATCGCCACTCCCGACACAACTTATGAATCTTTTTTCTTAGGTGGCTGCCATGTCAAGTGAAGGCTCAGACACAAGGATTTGGGGTTGGAGCCTTTTCGGTGCAGTTTTAGAGGTTTAGAGGTATGGTTTACAGATAAGAAATCTCCAGCAAGCCCTATCGAAAGTAAACAGCTGCAATACATAAAACTGATATATCTCAGCTTCAAAAGTCTATAATCTAATCAAATCCCTCTAATTTTCAAGGTGACAACAGAAGAAAATATTTTCTGCAATATTTATGATAACTTTCATCTTCCATCTAGTGGTCCCTAGAAAAAAAAAGGGAAAATGAATTGAACATGGGAAAAACTATTGGTAATTGTCTACCTTTGTTCTTATAAATGGTTTGTGATTGTTTCTCATGTTCCAGGGTAATTAAACCTTCAGAACATGAAATCATGAAAAACTGTAAAACGTGTAGAATTATTAGCAAGAGAAGGCAGTTTAGAACCAAGAACTGTAGAATCAAAAAGCAATAGACCTGCTCTGTGCCCCGGCACTAACTGGCATTATGTACATTTCTGTCCTGCGGTATAAGGGTGGCTTACAAATGCTGAGGTGTTAAACTTCAGCAGTGTCACACCAGAGATGGTGACAAGAACAGCGTAGTGTCTGGCAAGCGGCGGGGCATGAGCACGGACCACCGGTGCTGGAGTTTATCAGGAGAGCTCAGACGGAGCTCACTGCTCCATGCTGCCATTTCCTCTCTGCCAGCCTCCTGTCTGCCTCAATTGCAGGCTCGCCCCTGCTCACAAAGTGCATTAAAGATAAACACCATTCAAATCATTCCCAGTCCCTCTGACTGACAGCAGTACTTTGTCAGCCTCAGCAGCTCCCTGCGCTCACTTCACAGGGGGTGTGATAAAGAGGATGTATGGAAGCGGATTTTAATTACAGGCATTTTTACTCAAGGAGGGGAGTAAACAGATGAAAAATGTAGAAGTGTGACAGATCTACATAATTAATTGGGGCCTGAACTAGGAAGCCACTGGATTGCTGACAGCCCCTGTGCTTGGTAGCAATCTGAGGATGAGGAAAGGGAAAAGGAATAGGCATTTGGAGCCTCAGATTATATGTTTTAATTGAGAGCATATTAAAAGCATCTCCATCACACTTGGTCATCTCACCAAGCTGCTCATTCATTTAAAAATATAAATAAAAAATTAAAACTGTTTAATTATTTTCTTTTGGAATGAAAGTAATAAAGAACCCCTCTGAAAGATTTTTTAATCAGCTTCCAAAAAGCCTTAGAAAAGCTAGCCCCCCCCCCCATTCCTCTTTTTAAATGGAATTTGTAATCTAATGAGGAAATTATTTATGAAGTATTTGCTCTGCACCTGAAAATACCTCCAGTGAAATTATGTTTGGCAACCTGAAGCACTTTGAAGTCGATGGAGTGGCAATAAAAATTAGGCCTTCATTAAAGAGCAATGCCTTTTCTCCACCTAACTGGCACAGCCTCAAGAGGTCAAACTCTGGGAAGGCCCCAGATCTCTGCCCAAGACTTGCCTGCACACCACACATGGAAGCAATTTTGCCCATATTCTCCACTGCTTTTTATGAATTTCTCCTTCTCCTTCCCCCTCCCCACCCATTTTTTCAGGCTTCCTTCTACAGCTTTCATGTTGCATTTAGGAAATTAAGAGTAACTGTCAAATTACTCTGCAAATAGGAGAATATAAGTTTGGAAGGAGTAGAACTTGCCTTTTGCCCTAGGGCCAAGTCAGTGGAAGAGCAACAAAGGGATCCTTGAGAAGTGTTTGGACAGACTGTTTTAGCAAACCAGGCTCTTATTTTATCAAGTACGCACAATTTTTCCATCAGCGATTTCCACCCACTCCTCCTTCCTGTAAGTTATTCTTTCCCCTTGTGCACCCCACTTGCTGCCTGGACTGGGAGAGGTACTGGGAATGATTACAGCCCCTGAGTACTGGCAGGGTGGGTATTGACCCCTGGAGAGAGATGGAAGGGGCTGGGAACTGTGGATTCCTTGTGGGACTGCATACAAAAGGTGGAGTTCAATTTGAAAAAAAACCACCACTTCTCACACATTTACAAAGAGTATGTAAAGGAGGGAGTAGTTACTTTAATTAAATACTGAAATCTTTCGGAAAAAAAAGTGAGAGAGGAAAGCTCAGAGGAATTGTAATCTATGGAGATGTAAGCTAATTACTTAATCACTTGCATTTGTAAATCTTATTATTGGAAAAGAAATTACTGTAGTGATTAAATTACAGATATTTATCTGCTAATAGCCCTGATTAACTGGTGATGCTAATCTGTCATTCTGAAAGCCAATATTAACGGCATCAATCTCTCAGAACAATAAACAGTTTATATGAAAGAAAACTTTGTCCCCGTAAAGTCCAGATGTGCAAAGGGAATGCGGGATATGTGAGATCCTGGAACCAGTTTGCTGGACCAAAACAGCTGACACTCTCAAAATGAGTTGTTTTGGCCTATTAACCCGTTGTCAGGCACAAAGTGCTACTTAGTTATGAACAAGCGATGTCTTATACTGCAAAAGCAATTTAGTTAGCAGCACTTCTAGAGTAAATAAATAATTCCTAGGCTTAATTTATTACCAGAAAGTTATTAGGGCTGGAGAGAGCAGGTAGGCCAGAGAGAGTTGTTACTAAGTCTTGTCTGGAAAGAAAAGATAGCTGATAGAAGCCAAAGAGAGGTATAATTTATTTATTTTTAACAGATACTTGACTGATGCTATTGATTTTCACTTTGGCTAAATAAACTTTTTCTTTTTAATCAGTGTTTCTTACCACAAGGGAAAGTGATGAAGAGGAAAAGTGGAAGGACCAGTACCTTAATTTCCTCTCCATGTTGCAGGGCAGGTTTTACAGGGAAATGAAACTCCAGCAAATAAACCCAAGTTAGAGCTTCAGAGGAAATTTGCTGTGAAGCAGACAATGGCAAAGTACCCAGAGAAGATCAAGTTTCCTATTTAAGCTGTTCAAGAAGTACTGCAGGAAAAAAAAAAAAAGAAAAAAAAAAAGAAATGAAACAATTGCTATAAGTGCTTGCCTTACAGAACTCCTATCTCAAATATAACTGGAATCTACCAGTGTAATCTTTATGATGACCAGATGTTACTATTTCTGGGAATGCCCTGAGTTTTCAAGGGCTACTCCAGTTTCCCGGTTGATTATATTGAAACCAGTGTTTTCCTCAGTTACAATAAAATCTGCCAGCTGGCTCATCGCATCCTATCAGGGCCATTTCTTCTATCCCTATGATTTGAAGCAACTTTTCTTTGAGCAGAAATCACTCTGGTAATGTTTAAAATAAGAATCATGACCTTTTGATTAACTTAAATTGGAGATTATCGGTGAAGGAAAAGAGAGCAGGGAAGGCACAAGATGACTACTGCATGGTGTTTCTCAGGCTAAATGCAAATATAAGGACATAGCCGTAACATCTGACCAGAAATAGTATGAAAAGACATTCACCTCGGCACAATTTCCACTATGTCTCCTTTTTTTTCCCCAAGAATGACAGAATTTCTGTTAGAACAGTCAAATTAGATGCAATTGAGCATCTGCAATAGGTCTGAGAGACTGCCACATGTCCACAAGTCCCAGGAGAGTCTATGGCACGTGTGAAACAGAGTTCTAGATATAGTAGAATAGAGAGGACTCTCAGGTCTCCTTGTCAGCTTTCTCCTTTAGAAAGCTGGGAAGTGCAGAAAACTCTGTGACTAAGAAATGATATTGAGTGGCTGTTAAGAAATGTTTTCTTGTGGGTTGGGAAGCTGCAGAGTTATTTTCCCAACAAACAGAGTGAAGATTATTACTACAAAGGAAAGGATCCTAAACCCAGAATTGACTGCAGTCAGATGCACTGGCAAATAATTTTATCCCTAGCACTGGATCCTTGGTTACATGAAAATATTCAAAAGTAAGGGACCTTCGATTCATCTAATCTTTCTTGAATTTGTATGTTTATATATGTATTTCACTGGGACAGAACCATGGCAAGCAAATTCAAAAGAATGGAGAAAAATGAAAGCACTGGAAGCTAATGAGAGAATGAGAACTCAACAAGGCATTTTCTTTTCCATTTAGATAAGATATAGATGATGATAAAATGAATAAATAAAAGCAAACAAACGAAAGAAACAACAACAAAAACAAACAAACAAACAAAAAAGCAAACTTTCTCTTTAGTGAACAACTTAAAATATTATTAGAATGTTTCCTACTTTCTTACAATGAGTTATATGATAAATCAAGCTAGAAGCTTTCATTCAGTCTCTAGAAGTAGTCACATAAAGAATGAAAAGATGTAATTCATGTAATGTTTCTGAAGACTGAAGTTTCACTCTGAAAGAGAAACAAAATGTGTTTTCAAAAAATGTGCATCTGTTAAACAGCCAGATTAGAGACCTGTATTTGCTGCTAGGCTTTTGTTAACTAGAGCCAGTTATCAGGGAATAAATTGCTACACTCCTAACCTGAGTTCTGGAGTGAAAGAACAGGGAGCTCTAATAGCTAATTTTCCACCCACTTAAACAAGCCAATTTAGGCTTTTTGATCCAAGATCTTTCTAAGTTCCTATCACTGAGTTATTGTTGCTTTGCATTCTGATTTTATTAATAAGAAGGAATAGAAAGACAAGATCTCTACTTGCTGTAATCCTTCAAACAAATTTATTTTTCTGTAAAGTACTAATGGTAAAGTGTTGAAATGAAAATATATAATTTACTGTAGGCCTATGTTTGGCTTTCCAAGTATTTTTTCTGCATGTTTTCTTTCCTGTGGTAATAATGATTATGGTATATTTATATGTATTTACTTAGTATTATCATTCTGTGAGTAAAATGGCAATTATGACAAAGCAAAAAAGCTTTATCTTGCTTTCAGTTTGCCTGTCTCTTTTGACTGGGAGCTCTGCAAGGAACTTTTGTGTTCTGTGTTTACCAAGTGGGGACACAACACGATCCTGCTGTCAATGGGAGCTGCGGGAATTCTGTAATTACTTCTAATATTCCCATTTTCTTTGTAAGGGAGCAGGAGCAATCCTGTAAGATCAGGCACAAATCTTGAGTCTCTTCTGGACACAAGGAGGCTGTGAATACTTAATCCTTCTGCAGTCCTATTTAACCAAATGCATGTTTTTAAAAAATAAATACATTTTACGGTTTTAGGGGCAATAATGCTGCATCACCAGTAGAGACAATAGACAAGTATTGAAGGAAGGTATGAAAGTCTGGTCTTTTAATTGCTATGGTACATGCAGCAGGAATTCCTATTAGAGTTGAAATATTTGTGGATAAAAGAGGCGCATCAGCTTTTGTCTGTGCCTAATAGCAGACCCCCATTCCTTTCTGGGGGAGGGGGGGGAGGGGGAAGTACATTATTCCATTAATAGGGTGTAAATTCCAAGGAGCTTTATAGAATATTGCCAATATCTCTGTTGATGCCGAAATGCAAACATGCAGTCAATCTATACGAACAGTCTATTAACGACTTTCTTTCTGAATAAATATGTCCAATAGCATTCCATTAAGTAAGTAATTTTCCAGATTCTAACAACCCTAGGTATCCAGGCAGTAAAATGAACAGCACTGACTGCACAAATAGTATATTCTAAACTGTAAATGATTTACTATAGTAAATATATTTGTGAGAATAAAATCATCGCTATGCCAAATACCAGAGGAGAAATAAATATTGCCAGCACAGACCCTGAATCTGTGATCGTACTATGAACTTGCAGAAATTAGAATTTTGAACCAGGCCCTTGTGTTTTCAGTCAGTACACAAGTGATGTACAAAAATGTTTACAGGATTGTAGACTAATCCGAAGGAAATAAAATCTTTCTACATCTTCTGGATTTGGGTGAAGAACAGCAGCAGGTATAAAGGGGAAGCATGAGACAAGGCTGGAGTCATAGCCATCATTGTTGCCTGAAAGTTTGTGCTCAAGATCGTTCTTTCTTATTCTGAAAAGTGTAGAGCTGGCTCATAAACCAGAACATTATCCTCGCGTCTTTGCGCTGTCATCCAGTTATAGGACTGCCATTGGCACTATCTAGTGAATTTGAACAGTTTGAGTCACACCAACCAGTTGCTCATTCTGTCCCTGGAGAGAAATCTTTCCACAAGCCACACTGGGGCATTGCTTCACATTGAGGGCAGCATGACCAAGCATGGCAGAATGTGAATGGCAGGCCGGGCAGTGTACTCTGCTGTCAAAGGTTTGTGAGAGGAAGAGGAGGCTTCTGATGGAAACATACTTCAGATAATATTTGGTAGAAAGGCAACCTGTAAAATTAGTTCTGGGATTTGAATGAGAGATGACATTCCGTCCAGTTAGAAAGAAGAATCTCAGCTTCCAGAAGCATCATGAAGGGTATTTTCCCTAGATGTGATTATAGATAAAGGCTTGCAATCAGCATCACAGATAGTTGTGCAAACAACTTCTTCTATGATTGCTGACAGTCAGTCATAATATTTCCTGTATCCTTTTGGGGCTGGGACTGTGCTGGAGAATGGTCAGGTGACTTGGGGATATAAGGTAAACACAGATCATTCACAAACAAATATCTGTCAGTGCTTAAAAACATTACTGTTCAGTGTCCCTGGGGACAAACACACATTATGCAGAAGCATATATTTTTATTTTAGCCTCTCTTTTAAGACCTTAGCCATTTCCATCTCTAGAAATGATAGCACGTGTTTTGAAGTTATTGCTTGGCATGTACTAAGACAGGTACCCAAGGCAGTCCCATGGCTTTCAGAGGCTTTTCCATGAACTGAGGAGGTAAGTTGTGTGGACTTTCCTTTGTACTCAGTTGGTAAAATGAATCTGTTGTGAGATGTGGTAGAACACAAATGGTTATTGACTTGAGATGTGGGGTGTTCCTTTTCCAAACATTGAGTTGTCAAGAGCACTCTCCCCACAGTTCTCCTTTCATGCCTTTAGCAGCAGTAGTTTGTGCATGTAGTGCATAGTATTTTGCTTCTGCTGCTGTTCAACAGGTAATTATTCCCTTTCATCAGTGTCAAAAAGATTTTTTTCTGGATGGAGAAAAAAAAAAATTAATACAGTCACAGATGCCTGAACTCTTCCACTTTGGTAAAGTCTTTTGTTTATGCTCTCTTCAACTACAACAGAGTGAGAAAGGAAAACTGTAACACTGTCAGGAAAAAATACAGAATAAATATATAAGACCAGAATTAAATTTAAGTAGTTTCAATATAAGAAGTAATTTTGTTCTTGTTGGGTAATCCAAAAATGACAAAAAGTATTCTGTGTTTAAAAGAACAATTATTTTTCTGTGGTCAATGGGATGAAGTTCAACAAGACCAAGTGCTGGGTCTTGCATTCCAGGCAACACTACAGGCTTGGGACAGAGTGGCTGGAAGACTGTGTAGAGTCAGGGACAGGGGGGTATTGGTTGACGCTCAGCTGAACATGAGCCAGCAGTGTGCTCAGGTGGCCAAGAAGGCCAATGGCATCCTGGCTTGTATCAGAAATAGTGTTGTCAGCAGGAGCGGGAAAGTGTTTATCCCACTGTACTCAGTGATGGTGAGGCTGCACCTCAACTACTGTGATTGGGCCCCTCAAAACAAGAAAGACATTGAAGCCTTGGAGAGTGTCCAGAGAAGGGCTGAGTCCTGTTGTGAAGGTATCTCACAAAGTATTAATTTTCATTTAGGCAGTGTTCTGTTTTGCCAGAAAAATTAGTCACGTTTAATTTGCATAAAACATCATTTACAGCTATCCAGAAAAATCTTTTTAAAACTGAGTAAAATTTTTAACCAAAAAAAAAAA